>CAXIVR010000005.1:83257406-83449830 GCA_964035755.1 Teleogryllus oceanicus | reverse complement strand
ACCTTACTGCACGAACGTTAAAGCTATACATGTGTCATGGGAAACTGGGTTTTCGGGCGGGAGTTTCTAATTCCCCTCCAGGTCATTATGTGAGGGAGATTCCAATCGAGGCAGTCCTCGAGTTGCACGCAACCCGCCTAACTGTACTGTTGCAAGGGCTGCATATTTGATCATCGTAGACGCGAAGCTCGAAAAAAGTAGTTTGTTAGTAAGAGATATCCGTGGTGATGTTGAGGTATACCTGATTTTTGAAATCTTCAAAATTTTTAGTTAGTTTAATAATAAATTTTTGTAAATCTAATTACTTTCCTTTGCACCTGGACCCTCGAGAGCAAAATGCCTCTGCTCTGATTTGATTAATAATTTATATTTATATAATTAATATTGAAAACTACTTCGTAAATTAAAAAGTAGAATTAAGATAAAAAATTACGATTTTCAGAATAGGAGAAAATAACTAGAACTTTTTGTCCTGTATACTAACATGGCTTTGTCGTATTACTTGAAATGGTAATGTAAAATTATAATAATTAAATTACAAACTAATTACAATATTTTTTTTTTTAAAAAATTTTAAAAAGGATTTAAAATCTCTTTTGTCCGTAAGCGAGAAAGACTGAACGAGAATGGGGCCCACGAGATTCTCGTGCAACGAGATCGCATTCTCGAGAGCGAGACGACTCGATAATCTCATAGCCAGGCCCGTCAGACAGAGGGCCCAGCCAACGGTCTTTCGCAGACATCAACAGGAGCTCGTTCGCTGACCTTGGACCTCACGTCCGGGCGCAGAGCTTGACGACACGTGATACAGCGTTGAAAATTTATCAAATTTCTCGGTATAGATCTTGTCCTTTTTAGTAGCGATAAAGAATGGAAAAATGTGTCTTCTTACCCATAAATGAGTGTTCCCATGCATCCCAAACTCCCTTCTTGCAAGACTATGTTTATCACATAATACGATTCTTTGCTTAAATTTGACCGTATCACTAACATTCGCGAAAATAATAGCCTAAAAAATAAAAATAATAGCCTTTCCTTATTCTGCGCCACAATTATAACTAAAACTATTAAAAATTTACATTGAACGCTAATAGGCATATTAACTATTCTTACGCGAGGAAACAAGCGTAATATTTAATTCAAAAGTAAAGATTGAAACATGTTTAATTTACACCCATGTATTATTTAAGGAATTTCATTAAGAAAAAATATTAATAGTACGATATAATATAGATTAATATTAATTAATGTTTTAAAATATTAACTATTAAATTTTTAAATTTTTTAATTATTGAATTTTAATAAGTTATATTAAATTAATTAATAATGTTAGTATAAGTTTCTTAATTTTAATGAAAAAAAAACACTCTTCTCGAAGTGGGCTCCTCCAGATGCTTTTTACAATGTAAGCTACTCGTCTAGCATGGAACCCTTGCCCACATGCGATGCTAATGGATAATAATAATAATAATAATAATAATAATAATAATAATAATAGAATTTACTTTTATTACAAATTTTCTCAATGTTTGCAGTTAATAATGTCAAAACATTTTAAACCCTTAATATAAACTAGGAAAAGAATATTTTAATTTAGCCCTATTTATTAATATATAATTAAGATTTAATTGTGAAATGAAATAAAAGGACATCATTTTTTTACAATTGACAAAACTGGGCCTGAAAGCCTGAGCGTTCGGGATCATCTCAAGGCGTCAAAGTTCCCTCAGTTCGCCGAAGGAGGGGACGGGAAGAAACGATCCTACGCCTACGGCGCGGCGCATACGTTGACAGCCTCTCCACGAACATACGCTTAGGTCATCTCTCAGGTCAGATGGGAGATAGCTCGATGAAGGACACTAAGAAAAGGTTCTCTTCAATGGAATAAATAATTATTATTTATTTCAATTTTTCCGAAGTTTAAATTATGTGAGATTTTCATTTACATACAAAGTATGCAAAACGTAAATATTCGAACACAAAACATTTACAATAATAAGAATAGACATCAATATAGTTGTTGCTCTGAGCCATCTCCTTTTACTTTTTATTAATAAATTAATTAACTTTTTTTACTTTTCTTGTGTCCGACGATATATAATCCTTCACTATTATGAAAGTATAAGGAAACGTTTCATTATTACGCCAGAGAGAAATTATTGTGTTTAATTTAAATCAATTAATTAGGAAGAAATCCTTGCTCTATACCAAGCAGTTTTGATCACGAGTCTCTTTAGATCCTCGGCCGGCTTGGACTGCTCACGAAAATACTCTGTCCCTACGAGATACGAGAATCTCGTAGACTCGTTGCCTCCCGCAGAGAAAGAGATTCTCTTTCGCCAGTGTACTCCTTTGGCCTTGGCTGGGCGCTTCACCCTCCACGACCATTCTCCCTTCTTCGGCAAACGAGAATGATTCACAGTTCGGACGAGATACAAGAGAGACTGAATGCAGTTTTGTCCGTCTCTAGTTGCCAATATTCTTACCGTTGGTGAATATACTCAACTGAATGACAGTCAATAATATTTGTTCCCACAGGATGGAAATTTCTTTAATATAAAAATGTTCATCATTTCACTGATTAATGAATATATTTCTCAAAATTGACTAACTCTACAGATAATGTTAAACTGTATAATATATTCTCATTTAACACGATTATCTGGTTTTCGTGAGTGATGTGTTTGTATGGAATATATTTTGTTTAACATTAAAATAATACGTTTTATATTTACGTAATATTATAAATTATATATACGTATTATTATAATTTATAACCCGTTTTAATATTAAAATAATAATAAAATAATAATCTCACACTTTGAAAATTGTCATCTAATGGTTTAATTGAAATGAAGTTTTCAGATAGGTGAACAAAATCTTCCATAGGGAAAATTGCAGAAAATGCCGTTGTAGGTATCATGGCCGAGACGTTGGCATCATAGCCTTTGATGTGGTATTACCCGGTCAGCCAAGATTATTTGCATGAATGGACACGGAGTTCTTCGACATTATGATTACAAACGTTTTAAAAATTGGTGCCGTTTTTGAAACAAATATATCATTAAGTGTATATTATAAACTTCGTTTTGCAAATTTGGTGAAATTGTTTAGTTTTGTCTCAAAATTACGTGGAAACTGGTAATACTTAAAAGAACTATGCATGAAATGTGTAAAAGTTCTGATATTGAACAATAGATTACATTCAGAAATACATCTCTAGTTGCAACAAATAAAGTAATCGATGTGTTCTAACAAATATTAAATTTTGCCAATTATTATAATACTATTGTAATTATTAGCTATAAGAATACTTTTACTTATTCGGTGAAAATAATCCGACGAGTCGTTAACTTCAATGAGGAAAACCCATATTAATCCTCAAAATTCTGCAAACATTCTATTTTAAGTCAGTGCTATGTATTTAATCTTCAGCCGTAAGTTGATTTTGCGGGTAGTGACCATTGAAAAGTGAGGTGATTGATAAGTGATCAGTGTCACTGGCAGTGACTAATGCAGTGCCGATGATTGATATTCGTGATGAATGGAGAATATACTAAAACGAAAAAAAGGATTTTCCGTTGCATTACACGCAACAATCCGAAAGATAAAAACACGGGTAAATTGCACTGATATCAAATCAAAATCCATCAACGCTGCTTTGTGAACCGAGGCATATGATATTAAAAATGCTGGTTATTTTCCTAGAAATCTAAATTTACAAACGCAATATTTGGTAATTTATTCTATTGATTGGACTAATTAAATAAAGACGAATATTTAACGTTCTTTCAGCGTATGAAAATTTAATTAAATCGTAATTTTAATTATTTATTTTATGTTGCTTCTGATCATGTGTCACATCAATGAATAAATGCATTTTTTTGTTGATATTGAATATTACAAGGTTATAAAACTTGGTCCACTCATTGTAATATATTTGTATGCACTCTAATAAATCTAGTCCAATTTTTATGATAGTAGATTCATTTATTTGCCTGAAAATGAATGCATTAAAGAAAATATACATTATGTGGAGCTTTTGCGTTAATTTGATCTTCGAAATAATTGTTCGTTAATGGTAAAGATATGTCAGAATTGTTAAAAAAGCGTAATGGAAATTGGGTATTAACGAAGCGATCTATTTTTACTTCAAAAAGGTAGACATATTTATCTTTTCTTTAAATATTTGTTTCTATAGTGATACCTTTCTGAAAGACCATCCTAAATAAACGAACTCCTGTCTTAACGACATATTTTTTTTCCAACGGACATTGAAGTTAATGTGTACGTCCTACCCCTGTTATCAGATACCACTTCCTCAAACACCGACTAACCTCTTAATGGAAATTCTCTGAATTTACCACTTTAATCCATCAGTGGTTACGTGCATTAATTACTATTGTAATGCAGTCTTACTGATTCTCTGTTTAAAGCGAAAGTTGATGAAAATTCGATGTGAATTTTCAGTACCTTAGAATGACGATCCCATCTCATCATGTGTCGAAATATGGCTAAGGTGATTATTGCTTCCATTGTAATAGCGTCGACTGCAATTACTATCTGCGCAACCACTCGCACTACAGTTTTTGACTGAGGAAGTCGACCATGACTATGATTTGATTTGATTTTTTCGTGTTTCCGGGCGCGTCAACTGCTTTGGTCATTAGTCTCGTCAGTGTAGTGGATGTTTTTTTTCGGGAGATGCGCGGTGATATTTTCCCGCTGGATGGCGAGATCCGGCGCCGACCTCCCGTCGGCTAGTGGGGTTTCCTCCTAACCAGGACTCTCCCACCAGCGGGGCACCGCCCAGCCGGGACAAGCTCTAAGCTTCCGACTGGTCTCCCGGAGTATGTGGTAGTGTAGTGCATGTTAGTGTAAGTGTGTGTGTAAGAGGAGAGGATAGGACAAGGAAGTGGAAGGACAGATCGCGCGCGGTCCGTGGCCTGTTGGGTAGGCACTGCTCCGGCATTCGCCTGGTGTTGATCGGAGAAACCACGGAAAACTACCGATCAGAGCAGCCGGCAGCTCCTCCAGACAGCGACTGAATTCGACCTAGCTGAAAAGCTAGTGTCGAAAATCCCGCCACCATCAGGACTCCCGGTCAGAGGCGCTGCAGTGATATCAGTTGATGCACTGAGCAACCACTCCCGGTCCCATGACTATGGGATCAAGAGAACGATTAGATATATTTTTAACTCATTTAGAAAGATTTTAAACATTTCTAAATTTGAATGTCACAAATAACATAATGAAACTTCGTCAAAAGTTTTATTTTTCATAATATGGGTACATAAGCTTTAAAAAAAGTTAGATATATGAATTGCAATAAAATCGGTACTTTCTTATACATTCGATGTCTAATAATATTACATCATCTTTTGTACCAAAATTAATCTCCTCATTCCACATACCAAGCAACAACTCCTCAAAACAACAATTTTTCCATGAAACCAACAAATGTCGCTTAATACAGGTTTCACTGTACTTTTTTCGCATTGTTGGTGCGGTTTTGAAGGTCATAAAAGCATTCTCCGAAATTATAATATTATACGAATGATTGAAAACAACAGTTTACTTAGTAAAGGAATGTGATTGTAAGGAAAGTGGGGTAAGAGTATAGATGTAAGAGATATCAATGCCTACTCGCGTATTATTTGCAGTAAATAATTGAAAATATAATTGAAACATGTCACTGAAATATATATCCCATTAGCGGAGCACCGTCGCAGTCTGGTCAAGCTCTAAGTTCCCGACTGGTCTCTCGACATGTGTGGTCGTGTTGTGCATGGAAGTGTAAGTGTGTGTCAGTATGGGGTTGACAAGGAAAGGAATGGAAAAATTGCGCACGGCTCGTGGCCGATTTGTTAAGATATTACTCGGTATTAATCGGATAATATCAATAATGCATGTAGTTTATATGGATACACAGTTCAACTGTTCTTTGCATAGTACAAATAATGTGAAAAAAGTGGTTCTTCCATTACGCATCATGTGAATAGCGAATATTTAGTGGCAGGGATCTCATTCTTGGGCCCTTGTTCTGGTACCTGTCGTGAGCAGTGACACACTGAATAAAGTCAGTACGCGCAGAATGAGAATAGGCGAAATACCTTAAAATAATTAAATGTGTTGCATTTTTCAAACAAAATCAAATTGATTTTATGATTTTGGAAGTTTCTACAAGTTACTGGATATCCAACGATTTTATATATTTTTCTCGTACGGGAGGATGCGAAGTTTTCATTACTATTCTAACGGATTAAAAATTAGTAATATAATTAATTCATGAATATTTTGTGTTTCAGCTGTGGCAACAAATAAGTCAATTCAAACGTGGTTATGATGGCGAGAGTGTGATTTCATGCAATTTGTTGTGCCCTAAGGACAGAGACTCGGTTATCAGATAATATACTGTAAAAATTATTATTTTTGTAATATTATATCCTAAACACATTGCAATTTGTGCAGGTAGAACTTACCCTATGGTTCAAATTGTAGAATCTCAATACAAAACTAATCTTTTGAATGCTCTCAGATTTTTTATTTTTTTTTTGGTAAAACTCTCACAGTAATATTGAGAAATGACGTATGAATTTTAAAATGTATCAATTACGTAATTTATTCTGCAAATGCAACTACAAGTAGGACATTGTTTATTACGAAATATATCTAAAAAAATATTCCGTAGAATAATATTTGTAGTTGTATGAAGTCATCTAAAAATTGGTAGAGCATAAACTCCGGCCGAATGGAATATTATATATGCGGTAATTTTTCATTAATATGACCCCGATCTTTTTGTTTGCTCTGCTTTAGATCCTAATTCTTACCCTAAACCCTTCATTACAAGACCTTAGTTGTAGTCTAAACCCTTAATCTTAGGTCCTTCGTCTGGATCTAAACCTTTAATCTTAGGTACTTAGTCTCCGGGCGACTGTATCCCACTGTTTTGTATAGTCTACGATATCCGTCGTCCACGTGTGAGCTGTCGTATGCATTGGTAACGGAAATAGAAAGCTCCTCCAGAGCAGACAAAAGTGCAAAATCTTTATAAGTTTTAATTATAGAGAAGTTGAAGCTTATAAGTTCAAAAATAATTCGCCTTTACGATGAAAGAAGTACGAGTATCACAATCATTCAGGATCGGTCGAATAGTTGACACCGATCGATACCGGATTTGAGTATAGATTTGAGTATACGAGCTGCAGTATTGAAACTGTGCATTATTCTAATGCACGCCCCGCCACCGAAAGTAAATTTGTATGATATAGCTTCCAGACTTTTATCAACTGTTGACATGGCAGGGCACACAGCGTTGCCGAAGGGTATTTGAAGACGTTAGTCTGCATAAAATATGCAAACAATACACTTTCTTACAAAACATTTCTAATTTCTCAAATGAACTTCAACGGAACAACAGCCTCCTCACTCTATCTACCGACACAATGCGAAGTCGTCGTCTTCTTCTTCTTCTTCTTCTTCTTCTTCTTCTTCTTCTTCTTCTCCACGACACTGTTTACAACAATACTTGTTGTAGAAAATATCATAACGTTGATTCTCTATCTGCTTAATTTTTACTATGACTTTCATTTTATTGATTTGTAATATCAGAAAGCACAAATATGAAATTAAAAGAAAACTTGTTACGAAATATAAAGAATGTAAATCCAGAATGACGACGGTGCAGTAATATTCAAAAGGGAGTTACAAAGATAAACTTCATAGATCCTCATGGTTATTAAAAAGAAAATGCAGAACTTTGTTTTCTGATGAAAATTTTCTTGCTTCAAAATGTGCCGATTTACTGATTTGGGAGGATAAATACCCTTGTTCTGCGAGACGATTCATCTCCGTCCTTAATTAAACGAAAATCGTACTACACAAACGAAATATCATTCGTGTGCCAAACCAACGTTTTACTTTTCTGAATGCTTCTTCAATGTAAAAGGGAATATTTGAGTATTAGAAAATTAGTTCTAAGCAAGAATTTCACATACAATTGAAAGTGTTTTGAGTACCATTTAAATTTACCAGTTCGAGTTCACCTAAATAATTGTAAAAGAAATTGATGATTTATTGCGCCACTAAGACTTCGTTATGAAAATTAACAGATCAGCAAATTACATTTTGAAGTAAAGCGAGTGAAGCTGCGTCATGCAGCTGCCCTTACATTCAAATCCCCAACTTATTCTATCTTCTAACATCATATACAAGCCATTATATGTTTCATTCGACATTTCCAAGAGGTTGAAGAATTTACTCTCAATTTTCTAGCAAAAGTCTTCATCGATGTTCATATAAGTTTAGAAGTCTGATTTCAATAGTATCAAAGATATCTGAGGCGATACGAATGACGTTATCATTGTCAGAAAATTCTTGCATCTGAAATTTCTCATATCAACAACACGCCATCGATGAGCTCACGAATCAAGATATTAATTGGTGTTCCTGTTTGTTTTCAGTGGCTTCATCTGTCCTTTTATATTATAGCAACGCCTTCAAAATATTACTTTTGTTTTTTGTTAATTTACATCTGGTGAAACAATAGTTATCCACGCATTTGAAGGAAAGACACAGATATGAAGATGGAAAAATGCTGGAGGCACCGTGATTGTAGAACCGAGTATACGGGAGAACAAAGAGTCCAGTGATGTCCGTGCGCCTGGAATACCTCTTCATTTCTCTTCTTGAATCCCCTTAACCGGTTGTTCCCATCCAGATAAGCATTGAGCCAAGTGTCCGTGAGGCCCCTTTAAGCAGCGCCCGGCAACAATGCGCTTCCGCCGCCCGCTCGCGCTGAGGAGGCTCCACAATGGAGAGGACGAGGATGAGGACGAGACGAGGACGGCGCGGCGAGGGGACTCGATGGGACCCCGAGTCAAGAGAACCGATTTCCTGGCGCGGAGGTCGCCAGCGCGAGCGGGTAGGGGGCGGGGCGCGACGGGGTAAAAAGGGCAGGGGGCGGCGAAGCCAGCGCCGGTCGATAGAAGCTCGGCCGCCCCCTTCCCCGCCCACGCTCCCCGCCACCATCCCCAAGAACCGCTTCCGCTACCGACCCCTTTGCCTGCTGTGTCCACAACCCTACCAACAATCTAGCTTCTACTCCCCTTTCCTTTCCCCCTTCCCCCCCAAACCCCAACAACATCCCTTTGTCCTCCCCCTTCCCTTTGTCCTCCCTCCCCGTATCTGTCCCTGCAGCTGATCACTGCTTCCCCGTCCCATCATTCTTCTCCGGTTCAGAACCAGATCCTGTCTCCTTACACATCTCTACCATCGCCTCCGTCTTCTCCTCTGCCTTCCGGGCCGCGTGCGACTGCTCAACTAGCTGACCTCTCACGTCGCCACCCCCTTGGAGCACAACGCCGGACCCCCCCTTTCAATCCTCTCTCCGCCCCCCTCACGTGACTGCTCCACTCCTCGCCCCTTCCTCGTCACTACTGCCCGAGAATCGTTCCCCCTCCTGTGTCCGATTACCACCCGCCACTCCCACCGTTCTCTTCTTGCCCCACCATCCACCCTGCCCTTGAGCTGTTTGTTCTCCCACCCTCGTCCGAGTCCATCGCCTTCGCCCCCCCGAGAACCGGCCTCGATCCCGCATCTCCCGCATCCCAGCTCGGCTCAACCTCCACCTCCAATCCTAGCTGCCTTTTCCTGTAGACCCCATCTGGTCTGCCGCTTCCTCCTCCAGCCGCAGTGAACGCACTCATTCCGCGCGTTACATCTGACCAGTTGTAGAGTGACAACAAACCGACTACTTACTCTCCGCGATGGTCAACTCTACTCAACAATTATTACGAAATAAAAAAGCTAAATCACGAGTGAACATGAATGAGTGGCTTGCCTGCATGGGCATGGTCGTGTTGGCCGTTCAGTGATTTATTTTTTGTAAGTGACTGGTATCGTTTTACTTTTGTAAACATTAAGGAATAAAGTACTGCAGAGTATACATACGTTTCCAAGTACTTTTGAATTTTTTATCCTTTTTTATTTTCAAAATCCTTTCTTATTAATATATTCATAGAAAAACGTGACATTAAGGATAGTATTACATGCAATTCACACTAATACACAAATATATCCGACATTACACAAAACAAAATCCTCATTTCATTTAAAAATATCACTCCGCGATTTTTCAGTTCTCAATCAATCAACATAAGTTATTTAGTTTCTGCTACCATCATCTACTCCGTTGCTGCCCACCTCCTCATCCCTATTACCCTTGACCATCATCGTCCTCATACTCCTCATCACCATCACCCTTGGGTGTCCAGTCCATGACTTCTCACCGCTTCCGACATCTCCATTTCTTCTCTCTCCCCCAGCTTCCGCGACCTCTCAACCCTCACACACCTAATGTACTCTCCTAATATCTTCCTAATATGCCTAATATTTTCGCATTTACTGTCATGATCTGACATTTGTATATTTTCACACACCGACCCCACTTCAGCCCTCTTTCCCTCACGTCCACAGCCGCGTCCTCTCACCACCGTCGCCTTTCCTTTAGTCACGTCGTGCGCAAGGTTCACCGGCTTTCATACACCCAGCGGCAGAGACAATTTGAATTCACGCTGCAGCGCATTCGAGGAAGCAATAATGGAAAAAATGAATGCCGTTTAATATGACGTTTACAGCAAAACGCGACCTCTTGGAATCGCAAAACGCAGATATTAAAGGCAGATTAAATGTTGCAGAAATATTATTAAATTTTCTTTGAAATTAAACCGAATGGAAAATTCCTGCGTTATTGTATCCCTTCATTAAACTTATAACAAATGTTAAAATTGTATATTATTTGCGTTTAACATCATGTGAAGAACTTTTAAGAGTTAATGCTGATATTTAGTGGTAGTTTTAGTGGAGAATTAGAAGTTGTTCTGTACGTTTTTATCAGAAGCTGGTTGACCCGTGCGCCTGCCGTTGCAGGCGCCCGGTTCTGGCGGCGTGATACTATCGCAAAAACCTCCGCTGTCGCCGCCACAGCCACCACGTGTCAGCCGCAGGCGCCCCTCACTGCCACCCCGCGTCGCTGGGAGCTCCTCGCGCCCAGCCCCCTCCTCCCTGCCCCGCCCCTACTCCACGAGGCGGGAACGCAAGCAAGAACGCACGCCGTACCGCCTTCGGCTCACAAACGTCACCGCTCCTGCTATCACCCCGCTCGCGTCACCAGCGCGTCTGCTTTCCCACCGGGAGCGGTAGTTCAGTGCATCAGCTGATGTCGCTGCGGTGCCTCTGACCGGGAGGTCCTACGTTCGAGTCCTGACGGTGGCAGGATTTTCGACTCTAGCTTTTCAGCTAGGTCGAATTCAGTCGCGGTCTGGAGGAGAATTCTAGCGGCCGGCTGCTCTGATTGGTAGTTTTACGTGGTTTCTCCGATCAACACCAGGCGAATGCCGGAGCAGTACCGTAACAAACGGGCTACGGACCACGCGCGATATTTCCTTTCTCTTGCTTGTTCTATCCTCACCCCTTACGCATACACTTACATCCACTACACTACCACATATTCCGGGAGACCGGTCGGGAGCTTAGAGCTTGTCCTGGCTGGAGCGGTGCCCCGCTGGTGGGAGAGTCCTGGTGAGGGGGAAACCCTACTAGCCGACGGTAGGTCTGCGCCGGATCTTGCCATTCAACGGGGGAAGATCACCGCCACCTCCCGAGAAAAAAAACATACACTTCACTTACTGGACTAATAACCAAAGCCGTTGACGCACCCGGAAACACGAAAAAATCAATCAATCAATCAGTCTCCTTTGCATTCGTTATTTCCCCTTGCACAGTCACCTCTTCCATCACAGGCCTCATCAGCCGACTGGCCCGGCGCTGCTCGTGTTTGGCCGTTGGCCAATTCCGCCACCCCTGCACGAAGCTTGCGTCATCGCGGCGCTGCCTCTGCTGCTCTTGTGTTCATTGACGTCTACACACGCCACCTGCATCCTCGACCAATATCACTCCGCCATTTCTCAGTTCCCTCATCCGATCCGTCCACACTCTCTCCCTTTATATCCCACCTCTCTCTATCCCCTCTTTACACGTTCCATCGTATCTCCACACCCACCGTCCTTCAGTTTTTTGCTCCTGCCCCATCATCGCTATAGGCCCTTCCTCACTCCACCTCCATCTTCTCATTTCTGACTCTCCCACCCCCACCTCCCTCTTTCCCTCTCGGCATATGTGATTTTGTGGTAACCGATTTTGGTAGTGCGAGCGTAACAGAGGTCAGGAAGCGCTTCGCCACGCACTGTCTGCCACCCTTCTAACGGGCCTGAGCGCCACGGACATTTGGAGCTATTGAACAGATGAGTTACGTAAATAATGAATCAACATTTGTACTTTATTTACACGAATAAAAAAGAAATGAAAAAATATATTTAATCTCAATAACAATATCAGGAAAGAAACAGAATTAAGGGAGAATAGTTCAAATTAGTGTTAAAGTGCACACTTGGTAATTTATAAAATTAGATTAAGCTAGAATTAAACTAATTTTAGTTATTAGGAATAGCCTACTCCACTCTAACTATCAAACTGCATTAACATTAGTTACAATCATGTAACTAATGTGTCTCATTAGTTTCAATTATGTAACTAATAAAAAGAAAAAAGTTAATTCTTCAACTGTCTAGTGAACTGCAGGGAGAGGATTTGTCAAATGATGTACACAAAGGAGAAGCAGAGACTAGTACTGGGACCATCCAAAATGAGCCAGATCAGCCTAAGCAATGGTAACAAAACCAGCGATTTGTGTTCAGCCATTCCAAGGTATCAGATTTAAGTAAGATGTGCAAACATTTGTCAATATTCAACTATCCATTACGTCTAAGAGTCATTTTCCAACTCATTTAAACGGCGTTTCAATTAAACGTGGTTTCTGCTTTAGTTTAAACTGTGGACGCTTTTCTCCAAATCAGTTTAACTTTCAAACGGCGTTTAAACCTGATAAAAGTTAAACGTTCATATACGGGCGTTTAAGCTGCGTTTTACGTTAAACGTTGCATTCATAACCTAGTTACGTGTGGGCAGTAATATTCAATCTACTGTGAAAGGAGAAACTCGAATATGGAAGAGTTTATTGCACTATTTGAAGAAATAGAAGACGATGAATATGATACAATCATACACCTACGAAGGCCCAGAACCATTCGCACAAGAGTGAATCATTTTGAAAAATGGGACGAGATAGAATTCTTCAACAGGTCCAGAATTCAGAAACGGACAGCAAACATTGTTTTGCATCAGATTGAAGATATAAAACTAAACAACAAAAATCATGCGATTTCGCCGGCAGATAGGTTTATTGTTGCATTACGATATTATGCTTCTGGTAGTTTTCTCAACGTAGATCATACTGGGATTCATGTGTCTACTACTAGTAAAATTGTGGGAAGTGTTTCTAGAGCACTAGCAAATTTATGTCGACAGTATATAAGTATGCCGACAACTGCAGAAATGGCACAAGTGAAATATGGATTTACGAGATCACTCGTTTCCAAAACTGTATTGGAGCAATAGATTTGCACACATGTACCTGAATACAGTCTCCTCGGGGAGATAAAGCGAAATCATTCAGGAATCGCACATTTTTTTCATTTAATGTTCCAACAGGTTCTAGTTCCTCATTGATAATTCAAGATATTGGTTTTGTAGGATGGTCAGGTTCAGCACATCATTCTAACATTTTCAAATCATCAAGAATAAAGACAAGAGCTTGAAAGTGAAGAACTTGCCCTTCAGTTCTGTAGGGAGATAGTGGATATGCTGTACGAAATTATCTTATTGGCCCATTAGCAAATCCAATAAAAATGCAAGGAACATATTTTTCCAGGAATCCTCATTGTGAAATGTAAGAAATCCAGTGGAGAGAAGCTATGGAGTTTGGAAAAGAAGATTTAAAGTGCTAGGCAACTTAAATGAAGACTGGAAAGTTGATCGAATTGAAAGTGTAATAAGTGCAACAGCTATTTTACACAACATAGCCAGCCTTGAGAATGAAGATCTCCCTTCCATAACTGAGGAGCAGCAAGAAGCTATAAATGAACTGGATGACATTTCTAATGAACAAAACAACCAAACAGTTATAGTACATAATAATATCAAACGCACTCAACTTATCAATGAATACTTTCAGAGTTCATTAGAAAATCAATAAAGTGAAAAAATTTAATTATAAATATATATAAATAAATTATAAATAGTCAAAAAAGAAAAACATAATATATTAATACACAAATTAAATACAATAAGTTGGAAGTTATAATAAATATACTGATTCACAAACTGAAGTTAATGTTCTTTATAAAAATAATATATAGTTAATGTTGATATTTGTTCAAATTCTATTTATCAGTGTGAATGTTGTATCATGGATTTTTATGTCAGTTTTTGTTTTTAATTTGCAACTGTAAAAGCATCATTTTTGCATTATGTTTATCTTGCATATTTTAACTTAAATATCATGTTCAATTTTTTGACAAGAAATTTGTTCTTCATACATCTTTTTCTGTAATTGTATTATTTCTTGCTTTTCTGTTGATAAATTATGTAATTTCTGTTCCTTATCAATCTCAGTGGGGCTGGTGGAGGTTTCCGCAGGTCTGATATATTAAATTTTCCTTGAATGGGTTTTGGTGAGATATTTTCAGAGTGCTCTGTTTCTTCTCCACACTCAAACTCAGATGATGATGGAATCGTTATGTATTTATTATTATTATCCGAAATGTTTTTGTCACAATGTCCAGTCAAGTGAATTACTTCATAAGCTACATCATCAACCATCACACTGTGTTCTGTGTGTTCATCTTGCTCATTGTGTGTCTTGTTCAATGGCAAAAGATGAGTTTCCAGTACTGAATCTGAATCATATTCAGATGTCATACCCACTACTTGGACATCTCCTAATATTTCTTTGACTCTCAAATCAGTGGGAGTTATGAAATGTGATGGACCTGGCCCTCCACCAGTTCCTGAAATATACTTCTTTTCTTCTGCAAATTGTGTTTGCTCACCTTCTTTAAATTCTCATACTTCCCCCTCAGTACTTTCCAATGTCTAAAAACATAACCACTAATCTCATTAAATTTTCCACAGCTCCATCCATGCCTTTTCTTTCTCTTTCATGGTAACATTATCAGTTTTCTTACATTCAAATATATTTTGGTTTTCACCAACTATTATTATCAAGAGATCAATTTCGTCGTGTTTGAAGTTTTTACTTCTTAAACCAATTCGAGCACAAAAGTTTACTCTACGTTCCACTATAGATTCGCGTTGAAATGTAGCGCCAATTCCCAAGTAAATGCAAGCGTGCTGGAACAAAACACTGACGAATGTAAACAATCAGAATAGCCAACATTGTGCGTCATAGGACGAAACTCGTTTAACGTAAACGTCGCCCGGTCATCCGCGGAGAAAATGAATTTAAGTTTAAACTTTGGAGGAAACTTAAACTAGTTCTAATTAAACGAAGGTTAATTTGATTTGGAGAAACTGGCCCTAAATGGTACGAGTAACGAAAAAATGTTGTAAGGAACTAAATTGTAGTAACCTTTATGTAGAATATTTCAGTTAAGTAATTGTTTGACTAAACTTGATAGTTTTTAGATATAGACAAAAAACAGAATAACGTTTATAACTCATCTTCCAACCGACATTTTTCTAGCAAACCTCAGATTAGTATTCAGCACCCAAAAACCTTAAAGGAGCCAAAAATCATAACTACCCCACAATTTGTTTTAGCAATTACGAAATGACTGAACTACCAGGGATATTGATGTTTCCGCCATCCGCAAAGTAAATTGTACTCGTAAAATTAATTATGAGGTATATCGCGTGATTAATACCTCATATTATGGTAAGAACAATGGAACGTCATATCATGTTTAACGAAACCCGTTTAATTCATAAAACAATGTTTGTATCAACAAGAATGAAGACGGTTATTTCATTCACTGTTTAATGGTCATGGAAAGAGCTATTATGAGAATAAAAAGTACCTGCATTTCGATAAGTACTTGCAACTACTGGTGTAGATGAATAAGCGGTGATAACAAATCCAAGTAACGTCACAATGACTCTCCAATATTTTGCGTAAGTCAACACTGATAATTAAATTCTTGGCTGTCCGGAATTATACGATTGTGCCTCGGTTATTCCACTGTGGCCTTCTTCAGAGCTCAGTATAGCTCTGAAGAAGGCCACAGCAAGATGGCCGAAACGTCAGCTCCATCGACCATGACGCGGCTAATTCCGGACAGCCAAGAATTCAACGACTCCGGCCGCGGAAGCCTACGACTCTACTGATAATTAATCCGCGGATTTATAGACACGAAAAACTGCAAAACTAGGCAGGCAAAATATGCTTTCAAAAGTGTAATATAGGCAATTAAAAATGCACTATACATTTTTCTTTTCCTAATTTAATTAATCTGTAGAAACTTTCTGAAGGAAAAAACTTATATAGGTTACCTTCATGGAATGTTTACTTTCGGACAAAAGGGCTGAATCGCAGTAGCTTTTTTTTTTATCTTTCATTAAATGCAAGCTGATACTCTTAATTACAGCACGGTATGCTTTTTATTCTCTCATTTAATTTGAACATAATTGAAAATATTGCATGGTTTAATCGCCTTGCCTAACACTAACGTTGTAACTAGTGATGTTACAACAGCATGTACTTTCTCGCATTATAATTAAAAAATATTTCAAAATTTGCAATTTAAAAAATTCAGAGTTCTACGAATATTAGATCTGCACCGTAAATTTAAGCGTCCGTTGATCTCTGTGTGTGTGGGAGGGGAGAATTCAAGTAAACATTTGTATTGAATTTTGAGAATGTTTTTAATGATTTGCGTGAATTGCAAACAAGTTATAAAAGAATCTTTTAACATATATGATTTTTTTCAAATATCTGATTTTTTAGAACAGATTTCAGTTGAGACAAAAATCTCTGAATTCTGTATTGTATCTTTGTAATGTTAACTTTTGACAATTTTCGAAAACACAGTTCGTGAAGAATGGAAATGCATCAATTTAAATATCGTCTTTTGATACATTCGAGGAGAATATTTTAAGAAAGCATTTTGAGTCGTTTGAGTAAAATTATTTAAAAATTCGAAGTAAAAAATAATTTGACTGCACCAACGATTTTGAGTTTCATCTGGAAATTCCTGCACTGACCACAGCTTACTGATAACTTATGACCTCATTAGCTCATGAGAATATTTCATCGATTGCTAGAATCTCTAGTGTGAAGTTGCAAGCTTAAATGTACCTGAGAAGTGCTCGTATGTCGAAACGCCTGTTTGTACTACCTATACGATTGTTTAACAGCAGATATTGCCACTCCATAGTACAAAAATAACACTGGTGAAAAGTTGTTTTTTCTTTTCCAAGAATAAAGGTAACAGATTTTATAAATATTTTTCATACTGAATTCAAATATCATTTCAGTTTTTTTCCCACTAGGCAGGAGTTTTGTGTGATATTTGTTTGATCTTTTTATAATTTTTAATAAATTCTGTAACTAGCTATCCAACGTTAAATGATTTACTACTAGTTCTGACTTATATTCTGACTACTCGTTCTGTAACTAGGAGTGGTAATGATGATTTTCGGGTATATTCTGTATCTGGAACATCTCTCTCTTGGTCCAACAGTAGTCAACCAACATATTAGAACTACACTTGCCTTAGTTCTTGTTTTCCATTGTAGAAATTTACTGACAAAACGCTCACGTGCTCATCGCTGACATCCCAAGATTTTCCGGGTGAAACCTATGTCTGAGTCTAAGTAATGATTTTACAAAACATGTACATCCATCGCTTTATAAGATTTCACAAGATCAGAGTCTATGACAGTTTTCTGCTGTATGGTTTCACAGGAAATTGCAAAATAAATTTTTGAAAGATTGCCAGGCTGCTTTTCCCAGTTCATTTAACAGTTTTCAAACTGTTCATCAACCATTAATTACCGTATTTGTGGTCTTAAAAAGTCTCTTATTTCAATTTAGCATAACTTATTTTGAGAAATTTCGATTTATCGTACAAGAATCCATCAGAAAGTATATCCATACTTTTGACAAAAAATTTTATTCCTCCTAACTTAATATGCAATGGAGGTAAATGTAATTTTCAGGATTCATTAAATGGACATGTGACACATTTTTCTGGTCGTAGATAGATTCCTTTAATATTTGTCAAACATAATTTTTTTTCTTTTTTTTTTCTTTATTGCTTTTGTTGGATGTATACCCTCTCACAGAATATGGGCGATGCCTGTGCGCCAAATCTGGCTTTTCCACAGCTTGACAACCATCGCTGGACACTTGACCAATCCTGGCGTCGAGGCGTATCCGCTCTTATCATTGGCTTTTGCTCCAAGTTTCAGACACGTCCCCCTTCCTCCCCTCGAAGATTTTCCTCCTAGTTATCTCAAAGGGGCGGAGCAATTTCTGAGGTCAGTGACGCTGCCTCGCTAACGTGAGCAGGGGGTAACAGGAGAGGAGGGGTGAGAGGAAGTAAGAGGAGGTAACAGGAGAGGGGACAGAAACGAAACGGATTGGTGCGCGCGGGCGCGAGGATCACTCCGCCAATTGCACTGGACGTTGGCCCTGAACCCCGTGGACGCTGACGAACCAAGGGGCAGCGGGTCACGGGATGGGTCTGTGACATTTTTTATCGAGTTCTTTACCATGAAAATTAACTCTAATTTATGGTATCTAATATTGTGAGAAATTTGTGGCAGATTAAATTAATAGTATTGAAAGTTTTGTTTCTTACAAACTATTTTAAAATGCTAATGGTTCTAAAGCAAGGAACACTAATTATTACATAATCATTTTCGGGAAACACACAATATAATACATTTACATAATATAGACATTTCCTATCAAGCAAATTGAAATTCATGTTCACGTATTTAAAAACTTGTATTTTGACATTATTACGCCTTTATTAAGGAAATGCAAGCAATACACACATTTTATTACGCATTATGAAAATGTAATCGCCCATTTTTTCTATATGAGCAGGTGCATGCAAACAGTGATTTCATTAATCAATTAAAAATCACTGCCGTGTGTCCCAAATAGATTATCATTGCAAAATTGCTATTGTTAATTTTGTTTAGACTATTAGTAAAATTGATGCAATTTTATAGTGATAATCGGTGAAAAGGAACTAGGGAAACTCTCATTAGAAATATTTCGAAAATAAAATTGTCTTATTCTTCATATATTTTTCAAAAGTTACTATTTTTCTGTTACACTGCTGAGAAGATTATATCTATCCCTTCCCAGTGATATTTTTATTTATTTATTTATTTATTTAAGGTAATATACAGGCAACAGTAAAAATCTGATATGGCCTGAATAGGCGCTAACATAATTAATTATTTTCAACATATCACATTGCATATATTAATAGCAAAATTGTAATAATTGATATCTTTAATAAATAGCTAATAATATAAACAGCAAATTTTTAATTCTTTTTATTGATATTTGATTAAAAAATTTCAATTCAGGACAATTTCCAATTAAAATATTTAAGCGAATTACAGTGTTTCCGAATCGTATTATCTTTCAATTTATATGTTAGGTTTTGTATGACCCCAGAAACAGCGTTTCTGGAGTGTTTAGTTCGATTCAAACTCCGCAGTTCAAACATCCGGAACCTTGACACGGTTATCGATATTGAGTAAAAACTGTTTTATTCACGGAAACGCACACCGTCCTTGTTTTGTAATGATTAATTGTAGAATAATTTTAGCCATTGTAAGATATACGCATGACAAATAATTTGTGCTCATAAGATCCCAAGCGCCAGATATATCGAACCTGAAAATACGAAGTACAGTTTTAGATCAACACACGGAAAGCACAGGAGATTCAATGAGATCACAAGTTCTCAAATACAGAAACTAAACTACAGTCTTTATTATTTTCACGAAATGAAACTTCATGCCTTCTTTAATAATATAAAGAACTGTATGTAGTGTGCTCAAATATCTTTTCAACTACATAGTACAATGTATTCATAAAATTTTCTGAAAATTTGTATAAAAGTCCCAGTTAAAATATTTTTATTAATTACAAGATTAAAGTAAAAACAGTAAAAAATGACTAATTTTAAAATGAAATAAATGACAAGACAGTGTTATTACATCAAAACGCAAAATTAGCCCATAAAAGGCATGTTAAAATCATCCCCTTCACGCATATTAGATTTATAAATCCATAGCTAAGAAAGTTTAAGAGTTTGCGAGACAGTAGCCAGCATCTCCTCTATAGTCAACAAGCTATACCTTCTTCGGCTCTTTCATTATCGCAGTGCACAGGGCATGCTTTACAGTAAGGTCTGTTCTTATTCATTTCTGGGGATAGGGTAGGTAACTGCACGAGATGTCCGTGCGAGAGTGGCAGTGCTGCCCGATCGAAGGTGAATAACAATTCTTGCCTCCAGGCTTAGAGCCTGCAGGATGACCACGACAAAGGGTCTTATGATCCTTGTGAGTTTGAAAAGAGTTCTGCCACTCTGTTTTGCACTCAAAATGCAACGTTGGATAAAATCTTGGTAGTAGAGTAGATATTACCATTAAGATGTCTTTCTGGCTTCCTCGAGAATAACTTTACTACCTAGTCAGAGGTTTCATTCCACTTATCCCCACGTGTGAGGACACAGGAAAAAACGTAATTCAAATGATGGAGAATTAAGCGATATCTTTGATGTATTTGATGTTGGATATATGATGTCAGGAGTTTACTAGGAAAGAGGGAAATGGACAAGGCCGTAGCTTCCTGGCTTCGAAGGGCCATGGGTTCCGCCTCGGACATAGATGTGAATTCGTGATGTCATATTACGTATTCTCCTACAGAAAACCCCCAAACAAAAATCGCAGTGGTCGTTATAAAGCCTAGTAGTTAAAAGAGACATTAAAATATATACAAAAACAACAACTTCAATTATCGAAAATTTCACATATTTGAATTCGGACTTTCAATAATCGTTGCCTAATAAAACCCTAAGTTTATTTCCCTGGGCAAAATAGTATTATAAAACGGAAATTTATTTAATCAAAAATAGAAATTTTCATATATGGTCAACTAATTCGATTATTATTTATAACTTAATATTCATCTCTCTCGAATTTCCTACAATATTGCAATGATATTTCATTGTAGCCAATACATATTTTATTCACTTTCTCAATTCGTTGGTAAAATAAATATATTTATAAAACTAATTACCACTGAATTTAATAATGTTCTTTCATTACAATATTTCCATAGTTTTTAAGCTGAGAACAGTGACGGAAAATAATTGGCCTAATATTGAGTGAACTTCATTAAATATTTTACTTTATTTACATTCTCGAATGCGCAGCACACTACAGAAACAATGATATCAAGTAAAAATAGTATTTACAGGGTTTGAAGGAAAATTCGACTTTTAAATCACGAACTCAAAAAAAATATTTCCAAAGACTCTGCGAACATGTATTTTTTTAGACTCGTGGAAAAGGACCTGTGTACGCATGGTATAAAATTAAAACATTACTGACTTCTAAATCAACGTATTATTTTTCAAATTGATATTATACCGCTTAAAGTTCATTGGGATTCTGAACAATGAGAATCCAATATTTCTGGAGGGTATGTTACATTATGCTCATATTGCATTATTGAAACTTTCTGAAAACGAACTCTCTTTTTTACTTTACAATCTTCATTCAGATGCACTATACCGTTATTACAAATACTGTAGTATTATCACCTTTGATTAATATCTCTGGGATTTTCCAACGTTACAATTACTAATCTGTTTTCAAATTTCTCATGAACTCTTTACTCTTCTTCTCAGTATAACTAATTCTACAAATGAAGTTATAAAATTGTATAAATGTTTCCAAATTTAGAAAATTGCTTTGCAGTGAAAGCATAAAAATTTCCGTAGACATAATCACGAATTCTCTCATATATTGATCGATGCACTTTCTTCTTAAGGAATTAGAAAGTTACGTAATGCTACACGCGAAAAAACGGCGAATTGTCTGCCCAGAAAAACGCATATTACACGTACTTGTGACGAAAAAATGGATAAATCCACTTGCTAAATTTAGAAAAAATTCTCCAAATCGTGGTGTAGCCAGAATCCATGTTTTATTGGGTGGTTGATAGCGAAAAATCGACGGCAGTAAAATGTCTGTCCGTCCGTCCGTGAACAACGCTAATGGCTAAACCGTTTCAGCCGATTTTCACCAAAATTGATACTCCTAATCGATCTGGCTGATGTCGTAAGCGCCTTGAATTTGAAACCGATATTCAGTGGGGAGGGTACTTTACGCTGACCCCTGGGACATATTTCAGGTGTTCAGACAAATGGCTCCATAATTTTTATTACATTTGCGGATTGGATAGTGGGAAGTGCATTTTAAGAGAATGTGCAGGTCTCATGTTCGTTGAAAACTGATTTTCGTAAGTATTCCTGCAAGTAAAATATTGAAATTTGAGATTTTTTCCCTTGATGAAAATTTTTCATAAAGATAAGATTTTAAAAGATCATGTGCAATTTTTCAGAAACTTTTAGTATTTTTCAGCATAAGTTTCCGTTAAAATACGGGTGAGAAAGTACGCGCTGTTTAGCATCATAGTATTCTTTAAAACTGTCCTACTTCTAGACATTGGCTCTTCTCGAATAATTGCAAGTCCCTTTTCAGTTTTATTATGACAATGTAGTACTGAAGTACGCATGAGGAAGAAATAAAAATATTGTACTTTCTTTCTGTAGAGAAAAGTTCGCATTCCTATTAAAATAATTATATTATATTAATATATTTAATATTCCCTATATTATACATTTTTGCTGTATATTATATATCACAGTATATTTAAACTTAAAAAGTTGACCTCTGAAAGCGAAAAAGTATATTGGGAAACGATTGTAATTTCTATTTTAGCATGAGTTTTATTATATTTAACTACTTTCTAAGTGGCAATTGGAAACAGAAACCGCTTTAGCCGAATGGTTAACGTCACTTAGGTACGCTGTCAGCTTGCTAACGTTGTGAGCTCAGATCAGAAGGTGATTTTTTTTCTTCTGTTATGGTGAAGTTTCAGTAATGTCCAATATTTTGTAATTAATATTAATTTTCAGAAAAGACTTAGGGCCGTAAAGGGCCAGTTTTGTCGTCCATCAATTACGACGACCGGAAGCCTCAATTCTGTACTATCTGGCCGAGGCGCTGGTCGTCCTATTTTCGAGGAACTCTATATATTTTGAAAATGGAAAAAAGTTAACTTTCAAACCTACAAAATTGAAATAGAGTCTTACTGGTTAAGCTCTTTTCCCAATTCATGTAATAGTATAATATTGCGGAGCAGTGACATTAGAAGAAAGTATGTGCTGTTGTAGCACAACTACTTCGTTGTTTACATTATAAGCATTATAATTTCTTTAAGAAACAATCAATCAACTATTTGCAGATAATTAAAATATTGTTAGCATTATATCATTCAAGTTTAGGTTACAGTTTCTTGAATAACGAATGCAAATTTGTCCGGAAATTCTCTTAGTTGTATTAATTGGTTTTAAAATCACATAGTTACTTCCTTAATACGCGGTTCTGTATTTCAGACTGGTGTTTCGACGAGTTACAGTTCAGTCTTATCGCGTAATGTGGAATCACCTTGAAGATATGGGAGAGGCAAGATAGTTCATAGGATAGGAAGCTACTTCGCGAGCCCTACACAAAAGACATTCGAATCAGGAAATATTTCTAACTAGAATCAACTGTAGAATAGTATCGCTGATGATTCCACATTCTTATCAAAATCACGCCCAGGTTTGCTGTAACCTGAAGTAAATGTTGTACATCATAAGAACAATAAATTTCAAGATAGAATTCATTCTACCTTTCCCCTCATCGGTGCTGTAGGTACCACTGTGATAGCTCCATGGATTAAACGTAAGCAGATAGAGAATGGACGCAGATCAAATCCTGCCGAATATGTATTTTTACCTGATGCCTAGAACACATTAATCACTATCATCTAGAGAGACATTCCAAAATTCTTGCTTCTTTGCTGCGGCATAAGAGGAACAAACTTGTTTTTGTAAAACGATAATGTGATTATATTTAAGATTATTGTGCTGAGTATCTTGTATTCCAAGCAATGTGACGAGAAACGAAATTTGGAAGAGATAGCTAAAATATTAACAGTGTCTCAATTGCAATATCATTATCATATTTTTATGTAATCATTAGAAATAATATGAAAAAGTCTGTACCAAATTGTATAATCACTATTAATTTACATATTTAACAGTTCTAGAGATAAAAGTAGAATCCTTCGGCAAGTCTGCTGGGTTTATTATAAGATTTTGCAATAAAGGTAATTTCTTACGTTCTTTTATTAATTGAGAAAGAAATATATGCTTTTTACACGTTTAACAAAGTTCATAGAAACTATTACGAACTCATTAAAATTACCATTTTGTGTTTGTGCCTTTGTGATAAATGCTAACCAGAACGCATCCCTTAATTATTGTAACAATTGATAATTTTATTTCTTTTATAGTCTTCTTAAAATTTTTAATGTAAAGTCTTTGGTAGGTGAGCCACATTTCAAAATATATGAACTCCAAAACATAATAAAGTACGACTTGACATGTGGTCATGTAGAAAGAAATCAATATTTTTTTATTATCATCTCCATTTTTAAATAAAGAATGTTTTGATATGGCTTATCTTTAGTGAGGTAGACTGAGACCAGAGTGGCGAGCATTCAATCAATTGAATTTTCACAAAGAAAATAAGGAATTTTAATTATTTAGATTATATCCAATGATTATTCGCCATGCTTGTGAGTGATCAATACAAAATCACCTGTCATTTTTAGTCTCAATATAGGAAAAAACAAGGAGAGTACGAATTTCGGATCTCAAAATAATAGGATAAAGTCGTTCTTTTAAATCTAAATATTAGAATTTATTATAAAATTCATAAATATGATAACGGAGTTAGATAAATAAATATATTATCATGTATTGTTAAAAACATCGTTACCCTAATATTGCATTTTTCAGAAATTGTACTCAGCGAGAAGCAGATATGTTTAGAGAATATGATTTCTATTACGTCTTAAATGTACTCTCAGAGAAAATGGAGGAAATTACAGAACAAATGTTTCGTATTCGTAGATACATTAAGGCTTACCAGATTACTGAAAGACCAATATCTCTCTGTAAGCTGAAATCGTTTGACACCGGGTTTCCCAAATCAGTATTGAGGATCGAGTTCTGCGCGATGCCTTTTTCTTCTGTTCCGCGTTCTGTTTTACCTAAGTCTGAGAATTAAAAGAATGTTTAGCCCAGGAAAATACGTGTATTTATTTATTGCTTTTATAAGATCTTTGCTGAACTTTTATACTATATAATGTGTAATTAGTTTGATCCCTTTATTACAAATATTTATACAAATGTGTATTTATTTATATTTAGTTAGTAAATTTAACCTAACCTCGCTTGGAATTTAAGATAGTAGACGTTTTGACATACATTTGCATTCACTTCCAAAAAGTTTGTCACAACTCTGTCTTTATGGGAAATGAAATATAGAGGGAAATGTTTATCGTTCGTTAGTGATATCCATATTGTGACCTGATAACCGTATTGGTGGTACTAAAGATGTAATTCCCTTCGGACAGAAATCAAACCCGCATCATTCGATTTACGACCAGTTGCTCTGACCACTGAGCTTGCGAAAAATGCGTTTTACAGTTGGGTTCTTGGGCTCGTGTATTCCCCACGCATTTTGATATGTTGTCACCGCTGTCATCATTTACGTAAGTCAATATGAGAAGGTTTGGACCTTTAAGTAATTGATATCAAAGTTAGCGACTGCACAACGTCGTGCCCAGGTGTGATGATTACTCGTTTTTTCTTGATTAGATAAATGCATTCATATTTTTGCAATATGAATCATTATGTAAAAAAACTCACCTTGAAATGACAATCAGTAATGCAGAAAATTCTCAGTACTGTTTTTATGTCTACCTTTTGGAACTGCTGTAATACCGTTTAGATGGATTTTGAACTATGATAATTCGTTATCTCAGCACAAAACAAAACTTGTACTTCTCGTTTTTACTTTCTCGTATACGCACGAATAGTACGTAGTATAGAAGTAGTATATTCGTATGTGACGTATATACGTAGTATATTCGTGCAAATATGCGTATTCTTTTAGAAAGTTATGTAATGCAGCGGAAAATCGATTTCGCGAATTAAACGGTAATACGTTTTGGGTGAGAAAGTGGTTTTATCAAACCGTCCGTCCATCCGTCTGTGATCACTACTAAACACAAACCACACGTACGATCCTTTCCAAATTCAAAAACCCTGTTTTTCTGGCTGTAGTTGAAGCTTGGAAATTTTGAAAATCTTTGGGGTGAGGTACTTTACCATGAAGCCTTTCCGGACATTTCAAAATTTTCTCAAAAGCAGCTCCCTAATTTTCTGGTAGAATAGAGTAAAATACACTTAGAAGGATGAAAGGCACAGTTCCAATTTTTTCATGGTTAACTCTGGTGCTGAAAATTTTAAAGAAGTTTGAACATTTTGGGGCGTCTTCCTACAACTACAAAATTGAAAACAGATTTATCTTTCAAATGAAATTTGTTGTCCATAATTCAATTCTTGCATAACAATCATGTGCCAGGCTTTCTTGAAATGAAGGCATTTTCGTGCAAAAGTACCAAGCAATATTTACAATTTTAAGGAAATGGTTTGAAATGCAAAACTGCAATGAAACCGTTTTTCTTTTCTTACTATTAAAACGTTTCAAAACCAATTTTGCGAAATCGTACTTTACTGTTTCTTTCGTTGCAAGCAACATTCCTGTCTTCAGCTAGCAAAACTCAACAAGTATCACTCGTCAACACATCCTAATATGTAAAACATTGTATAAGGGACTGCGGGGAGTGACGTCATGTAGTTCAGGTGCTTGTTTGAAGAACTGGAAGATCGAGTTCACGTCCTGGCCTGTTCATGCAACTTTTTATTTTGACTATGTGTGAGATTTTAATTAATACTTTTCCTTTTCAATAATTTAAGGTATGCATTTGCAGTTTGTCGTTTGAGAGTTTTCAAAAACAGATAAAAGTAGTAATAGTGTAACATTTGTTATATAATGAAAACATACCAATAACACGAGAAAATAAGAGTTTATTTTTATATAAATGTAATTAGATGAACAAAAAGATAATAACTGCGTAATGATAGGTGATTTTCTTGAAGTCAATAAATGTTTC
Organism: Teleogryllus oceanicus; assembly: GCA_964035755.1. Taxonomy (NCBI): domain Eukaryota; kingdom Metazoa; phylum Arthropoda; class Insecta; order Orthoptera; family Gryllidae; genus Teleogryllus; species Teleogryllus oceanicus. The sequence goes on along the minus strand of CAXIVR010000005.1, from coordinate 83,422,517 downwards.
TTAGATTCTAGTAATTACTTGCAGCAAATGGATTCTGAATGTCAGGCCGTGTCGAAACTTGTCCGCTGGCAACGTTATCACGTCTAATAATCTCACCTTGGGCAGAGGCGATAAGGGTTGAGCGTCAGGCTAGAGGCCGAAGCGCCTGCTGCTTAAAATTACATAATTGCTGAACTAGAGCATTCTTAAGTAGAACTGCTATTTTTATAGTGCCGCGTAGATTTCTTTGCTTTCTTATTGTCTCTTAGAGGTAATTTATTTAATATTTTAAAATGCAAGTGCGGAAAAGCAATGGTTTGAAGACTGAAAAGCAATGAGTTCATCAGATTCTTAATTGGAGTAAGTTAACGGAAATGCTTACGTACGTCTGTGTTATTAGCGCAATCGCTTAGGTGCGTGTAACTACAATAGAGGAACGCGTGTTCAAATCCCGTAGATATCAGCGGTTTTTTACTTGACGAGCAATGAAAATAAATTCCTAATAACGATGTCGAGAATGTTTCTAAACATTCCTTTTCTTTACAAGAAGATACCATTTACAAAACTGCGGAAAGAATTTGATGTACTTTCGATTACTGGTCGTTTACCCAGATCATTCACTACTCCATATTTTTACCTGTTTCATAGGCCGTTTGGTTTTACATTGGTACGTTCGTTCCTTAATCCTAATACGAGTATTACGTCATGCAGCAATTAACTGTTATTTGTGTCTCACTTTCTGTTCTTTTGTCAAGTTTCTAGCTGAAATTTTCTTGCTTTTAAAATTAAGAAATGCTTACCTTCGCTACTACCAAAATATGAAGAACTAGAGAGTGCTACAGAGATGGGACAGACTTTCTCATGTAAATGTTTATAATAATTTCCTTTGTGTGGACTGGATTTTTTAAGGTTCTTGCCAACTCACATAAGGTTCTTGCCGTTCTCTTGCCAGCTGACATCTATCGCCGCACAAAATGCATTTTTTACAATTTCTCAACTTTTTGGGTTCAAAATAGCTCTTTTCTAGGAATCTATTGAGTTTTTGAAAAACTTCCTCCTAAAGTCATTTGAAGCACTTCTACTCACAAGTTAAAATAATCTATACAAATCTATTCAAATGCTCATATGCTGGCCGAGAGGTATTTCAAAAAATTACATTTGTGTAATTTTTAAAAAACAATAAGAATGGAGCAATATCTCGTTTATGTCATCGGATATGCTGCATTTGGCATTACCCCAACCAAAAATTTAAAAAGAAAAAATTTGGAGCCGTTTTTGAAAATCTTGTTTATGTAAATTTTTAAAATTGCAAATATTGCACGCCATATTGTGCGAAATCAACTAAAACTTTTAAAAAAATTGCAGGACCTCATTAAAAGATCTAATTATAAGCAACACATTTCATTTTAAGCAAAAATCTCTATCTTTAATTTTGTAGTTGTAGTAAGACCCGCCGCAAAATATTAAAATTTTAGCGATTTTCAAAATTCGAGTTAACCGTGAAAATTGGACATAAACCTACCTTTATAAGCGTATTTTACTATAGAGTAAGCAGTCCTTACAAAAATTTACAGAAAAATTTAGGTGTTTTGAAAAAAAATTTAAAATGTCGGAAGAACTAAATAGTCCCCCCAAAATTAATGAATGTTTTTCAAAATCGCATAGCTTCAGCTCAGGCGAAAACGACAGGGTTTCTTCAATTTGGAAAAAATCGTATACGTAAGTTTTTAGAGCGCTAGAAGTTGTATCAGACAGGACAGACAGATTTGCTTCATTAGTTTTTGGCATCACGGATCTACAAAACTGGAATTATATGGCTACCGCGTGTTAGAGTCTTTTTCTGAATTTAGTAATTTTTTATTCCGGTTTCGTCACCAGAGCGCTGCAATGATTTTTCACAGAAAATGCGCAGTTTTCGCGCAGCGATATATAACATTCTCTACGTATACTCTGTATATACGTAAGTATACGAGAATGTAATATGAAGTGTTTGTTAGTTTTATGCATCCCACGCAGATAAATTTTAAGGAATAAGTTAGTGATGAAGTTGAAAAAATAATTCTTGGTTTTAAAACTATATATTTATATAATAAATATTCGATTATTAGTTAGGAAATAAATATGTTTACCATGCCATTTGCTAGCATTCTGAGAAAGGCTACATTGTTGTGAATGATACGGATTAATAAACAAGTCCATTATTAAATATTCTTCTCAATCATTCATTCAAGAGTATGCTACAATTATTTTACTAAACCATCCCAACCGCGGATCCAAAATAAAAGACTCAAGGTCACGTGCCCTCTCTTCATCCTAGAAAATATTCATTTCTCTCTCATAATGAACTAGTGGTAAACTAGTAATGAAGATGAAGATGAAGATCTTTTATTTATATAATATTTCATCAGAAACAGCTCTTTTATAACTTGACGTTAAATACTTGTACATTATTTTGGAACTTTAATAAGTTATGCAAGACTGGTAAAACAAAATGTTGAAAGGTTGATTAGTGCATAATCCAAATAACTAAAAATGTTGGTGGATATCGTTTAAGACTTCGAGAACAGCTGCAAAACCTTTTGAATTCATACATAAGCGATTTCCCTTTTGGAAGTCAACGTATCACTTGAAAAATAGGTAGAGAAATATTTTTTTTTGTATCTGTAACATTTAATCAGAAATTAATAAAAACATAAAATGGAGACTCAAAATAAATAATGTAAAGTCAAGACATGGATTTGTAGGGAAATCTCGATATGATCTATAACAGAAATAGGTATATTTCCAGTAGGAAAGGAATTTAAATATATCGGAGTGATTATTAGAGCAGGGGGATCTATTAATATTGACTTTATTAAAAAATAAGCTAGGGAAGGCCAATTATTAGTAGACTTCATAATATTTTATAAAACCAAAATTTTCGAAAGAAAACTAAGAGACAATATAAGACAATGGTGGAGAGCTGTATTACGTATGAATCGGAAATTAGAATTAAAAATGATGCAATAAACTCTCGGTTAAATGCTATGAAAATGAATTTTTGGAGACGATGTTGTCAGTATACTGTTTGATAGAATACTAAACGAAGAGATTAGACAGATAATAATGATTGAGAGTCAAGTGATCGAAATGTAGAATCCAAACAACTCCAATGGTATGCTGCAGAATGCATGCTGACAGAATATCAAAAATTATCTTTGGTGAATCCCTTTCAGAGAAAGAAGAAAACGAGAAGGCCAAGGAAATCTTGTAAAGTACGTTATCGATTATGTTGAAGGCACAAGAATAGAGGAAGATGTCTGACGAAATAAAAAACATTGGTGTGTAGATTGCGAAAAACGGTCATTAGAACTGTAAAATACTCGCTTAAGAATGAATAATAATTACCTTAAACCCGAAGTGGAAGATACGGATAAAAGCCTTGTTGTTGTAATAGCACAAGTAATGAGGAGCAAGATCTATTTAAGATCTTGCCAGAATATAAACCAAAACCAAAGTTACGTTCTTATTTGAAAAGATTAATGAAAACAAAGAAAATTTGATTATTTTCTGAAGTCCTTTAGATAGCAAATATCAGATATTACTCTATTTGGTATTTATGATATTTGTAAACTTTGTCCATTTATCAGCATGATCCTTTTTCAATGGGAACAACTATTCTTCCGAATTGACAGGTCAAAGTAAATATGTATTTAGGTAAAAAAATGATTGAATTATGTTTTCGAAAAATTGGCAGGACTGAAGTGAAAGAAAACTAGCACAAATAGTAAATTCCATTTCTTATGTTGCACCAATGAATAATGTCAATTCCACAATTAAAATCTATTTTCGATCCACCAAGCACTCATATGTGGGTCTCTTTAACCTCAAATCTTTCGCTTGCTTGGCGATATAATTCACCGGAAAGTGTTCGGCAGTTTATCGACCAGACCGACAGAAAATGTAATTACAATAGCCAGTAGGACTTCTTATGCAGTATTCCAAAGCCAGATTTTTTAAAACTCCAGACATTTGTTCATCATTTCTCTCATGGTATGCAACATGTATTCTCAAGTTAATGTTGAAATATCTAGTATCACTTTTCGGAATCTAGACTTAAGTAAAAGGAACGCAATGGTGACCCTCAAGATTTGGTTACAGAACTTAACGCAATGGCGCACATTTCTCCCTTCTTCCCGACCCCTTGCATTAAAGTGAAGTCGAAACCGAAGTGTGCGACCAAATGCCAATGAATTATAAATTTGAGAGTTATTTCGTTATTATTTTAGATTTTCTTGTAAAATCGTCTCTGCAATGAATACTATATACGAACACAAACTATCAATCAATGGGCGGTACATTTAAAACGTTATTGTAATATAGTAGCAATTCCTTTCAACAATAATAAATATTGTAGTTATAGTTTAAATTCAACCTTAATTCATATTATAGTACTTTAATTAATTACTTTATAAATATTTATAACCCAAATGAAATTTTCCAAAATAAAAAAAAAAATTAATTGCTTACATTTTGTTTTTACAATATTTATTAACAATTCATTAAAAATTATAAATATGCAGTGCAATATTACTGAAGATACGTTAGTGAACTCATATCAATAAATTGGCAAATTTATGAAATGTAAAATGTATGAAAATAGAAAAATTTTATTTTACAACAATATTTTACAGAAGAGGATCTATTCATTTCTAACGATTATCGACACAGATTTCCGAAGTTTGACAAAATTTTGAAACATTAATAACAATTACAATTTTGCGAAATAATTTATGACAGGAGAATCTCTAGTGATTCTTAATGGATTAGCAAAAACAGTGTTGCATAGGTCTGCTTATCTAGAAAGTGAGTGTAACATTCCAGATGACGTGTAAAAAACTTTGTATTGCATTGCTCGTCTCTCGAAAATAAAAATATCGTAATGTAAAATATACTTGCTATAATAATATTAAATATATTAATTTCATTGCGTTGGATTGGAAATCATACATAAATTACATGTAAGATGTAAGTAATATATTGATATGAGTGTGTGTGTGTGTATGTGTGTATGTGTGTGTGTGTGTGTGTGTGTGTTCCTCCAATGTTCACGCAATAGACAAAAGCTGGTGTTTCTACCTTTGCAAACATTAAGATATTAAAATGTTATATAAGAGTCATATGTCGTTTTTGATTCTCACACCAAAATCATAAGACTAGGTATCACATATGATTTTAATATTTGCGTAAGAACTCCACATGAAATGCAATCACCTAACGTTAGATTGAAGGAAGTAATTAATTGCTGATCCCCAAAACAAAAGATCAAAAATCATTCATTTGCTTACAGCTGCACTTACCAATCATAATGTCTGCAGAAAACTCATGTGACTAAATGAACTTTAAATACTTTAAGTTTTATTTAGTATTTTACATACCAAAACTGGCCTATTACAATATTAATGTTCGCGATCATATAGTATATTTTAATTGGGTCATCTGAGGGTGATGATGAAGTATTTCACAACAGCTGCTATCTCGGAGACGTGTTTGTGAAACTGACTCTTAAACGTATTTCTTTAAGTTAATTAATTTTTCACAATAAAATAACTAGGTTAGACAATGCATACAATACAAATTATTTGCATTTTATATTAAATATTACAATAATAAACGACGAGGAAATGTAGACATGGAGGCTTAATAGTCGTTCAGTGTTATGTTTTAAAGCCCGTTTTATAACAGTTTTAAAAATATGTTTTACTAGAAATTGCATGACTTCTTTATTTATAATTAGTCAGATAAATGAGTAAAGTTGTCGTTGGATTAAGTTGAGATTCTAAGTACTGATTGAAAGAGAACAATTGTTCATTTTGTAATGTCCCAGATGAATATATCCCATCCCTGGAATAACAAAGTGATTAACAGTTCTATCCGTAGGCAGTAAATGCAAAATTATGCTGCTAGGCTTGCTTGCACATAAATAACAGTAGAGCGGAAGGTGTATCAACCAGTGGTACCTACACGAGACTTTATTTCTAAAGCAGAAGTGTCTAAATGTCTGAACATAACCTCTCTCTCGGGGGGTTAGTGGTCCAATCCTCCTTTCATCGACACAATCTTACTTTTTGAGAAAATCCTCGTTTTTAGAGGAAAGCTAAAATCAAGGTTAATAATAAAATTATATGTCGCTTTTGTAGTATATTCTCAAGAAAAACTCAAGCAGTATTTCAAAGTCGTATCTTTGGTACATAGCCAAGGAAAGGAATTCCATATCATTTTAAACTATTAGGTAATCGTAATGCAGCACACATGAAACGGGCATACTAATGAATGCCTCACGCAGAAATATAACAGAAAACTGCAAATATTGGTAGAAACAGTACGAGACACAACGATAACACACGTAATAAGAGCATGTTCGCCAACAACTGTCATACAGCTGACTTCACTTGCCCTATCCATAGAGTATATACGTGAGTCATCTATATCTTATACATCATTGGCGCTAAGAAGCAAGCGCTCATGCTGCGGTGGTGGCAGCCCTGCGCTGCGGCGGTGGCGCAGTTTCCTCACCGGCGCGCTCGTGCGGGCGGACGGCGGAGTGCGCAACGCCCTGGTTCGCGCGCCCCCTGCCCTCGCGGCCGCCGGCGGAAGCGGCGCCAGAGCAAGGGCGCCTTGCGCAAGGCGGAGTGCCCGCCGCGGCGCACCGCAGGGCGCAAGCACGACCCCGCCCACCGGATTAGGTCGCTCAGGGCATCACTGCAGCGCCTCTGACCGGGAGACACACTCCCCACGGCGGTGCGTGGCAGCATTTACTATATTAACTCTACCGGGAGAGGTGGCTCAGGGCTTCAGCTGATGTTACTGCAGCGCCTCTGACCGGGAGGTCTAGGTTCGAGTCCCGAGGATTTTCGACACTAGCTTTTCAGCGAGGTCGAATTCAGTCGCTGTCTGGAGGAGAATTCTAGCGGTCGGCTGCTCTGATCGGTAGTTTTCCGTGGTTCCTCCGATCAACACCAGGCGAATGCCGGAGCAGTACCTCAACAAACGGGCCACGGACCGCGCGCGATCCTTCCTTCCTCTTCCTTATCCTATCCTTTCCCCTTACACACACACTTACGATAACATGCACTACACTACCACACATGCCGGGAGATCGGTCGGGGACTTAGAACAACTGGGGCGGTGCCCCGCTGATGGGAGAGTTTTGGTTAGGGGGAAACCCCGCTAGCCGACGGTAGGTCGGTGCTGGATCTCGCCATCTAGCGCGGGAAGATCACCGCCAGCGCCCGACGAAAAAACATGCACTACACTTACGGGACGCATGACCTAATCTGTTGACGCGCCCGGAATCACCAACCAACCAGTCGACACAGTAGTTTCGAGTTGAGTCTCTGTCGGGAGGAGAATTCTAGGGGCGGCTCCTCCGATCGGACGTTTTCTGTGATATCTCCGATCGACACCAGGCGAATGCGGAACAGTAACCTAGCAAACGGCCTACGGACCGCGCACGATCTTTCCTTCTTTTTCCCCGTGTGCCGAGTTTCTACCAACGGACACTTAAAACCGCCAAAACACTGACACTCAACTGGCCTTATACTGAACAAGATTGGAGAGCTTATAAGAAGAAATGCGCCGATGACGAGGTAGCCGCCTGGGAGAAGCTGGAATACCAAGGGAGAGCGGTTAAGGAGCATATAAACTATCCGATTGGAAATGCCTTTCTGAAAGATTATAATCTTCTGAAACCTCGTCTTTTTATCACTGCACTCCAATTGAGATCAAATACCGCTGGCAGTAAAACCACTTTTTTCAGAATAAGAAAGCTTTTGCTGTGCAAAAAGGCGCCATTGGTAGCCTCTTCGCCAAGGCAACATCCATCTAGAAGTGTATATGTGCACTTTGCTGTAAACTCACAGTTGTCAGTAAACCAAAGTAGAGGAAGTGAATGAAAAAGATAATGGCGCCTGCTGGTATGTAAACTGCAATATTATTTGAAATTTTCCCTAAATTAAAATTGTTTTCGAAATTAGAAATAATAACGCCAAGCCTATGTCACTCCTGCGACATTCTGGAGCAATTCTGACTTTACCTGGTCAGAAAGGTCAAGTATTTTGAACTATGGGTGGATGCGAACACAGATGTACGGTCACAACCAACCACATTGTCTTTCTTTGACATCGCGCAATCGGGTAAGAAGTATATGACATCATTTAAAGATTAAAATTGCATTGAAATAAAATCTCTGGATTTAAAATTGGAGATATTGGGCACTTCCGAAAAATATTTGGACTTTTATTATTACCAGACTTTCAGAAGTTTTAATAAAAATCAGCATTATATCATGTTAATGCTCTTTTCTTTATCCGAGCAAAAAACGTGCTTACATCGCCCCCCCCCCAATTTTGTAAATTATTAGAAGCAGTTTTCGCGAAATAACCCAGCCAAATGCAAGATTTTTCATCCTATAATAATTTTTGCATCCCAAATAAATTATAAAAAAGTGAAGATAAAGCACTCTTTCCAAAACTGATTTGCTGATAAATTCGAAAGTACTTGCTATCTACCCTTTATTTTCGAAAAGAAATGTTATTTTTACTTCGAGGCACAGTTCTTGAGAAGTGCAGAAAACATCTTTACCTTTTCGTCAGCGTCGCAAACGCGTGGTAATATCATTTTAGTATGAAACTTAAAAAAGGTGCCATGTCCGGAGGCTACCTTACTCTTTTGAAGTGAACACTCTTGCTTCATGCCTTCTTTCTAGATCCAGTCATTATCATATCTGGAGATGGAGAGGTTTTGCTTGCGGCACTGGGCTCAATACGAGAATTAGGCTCGTATGAAAGGTCACGGGGCCAGGTGCTGGGATCGATTAGCTGCAAACAAACGGTTCACGACCCACGACTAGTTGGAGGAGTAGTATTTTGCTTTATGCCAGTACTTACACATAATTTTTTTACAACGTTAATTGTTGTCGTAAGCCTCAAGCCATTTCGTAATTTATGATGATTTGTTAATTACTCATTTCGAAATAAAATATCATTAAGTTTGTAATCCTCTTTATATCAATGTCTTATGGCATTAAGTTAGGAAGTTAACGTTTGAATATACCGGTAGCGGTAGCTCAGTGCATCAGCTGATGTCACTGCAGCGCCTCTAACCGGGAGGTTCTAGGTTAGTCCTGACGGTGGCAGGGTTTTCAACACTAGTTTTTCAGCTAGGTCGAATTCATTCGCTGTCTGGAGGAGAATTCTAGCGGCCGGCTGCTCTGGTCGGTACTTTTCCGTGGTTTCTCCGATCAACGCCAGGCGGATGCCGGAGCAGTACCCACCAAAACACCCGACCGCGCGCGATCTGTTCTTCCTCTTCCTTGTCCTATCCTCTCCACTTACACTAACATGCACCACACTATTACATATTCCGGGAGACCGGTCGGGAGTTTAGAGCTTGTCCCGGCTGGGACGGTACCCCGCTGGTGGGAGAGTCCTGGTTAGGGGGAAACCCCACTAGCCGACGGTAGGTTGGTGCCGGATCTCGCCATCCAGCGGGGGAAGATCACCTCCATCTCCCGAGAAAAAAACATGCACTATAATAACGGGACTAATGACCAAAGCAGTTGCCGGACCCGAAAACACGAAAAAATCAATCAATCAATCAATTAACGTGTGAATAATGACATGTTGGAATTGGATTTATAATCCGATTTAAATGAAAATGTGATTGGCTCTTAAAAGAATTAAGCATTTCCCAGAATGCACCTATATATTTTGTCGAAATATCATTTACCCTATTAATACAATGACAACAATAAGTCTATCAGTATATTTAAATATAAAGAAAAGCAATACAGGGTTATTAATTAATTTGTAGCAGTATTTGTTTTTGTGATTGAAGTTCTACACTGTACAATTTTATTCATACTTTCCCGGGTATTTCCGTCAAAAACTTAATTATAATAGGCATTTCTACTAAGGAAATTTTTACTGTTAATATTAATAATTAGTATTCTGCGCATTGAAAATAGCAAAAAAGTTAAAATGAAAAAAATGGTATACCTTCTGTGAAGATATAGTAGGGAAACATAGTGTCTTATAAAAACGCAATATCAACAAAGATATTCACTGTATGTATGCCATTTACCTAAGAAATATCCTAAGAAACTTAAGAGAATATTTATACTACGAAATAATGAAAGAGCGAGTAGGAGGAAAAACTAATAATAATATAATTGCACATTTGTCATTTAACACGAATACTAAGAAATGCCTAGAAAGATATACCAAAAAGTGATATGTTTCTGCATTTCAGGGTTAGATGAATCGGATGTTTAGCATGTAGACCTGGGCCGCGTTTTCATTTTATTACGACGCGTGGGGGTAAGAATGAAGTACTCCCATCGCCCTATCTAGCTTACATAGTCTGCCTGAGCTTTTTATTTCGTCATCCAGCTACAGAAACTGAAACGATTTGTAGTATGAAAGTACAGCAACATTTGTGCCTCGGCCGACAATCGAACCCAGGACCACTTCGTAGAGAGGTATCACGTTGTGTATAAGCCACTAGAGGGTATAAAAATAACAATAAGAGCTGTAATTTCTTCAGAGCTGTGTACTTCAAAAAACATTTCAGTTGAAGTATTTTCTCTGCCGTTTCACTCACGGGCGTACTATTTTGGTTAACAGGAGTTACACGAAATGAAGCAACGACCATAAAGAAAGTACAGTAAACATTTTGGCCCATTTCTCTTCGTCGAGTGTTTTGACAAATCTTTTAAGAATGAAGAGTGTACAATAGCTTTTAGAGTGAGCGTCGGCGGAAGGCAACAAAGTGTGCGAAGGCAGTTACGTCATTGCACTTTTCTCTTTGCGAGGCGCTGTTATCATGCTCAGCCCCGGACGGAAGCTGGCGGGAAAGTTCGTACGAAAAAAAACTTTTTTCGTGCAAATGAGTCAAAAAGTCGAAAAATCATTCGCAAAAGATTTATTGCTTAGGCTCTCGACAATAATCAATCGACAGAAAATAGTTTGGTATCAAGAACCCAGAAAATACGGACTCTGACTACATGTGTTAGAAGAAATAATTTACTTTCTCTAGAAAGAAAATTTATTCGCTTTCGTTACCAGGGCCCGACTGTAAGAGTCTTTTTGTCGAAAATTCGCTGTTCTCCAACGCATGATTACAATACTTTCTCTTCTTACGAAGTAAATGCGACAATGTTAAAACATGTCGAAAACAGATTGAAATAGTTAGAAACATACGAAATTACCCTGAAAAAATACGGCTAAGTCAGAGATGATTCTTTCTATAACCAACTAAAATACATTAAAAAACTTTAACAGTATACTGAAAAAAATTGTACAAGTAAAATAAATGTTAAGTATACGTAAATAAAAAATGAATAAATGAAGAGACCCAGAAAGTTTGGAGTCAGCCTGTGGTTTTAGAATGCGCACGCTTATGGTGTTAGACAAACATACACTATTGAGAGAACATTTTATTTCATTAGCAACCAGTACGGAGTAAATAATTCATTCAATGCAGTCACAAAACAAACAAGCCTTGATTCTAACCTATGAGCAGAACGTGGGCGGGAGTCCTTACAGTTACATCGCGTGTTGCTTGAATGTAGCCCACTTGTTATTTCCCCGTTCAACTTGACGTAGAACCCACAAAACTCGTTGGATGAATCGACTGAGCAGCGAAGACGGTTTCGTCAGCAGCCTTGTTACGGCACAGGTGCAAAGGAGGGCTGTGCCGGAAACCGCAGCAACCCAAACAAGGCAGGCGGGCGGGCGCCTTGGCGCAATCCCCCGGAGGCTTCCCGGAACACTCGAGCAGGGCGCAGGGCCACGGTCGAGGGCCCTCCACGTCGCCTGCAGAGGGGGCGGGGCGGATGCGCCGGGCGGGCGCCGCGGCAAGGCCGGCCGCCCCCGCAGCCAAGCGCCGCCACCCGCCGTCGCCCGGCCTGGCTTCGGCACAGGGTGCTCCGGAAGCCTTTCTTCCTTTCTCTTCTCTCTCTCTTTACTTTCTTTCTTTCTTTACTTTCTCTTTTCTATCTTTCTTTCTCTTTTTTATTTTCTCTCTCTTTCTTCTCTTTCTTTCCCTATTATTCTTTCTTTCTTTCTTTCTTTCTTTCTCTCTCTCTCTCTCTCTCTCTCTTTCTCTCTTTTTTCTTTCTTTCTCTCCTTTTCTTTCTTTTTTTTTTCTTTTTTCCTTTTTCTCTTTTCTTTCTTTCTTTCTTTCTTTCTTTCTTTCTTCTCTTTTACTTTCTTTCCGCACGCTTTTTCTTTCTCTTCTATTTTTCTGCCTTATATTTCCCCTTTTCTCTTTCTCTTTCTCTTTCTTCGCCGACTTGGTAGCGGTAGCTCAGCGCATGAACTGATGTCACTGCGCGCTTCAACCGAGGTCCCAGGTTCGAGTCCTAATATGGCAGGATTTTCGACACTAGCTTTTCAGCTAGGTCGAATTCAGCTGCTGTCTGGAGGAGAATTCTAGCGGCCGGCTGCTCTGATCGGTAGTTTGCCGTGGTTTCTCCGATCAACACCAGGTGAATGCCGGAGCAGTACCCTACCAAACGGGCCACGGACCGCTCGCGATCTTTCTTTCCTCTTCCTTGTCCTATCCTCTCCCCTTACACACACTTACACTAACATGCACTCACACCCACATATTCCGGGAGACCGGCCGGGAGCTTAGAGCTTGTCCCGGCTGGGGCGATGCCCTGCTGGTGGGAGAATCCTGGTTAGGGGGAAACCCCACTAGCCGACTGTAGGTCGGCGCCGGATCTCGCCATCCAGCGGGGGAATTTTACCGCCATCTCCCGAGAAAAAAGAACATGCCCTACACTAACGGGACTAATGACCGAAGCAGTTGACGCGCCCGGAAACACGAAAAAATCAATCAATTTCTTTCTCTTTTCTTTCTTTCTCTCTTTTTCTTTCTTACTTTCACTTTCTTTCTTTCATTAATTCATTTGTACTTATTTACTTCCGTTTTTCTTTAATTTCTTTTGATTTTTATCAGTTCTGTGCGGGCATCTCATATATTTTATAATTCATTGTCATCTGCTGTCCTTTGGCTCGACAGCCCCAAACGGGCCTTGGTCGACCAGCGGTGACCCAGCCACCGGTCATGGGATAAGGGGTTTGTGTGGTTAGCACATAATTCATTGTACAGTGAGATAAATGCCCCAAACGCGTGGTAATATTTCATATTGATATTTTTTCTTTTTCTTTCTATGTCTTTTCTTTCTATTCCAAGTTTTGTTGGATTTATTTTATAACATCTGTCCGTCTGTTTGTTTGGTCTTTCTGTTCTTTATGCGCATTTTCAAATCGCAGTGGAAATTCCTTCATTGAATGCCGAGATCCATCGATTAAGGAGGCAATGCTGATTCAGCTTGACTATCATAGAGGATCAATAGAGGCAATGCTGTTTCAGCTAGACAATCATCGAGGATCAATAGAGGCAATGCTGTTTCAGCTTGACCACTTTTATTTTAATTTATTTTTATTCTCAGTTCGGCCATCAGGCTGTACACATGATGCTTTCAGAAAATAAAACAATATTTACATTTAATACTCTATTTGGAATTGCGGTAAACCCAATCGGGATAATGTTTTCTTATTTGTTAATTTCAAGTATTTTGTTTTGGATAGCGACGGCGTAGTGGGTAACAATGAAAAGGAATTATTAGTTTATGGCATCATGGCATCGTATGTAATAATGAAACTACCTAACGATTGCACTGAAAATAAATCATTCCATGAATACTTTCGTTGTTCCTTGCGCGAAGTACACAGAGCGCCGAAAACACTTTGGAAAGAAATCAGCAAGCGTACTCCCTCCGCTTGAGAAGGACTAATTAAAACACAAATTCAAAGTGTTAAAGAAACTCAGGAGACAGGGTAGCGGGAACGATAAAGCAATTTGATGCAAGTGTTGTCGTCAGCAAACAGACGAATGCGCGAGTGCTGATTCGCCGGACTGCGCGAGGCTGACATTGTTCCGATATCGTCACTAATATATCAATATTCAGACAATAAGTACAAATCATGTCCAAAAGCAGATGAGAATATGTAGGCGTGTAAATCAAACCGCTAAAAAAGCTGTAAACGGACAGCACATAAATATCAAATTTTAAAGAGGCCGCATTTTCTAATTCATCAGGTTTTTAATCAATATCGCATTATATTGACTTTTAATCACATTATGGTGCATATAAACGATATTTTGTACCAGAAATTTCCAAGTTTACTTCTTTCGCAGCCTAGCTAGAAAGCACATCGATTTCATTGGAACATTCTCCTTCAGTTGCCGGAATAACAAAAACAATAGCGTATACAAAACAATTGAAAAACAAAAACATAACATTCCACAGCTTGAGCACATATTAACAAACGGTTGTAAAATAAATTCGAATAATACCTATGTATTACTCACAGATCACATATCCAATTTACTTCGGCATTAATGCGTATCAAAATAACGTGGCTCCATACTGAACAGAGTATACGAGATGCCGTGTTGTAGCACCAGTACTGCTCGGACGACTCTCACTCACTCGTCTGTCTGCTCTCTCTCTCTTTCTCTCTCTCTCTCTGCCTTCTATTGATTGACTAATTAGTGATCCCGGACGTGTAAATTGCTAAGGTCATTAGTACCGTAAGTATAGTACATGTTTTTATCACAGGAGGTAGCGATTATCTTCCCCCTCTGCATAGTGAGATCCCGCGCCGACCTACATCGTCTTGCGGGGATTTTCTCAATCTTTATCTCTCACCAGCGTGGCACCACCCAGCCGGGACAAACTCCATGCTCCCGACTGGTCACCGGACATGTATGGTAGTATAGTGCAGGTGAGTGCAAGTATATGTAAGTAGGGGAGAGAATAAGACAAGAAAGAGGAAGGAAAGATCGCGCGCGGCGTTTGTTAGGGTAGTGCTCCGGCATTCACCTGGTGTTCATCGGCGAAACCACGGAAAACTACCGAACAGAGCAGCCGGTCGCTAGAATTCTCCTTGAGATAGCAGATGAATTCGAATTATCTACGTCGCGAGAAAATAAACTACGTCCTTCCGCGTAGTTGCCTAGCTTTGATGAAGAGGGGCGTGGGGAAAGGCCAGCTATCGCGCTGACTGTGGGAGGCGTTGCTGGAGCGCTCATCCGGCGCCGCCCGCGGGCGATGGCCTCGCCCCGGGCGGCGGACGACGCCCCTGCGTCTGCCCTGCTCTTCCCGCTCGCCCGCCGCCCCGCCCCCTTCGCCTTGGGCAAGTGCCGGATTTATTTCCAGCCCCCACCCACGCCCCCACTTCATTGGGGCTCCGAGTTTTTCATTTCAAAGTAAGAAAGTAGTGACTACAGAATGTACGCTCTTCGCACTAGTCAGTTTCCTAATATCTTAGACTGGGATAGCTATTCGGTTTCGCCACAACCAATCGCCAGTTATTTATACGTTATACACTATGAGTCACTTCAAACGTTATACACTATGAGTTTGTCTTGGGCAAGTGTCAGACTTACTTCCAGGGGCACCCACGCGCTCAGTTCATTGAGCATGAGCTTTCACTGAAGTAAGAAAGTAGTGGCGCTGCAGAATGGTACGCTTTCGCACTAGTCGTTTCAATATCTTTAGATTGGGATAGCTATTCGTTTCACACAACCAATCGCCAGTTATTTATACGTTATACACTATGAGTCACTTCAAACGTTATAATAATTAAGTGAGTTTGTCTTAAGTGTCAGACTTACTTCCAGGGGCACCTACGCGCTCAGTTCATTGAGGCCATTAGGAGCTTTTCACTAAAGCAAGAAAGTAGTGGCGCTACAGAAATAGCCGCACCAGTCAGTTTCTAATATCTTTAGGACTGGGATAGCTGCACTCGGTTTCGCCACAACCAATCGCCAGTTATTTATACGTTATACACTATGAGTCACTTCAAACGTTATATTAATTATGAGTTTGTCTTGGCAAGTGTCAGACTTACTTCCAGGCACCACGCGCTCAGTTCATTGAAAGCCATGAGCTTTCACTCAAAGTAAGAGTGATGGAGCTAGTCTTGGTACGCTTTCGCACTAGTCAGTTTCAATATCTTTAGACTGGATAGCTTTATTCGGTTTCGCCACAACTAATCGCCAGTTATTTATACGTTATATTAATTGAGTCACTTCAAACGTTATACACCATGAGTTTGTTCCTAAGTGCGTCAGACTTACTCCAGGGCACCCACGCGCCCAGTTCATTGAGGCTACGAGCTTTTCTACTCAAAGTAAGAAAGTAGTGGCGCCACAGAATGGTACGCTTTCTCGCACTAGTCAGTTTCTAATATCTTAGACTGGGATATTATTCGTTTCGCCACAACCAATCGCCAGTTATTTATACGTTATACACTATGAGTCACTCAAACGTTATACACTATGAGTTTGTTCCAGTGTCAGACTTACTTCCAGGGGCACCTACGCTACCGTTCATTGAGGCTACGAGCTTTTCTGCACTTCAAAGTAAGAAAGTAGTGGCGCAGAATGGTACGCTCTCGCACTAGCCGCTTCAATATCTTTAGGACTGATAGCTTATTCGGTTTCGCCACAAACTAATCGCTAAAGTTATTTATACGTTATACACTCATGAGTCACTTCAAACGTTATACACTATGAGTTTGTCTTGGGCAAGCGTCAGACGCATTTCCAGGGCACCCACGCGCTCAGTTCATTGAGGCTACGAGTTTTTCACTAAAGTAAGAAAGCAGTGGCGCTACAGAATGGTACGCTTTCGCAATTAGTCGTTTCAATATCTTAGACTGGGATAGCTATTCGGTTTCGCCACAACCAATCGCCAGTTGGTTTATACGCCATACACTGCGTGAGTCACTTCCGCAAACGTTATACACTATGAGTTTGTCTTGGGCAAGTCAGACTTGATTTGTAAAGGCACCCACGCGCTCAGTTCATTGAGGCTACGAGCTTTCTACTTCAAAGTGGGCAGCAGTGGCGCTGTTAGAATGGTACGCTTTCTCTCGCATCTAGTCAGTTTCTAATATCTTTTAGACTGGAGAAGTATTCGGTTTCGCCACAACTAATCGCCAGTTATTTATACGTTATACACTATGAGTCATCAAACGTTATACACCGCGAGTTTGTCTTGGGGCAAGTGTCAGACTTTACTCCAGGGGCACCCACGCGCTCAGTTCATTGAGGCTGGGCGAGCTTTTCACTCAAACTAAGAAAGAAGTGGCGCCACAGAATGGTAATACGCTCGCACTAGTCAGTTTCTAATATCTTAGACTGGGATAGCTATTCGCTCTACAACCAATCGCCAGTTATTTATATGTTATACACTATGAGTCACTTCAAACGTTATACACCATGAGTTTGTCTTAAGTGAGTGTCGACTACCCAGGCACCCACGCGCTCAGTTCATTGAGGCTACGAGCTTTTCACTCAAAGTAAGAAAGCAGTGGCAGCCACAGAATGGTACGCTTTCTCGCACTAGTCAGTTTCAATATCTTTAGACTGGGATAGCTATTCGGTTTCTGCCACAACCAACGCCAGTTATTTATACGTTATACACTATGAGTCACTTCAAACGTTATACACTATGAGTTTGTCTTGGCAAGGCTGACTTACTTCCAGGGGCACCCACGCGCTCAGTTCATTGAGGCTACGAGCTTTTCTACTTCAAAAGCAAGAAAGTAGGCGCTACAGAATGGCATACTTTCTCGCAATTAGTAAGTTTCCTAATATCTTTAGACTGATAGCTATTCGGTTTCGCCACAACCAATCGCCAGTTATTTATACGTTATACACTATGAGTCACTTCAAACGTTATACACTATGAGTTTGTCTTGGGCAAGTGTCAGACTTACTTCCAGGGGCACCCACGCGCTCAGTTCATTGAGGCTACGAGCTTTTCACTTCAAAGTAAGAAAGTAGTGGCGCTACAGAATGGTACGCTTTCTCGCACTAGTCAGTTTCCTAATATCTTTAGACTGGGATAGCCATTCGGTTTCCTGCCACAACCAATCGCCAAAGGTTTATACGTTATATTAATTATGAGTCACTTCCAACGTTATACACTATGAGTTTGTCTTGGGCAAGTGTCAGACTTACTTCCAGGGGCACCCACGCGCTCAGTTCATTGAGGCTACGAGCTTTTCACTTCAAAGTAAGAAAGTAGTGGCGCTACAGAATGGTACGCTTTCTCGCACTA
This sequence comes from Teleogryllus oceanicus, assembly GCA_964035755.1. Lineage (NCBI taxonomy): Eukaryota > Metazoa > Arthropoda > Insecta > Orthoptera > Gryllidae > Teleogryllus > Teleogryllus oceanicus. The sequence goes on along the minus strand of CAXIVR010000005.1, from coordinate 83,404,351 downwards.
GCGCTCCTAATATCTTTTTAGGACTGGGATAGCTATTCGGTTTCAGCCAACCAATCGCCAGTTATTTATACGTTATACACTATAGCCTAAACGTTATACACTATGAGCTTCGTCTTGGGCAGCGTCAGACTTACTTCCAGGGCACCCACGCGCCCAGTCTATTGAGGCTACGAGCTTTCACTTCAAAGTAAGCAAAGTGCAGTGCCAGAATGGTACGCTCGCACTAGTCAGTTTCCTAACATTTTAGACTGGGATAGCTATTCGGTTTCGCCAACCAATCGCCAGTTATTTATACGTTATACACCGCGAGTCACTTCAAACGTTATACAATTGGCGAGAGTTTGTCTTGGGCAAGTGTCGACTTACCCAGGGGCACCCACGCGCTCAGTTCATTGAGGCTGAGCTTTCTACCAAAGCAAGAAAGCAGTGGCGCTACAGAATGGTACGCCGCACCAATAGTTTCCTAATACACTTTAGACTGGGATAGCTATTCGGTTTCGCCACAACCAATCGCCAGTTATTTATATTGCTATATACCATGAGCTCACCCAAACGCGCCACCATGAGCTGTCTGGGCAAGTGTCAGACTTACTCAGGGGCACCCACGCGCTCAGTTCAGCGGAGGCTACTGAGCTTTCACTCAAAGTAATGTTAGTGGCGCTAAGCAGAATGGTACGCTTCTCGCACCAGTCGTTTCCTAATACTTAGACTGATATGGCCCGGTTTCGCCACAACCAATCGCCAGTTATTTATACGTTATACACTATGAGTCACTTCAAACGTTATACAATATGAGTTTGTCTTGGCAGCGTCAGACTTACTCCAGGCACCCACGCGCCCAGTTCATTGAGGCTACGAGCTTTTCACTCAAAGTAAGAAAGTAGTGGCGCCAGAATGGCATACCGCACTAGCTGCTCTAATATCTTTGACCGGGATAGCTATTCGGTTTCGCCACAACTAATCGCCAGTTATTTACGTTACACACTATGAGTCACTTCAAACGTTATACACTGCGGAGTTTGTCTTGCAAGTGTCAGACTTACTTCCAGGGGCACCCACGCGCTCAGTTCATTGAGGCTACGAGCTTTCACTAAAGTAAGAAAGTAGTGGCGCTGCTGCAATGGTACGCTTTCGCACTAGTCAGTTTCTAATATCTTTAGACTGATAGCCGCCCGGTTTCAAGCACAACCAATCGCCAGTTATTTATACGTTATACACTATGAGTCACTTCAAACGTTATACACTATGAGTTTGTCTTGGGCAAGGGCCAGACTTACTTCCAGGCACCTACGCGCCTGTTCATTGAGGCTACGAGCTTTTCAATTTCAAAGTAAGAAAGTAGTGGCGCTACAGAATGGTGCCGCCGCACTAGTCGCTTCCTACCATCTTTAGACTGGGATAGCTATCTTGCCTCGCCACAACCAATCGCCAGTTGGTTTATGCCGTTATACACTATGAGTCACTCAAACGTTATACACCATGAGTTTGTTCCTGGGCAAGTGTCAGACTTACTCCAGCACCACGCTCAGTTCATTGGAGGCTACGAGCCATCAGCAAGAAAGTAGTGGCGCCACAGAATGGTACGCTTTCGCACTAGTCAGTTTCAATATCTTTAGACTGGAGAAGTGCTTGTCGGTTTCGCCACAACCAATCGCCAGTTATTTATACGTTATACACTCATGAGTCACTTCAAAACGTTATACACTACGAGAGTCGTCTTAAGTGCGTCGACTTACTTCCAGGGGCACCCACGCGCTCAGTTCATTGAGGCTACGAGCTTTTCACTTCAAAGTAAGAAAGTAGTGGCGCTACAGAATGGTACGCTTTCTCGCACTAGTCAGTTTCCTAATATCTTTAGACTGGGATAGCTATTCGCTCGCCAACCAATCGCCAGTTATTTATACGTTATGGCCACTATGAGTCACTTCAAACGTTATACACTATGAGTTTCAGTCTTGGCAAGTGTCAGACTTACTTCCAGGGCACCCACGCGCTCAGTTCATTGAGGCTACGAGCTTTCACTCAGCAGAAAGTAGTGGCGCTACAGAATGGTACGCTTTCGCACTAGTCAGTTTCCTAATATCTTTAGACTGATAGCTATTCGCTCTGCCACAACCAATCGCCAGTTATTTATACGTTATACACTATGAGTCACCAAACGTTATACACTATGAGTTTGTCTTGGGCAAGTGTCGTACTTACTTCCAGGGGGCACCCACGCGCTCAGTTCATTGAGGCTACGAGCTTTTCACTTCAAAGTAAGAAAGTAGTGGCACTACAGAATGGTACGCTTTCTCGCACTAGTCAGTTTCCTAATATCTTTAGACTGGGATAGCTATTCGGTTTCGCCACAACCAATCGCCAGTTATTTATACGTTATACACTATGAGTCACTTCAAACGTTATACACTATGAGTTTGTCTTGGGCAAGTGTCAGACTTACTTCCAGGGGCACCCACGCGCTCAGTTCATTGAGGCTACGAGCTTTTCACTTCAAAGTAAGAAAGTAGTGGCGCTACAGAATGGTACGCTTTCGCACTAGCCGTTTCCAATATCTTTTAGACTGGGATAGCTATTCGTTTCCTGCCAACCAATCGCCAGTTATTTGCGCACGTTATAATAATTATGAGTCACTTCCAAACGTTATACACTATGAGTTTGTCTTGGCAAGTGTCAGACTTACTTCCAGGGGCACCCACGCGCTCAGTTCATTGAGGCTACGAGCTTTTCTACCAAAGTAAGAAAGTAGTGGCGTCATACAGAATGGTACGCTTTCGCACTAGTCATTTCCAATATCTTTTAGACTGGGATAGCTATCTGGTTTCGCTACAAACTAATCGCCAGTTATTTATACGTTATACACTATGAGTCACTTCAAACGTTATACACCATGAGTTTGTCTTGGGCGTCAGACTTACTCCAGGCACCACGCGCTCAGTTCATTGGGGCTCCGAGTTTTTCACTTCAAAGTAAGAAAGTAGTGGCGCTACAGAATGGTACGCTTTCTCGCACTAGTCAGTTTCCTAATATCTTTAGACTGGGATAGCTATTCGGTTTCGCCACAACCAATCGCCAGTTATTTATACGTTATACACTATGAGTCACTTCAAACGTTATAATAATTTGTTTGTCTTGGGCAAGTGTCAGACTTACTTCCAGGGGCACCCACGCGCTCAGTTCATTGAGGCTACGAGCTTTTCACTTCAAAGTAAGAAAGTAGTGGCGCTACAGAATGGTACGCTTTCTCGCACTAGTCAGTTTCCTAATATCTTTAGACTGGGATAGCTATTCGGTTTCGCCACAACCAATCGCCAGTTATTTATACGTTATAATACTATGAGTCACTCAACGTTATACACCAGAGTTTGTCTTGGGCAAGTGTCAGACTTACTTCAGCACCCACGCGCCCAGTTCATTGAGGCCAAGGAGCCACTCAAAGTAAGAAAAGTAGTGGCGCTACAGAATGGCATGCCTTCTCGCACTAGCTGCTCCTAATATCTTAGACTGGGATATTATCTGGTTTCTGCCACAACCAATCGCCAGTTATTTATACGTTATACACTATGAGTCACTTCAAACGTTATACACTATGAGTTTGTCTTGGGCAAGTGTCAGACTTACTTCCAGGGGCACCCACGCGCTCAGTTCATTGAGGCTACGAGCTTTTCACTTCAAAGTAAGAAAGTAGTGGCGCCAGAATGGCATAATTTTCTCGCACTAGCCGCTTCTAATATCTTTAGACTGGGATAGCTATTCGGTTTCGCCACAACCAATCGCCAGTTATTTATATTGCTATACACCATGAGTCACTTCAAAACGTTATATTACTATGAGTTTGTCTTGGGCAAGTGTCAGACTTACTTCCAGGCACCTACGCGCCTTAGTTCATTGAGGCTACGAGCTTTCACTCAAAGCAAGAAAGCAGTGGCGCTACAGCATCGGTACGCTTTCGCACCAGTCAGTTTCTAATATCTTTAGGACTGGGATAGCTATTCGGTTTCGCCACAACCAATCGCCAGTTATTTATACGTTATACACTATGAGCTACCAAACGTTATACACTATGAGTTTGTCTTGGGCAAGCGTCAGACTTATCTAGGGGCACCCACGCGCTCAGTTCATTGAGCTGAAGGAGCTTCTACCAAAGTAAGAAAGTAGTGGCGCTACAGAATGGTACGCTTTCTCGCACTAGCCGCTCTAATATCTTTTTAGACTGGGATAGCTATTCGGTTTCGGGCCACAACCAATCGCCGTTATTTATACGTTATACTATGAGTCACTTCAAAACGTTATACACCATGAGTTTGTCTTGGGTATGTCGACCTTTACTTCCAGGGGGCAATCGCACGCGCTCAGTTCATTGAGGCTACGAGCCACTCAAAGTAAGAAAGCAGTGGCGCTACAGAATGGCACGCTTTCTCGCACTAGTCAGTTTCCCTAATATCTTGACTGGGATAAATATTCGTTTCGCCACAACCAATCGCCAGTTATTTATACGTTATACACAGAGTCACTTCAAACGTTAGGTGACCATGAGTTTGTCTGGCAAGTGTCACCTACTTCCAGGGGCACCGGCCGCGCCCAGTTCTATTGAGGCCGAGCTTTTCACTTCAAAGTAAGAAAGTAGTGGCGCCACAGAATGGCATGCTTTCTCGCAATTGTCAGTTTCCAATATCTTAGACTGGGATAGCTATTCGGTTTCGCCACAACCAATCGCTAGTTATTTACGTTATACACTATGAGTCACTCAAACGTTATACACTATGAGTTTGTTCAGTAAGTGTCAGACTGATTTATGCACCGACGCGCTCAGTCTATTGAGTACTACGAGCTTTCACTCTGGAAGTAAGAAAGCAGTGGCGCTACAGAATGGTACGCTTTCGCACTAGTCAGTTTCAATATCTAGACTGGGATAGCCATTCGGTTTCGCCACAATTAATCGCTAGTTACGATATTGCTATATGAATTATGAGTCATCAAACGTTGTTAATTGGTGAGTTTGTCTTGGCAAGTGCTGGATCGGCTTCCAGGGGCACCCACGCGCTCAGTTCATTGAGGCTACGAGCTTTCACTCAAAGTAAGAAAGTAGTGGCGCTACAGCCTTGTACGCTTCTAATTAGTCAGTTTCCTAATATCTTTAGAACGATACGGCCTGCTCGCCGTCCACCAGTTATTTATACGTTATACACTTGCGAGTCGCTTCAAAACGTTATACACTGGTGAGTTTGCCCGGCAAGTGTCAAATTTACTTCCAGGGGCACCCACGCGCTCAGTTCATTGAGGCTACGAGCTTTTCACTTCAAAGCAGAGCAGTAGTGGCGCTACAGAATGGTACGCTTTCTCGCACTAGCTGCCTCCTAATATCTTTGACTGGGAGAAGTATTCCTGGTTTCGCCACAACCAATCGCCAGTTATTTATACGTTACACTTTATGAGTCACTTCAAACGTTATTATATAGCACAGAGTTTTGTTCGCAGTGTGCGTCAGACTTATTTCCAGCACCTACGCTCAGTTCATTATGGGCTTACGAGCCTTTTTCACCAAAAGTAAGAAAGGTGTTACAGAATGGTACGCTTCGCACTAGTCGTTTCAATATCTTAGACTGGGATAGCTATTCGGTTCGCCACAACCAATCGCCAGTTATTGCACACGTTATAATAATTGGTGAGTCATCAACACATACACTATGAGTCGGTTCCTTTGAAGTGTCAGATTTACTTCCAGGGGCACCTACGCGCTCAGTTCATTGAGGCTACGAGCTTTTCACTAAAAGTAAGAAAGTAGGCGCTAAGCAGAATGGCATTTCTAATTCAGTCAGTTTCCCCAATATCTAGACTGGGATAGCTATTCGGTTTCGCTACAACCAATCGCCAGTTATTTATATTATACACTATGAGTCACTTCAAACGGCGTACACTATGAGTTTGTCTTGGGCAAGGTCAGACTTACTCCAGGGCACCTACGCGCTCACAAGTCTGGCTGAGGCTACGAGCTTTTCACTCAAAGTAAAGCAGTGGCGCTACAGAATGGTACGCCGCACTAGCCGCTTCAATATCTTAGATCGATAAGCTTGGTCTATTTTGGCCCCAGACAATCCCCATTTGTTCGATAGGTTAAATTGAAAGATGTATACCTCTTTAGTCTATAGTTGTACACTATGAGTCACTCCGTCGCCTTTGCCTCTTGAGGCAGTACAATATTTACAGAGGCAGACAATTGTAAATATACAATTGTCTGCCAGACCTTCATCGCGCCGGGAGCGGTAGCTCAGTGCATCAACTGATGTCACTGCAGCGCCTCTGACCGGGAGGTCCTATGACACACTCCCCACGGCGGCAGCATTTTCGACACTAGCTTTTCAGGTAGGCCGAATTCAGTCGCTGTCTGGAGGAGAATTCTAGCAGCCGGCTGCTCTGATCGGTAGTTTTCCGTGGTTCTCCGATCAACACCAGGCGAATGCCGGAGCCCTATTCTCTCCCTTTACAGACTCACACTATCATGCACTACACTGCCACATATTCCGGGAGACCGGTCGGGAGCTAAGAGCTTGTCCCGGCTGGGGTGGTGCCCCGCTGGTGGGAGAGTCCTGTTAGAGAAAACCCCGCTAGCCGACGGTGTCGGCCGGATCTCGCCATCCAGCGAGGCCCATCTCCCGAGAAAAAACATGCACTACACTAACGGGACTAATGACCGAAGCAATTGACGCGCCCGGAAACACGAAAAAATCAAATCAATTCAGCGCTTGGCTCCTTCTCAGGCGCTGTCCCTGTGGTCGGCGCGGCACCTCAAGGCGGGGTCACTGTTTGTGACGCCGGACAAAGGGGAGGGGGCAAGGCAGGGGACGGCCGCCGCGGATGAGTCCGTGTAGAGGGGCGGGCCAGGCACTCAGAAGGCACCATGTCTGTTTTGTCTATGTGGGCTTAATAACATGCAGCGCTCTCCGAAACGGCCTCGGCGTCAAAGCGTTCGCGTCATCTTTTAAGCTCGTTGCTGGAGGCGATGTTTTAGGTTGGCATCGATGCCTCCACTCCACTCGTCTGACCGGGAGGTCCTAGGCTCCAGTCCTGACGCCGGCAAGATTTTCGACACTAGCTTTTCAGCTAGGTGGAATTCAGTCGCTGCCTGGAGGAGAATTCTAGCGACCGGCTGCTCTGATAGGTAGTTTTCCGTGGTTTCTCCGATCAACACCAGGCGAATGCCGGAGCAGTACCCTACCAAACGGGTCACGAACCGCGCACGATCTTTCCTTCCTCTTCCTTGTCCTATCATCTCCCCTTACACACACACTTACACTAATATGCACTACACTACCATATAATCCGGGAGACCGCTCGGGAGCTTAGAGCTTGTCCCAGCTGGGGCGGTGCCCCGCTGGTGGGAGAGTCCTGGTTAGGTCCCACTGACAGGCGCCGGACCCACAGTGAAACAACACACCCAGAGCGCTATACCTACCCATCAGATGGCACCAGTAGTCACTGTGCTGGACAACATGAAATGTGAACACACCAACACTGCTGCTGAGGCGGCCTGCAGGCAGAAACATAGCTGCTAGCAGAAGCAGGGGCTATTGCATTATTGCAACCTGCATAGCTGCACGACCGCAGTGGGGCACTTGGCGACCGCTGTCAGCTCTGCTCCCCTGCGGGCCGCCCTGGGTGCTGCAGAGGACGTTCCATCCCAGTCTGAGACTGCGGCGTCGAGCATGGGACCAAGCATTGGTTATGACTAGAAACCAGAAAAATATCTAGTATAAAACGTCAAAATATGTACATAAATATGTAATGAAAACAGTAAGAATATATAACAAATATGTAAAATCGGATAAAATAGTAAAATACTCAAATTATAAAACGAATATTAACATAATACGAAATTACATTTTAAAAAATTCCTAAACAAATTTTAAAAATAATACAAACGTCTTAAAAATCATTTGGAGAGCATAAATGAATGCTTACGTTGCACCATACAACTTTCCCGTCAGTAGTAAAAGCTTCATCTATTGCTATTTAGGACTGTAGTTTTGCAGCGAGACTAGAGGCAGTAGCGACCAGCAGACATCACTACAAAGTGAAGCACTCTAACTGAATGTTAAACATCAGTGATCGCCAATGTTTCCCCAAAATTAAGGTTAAAGGTTACGAACCACGGCGTGAGTGATACTTTTCACACCTACAGATGAGTCGAGCAGTTCCTGAACGCGCACTTCCGCCCTTGAGATAAATGAAGCAGATGTGCGGAACTGTGAGAATAACACGCGTCTTCACAATGAGTGCCTGGAGGAGACAGCACGCAGAAATAATGTACGAAAAAAATGCTGATTTTTTAAAAATATTTCTTTTCATAAAAAATAAGTAATAAAATTGGCGAAAATTAATATAATAAAATATATTTCGTAAAAATACCAAAATATACAAAATATGTAATATGGTACAAAATATGTAAAAATATGTAACGAAAAAATTTAATATTGTGTTAGGACGGGACCGATTTTCCCAGTTTACAAATTAGGAAACAGTAAGTAGAAAGACAAAAAAATGTAATTACATAAAAATACCGCCTCTAGTTATGACTAGGGAACGGAATTTATTGTAATAAAAAATGCAAAATATGTTCATATGTATGTACTTAATTTTTCCTACACATGTAAGAAAAAATAGAAAATATGTAAAATAAAAATTCACTATTGTGTTTAAAATTGTTCTCTACAAGCATTTTTCGAGCATAAAACGTCGCCGATCAGTTTTTAACAAGGATTTGGAGTGGCTGAAAGTAAGTTATGCCTCTACAGAAATAAATTGTACACTAGACTTCACCACATGTAAGAATTTTATTCGAAACTTAAAATACATTCATAGTATATATTACAATGTTTATGAGGAGCCGGTGCTCAAGTGAATAGTTCTACCGTGTAGCCAGAGATGGATAGAGAATATACCCTCCCTCCCCATCGAATAACGCTGTAAGAAAATTTTTAGTAAAGTATGTGTGTTAGTTTTCGATCATTTAACGAATTTGCTATTTGAAAAATGAGCAAGCACGCGTTGAAATTACTTTTGTTCACGAAAATCCGCGCATCGCAAAATCATCTTTGACTCCGAGTACGCAGCAAAGTGCGGGGAGGGGGTAAGTTTGACAAATCATGGCGAAGATATGGGGAGGACGGAGGATTATGGCGAAGTTATGGGTCGTAGATGCGCAACAGCGTTTCATTTGATTTGTAAGAAAGTTGATTACGTAACATACACTGCAATCACGTATCTGAAATGTTCCGTTTAGACGTACAAATAAATTAAAATGTAACGAAATATTTAGTAAAAGGGAAAATATGTAAAAATATGTAATTATACCAAAATATGTAAAATTATGTAAAATAAATGTAGTTCTAATTCATTCAGAATGTGTCGTAAACTCTAAAAAATATCTTTGAATGCAGGTACCTCTTTTCTGTAAAAGCACGTTATTACATGGAAATCCGTTCCCTACTTCTGATGTAGCTGCCCGAAGCGGAGTGGGAGCGACATCCTCATTTAGCCGTGCCGCATGGACGAATTTATACACCGGCGAGCGCATTTTGGCTCTGGGCCTAAGGAAGTACAGTCCACTCCGGTTTTAGTGAACCGCATATAGTGAACCCTCAGTTATAGTGAACTTGCCACTGGTCCCTTTCTACTCACATTACAAATAAGCATAAGAAGATTTGGTTATAGAAAACCTGAACCTCGGCTATAGTGAACGTAGGAAACACTTCCTATAAATTAATCGGATCTCGTATGCTATTAGGCGATTGAAAGGGTCTTCAGAGAGTGGAATGGTGTTTCAACAGTGCAAGAGGAATTAAAAGGTGCCAAGACTGCATTACGATTCTTAGAGGCGGAGGGCAATGAAGAATCAAGTATGGAGAAAGCACGAACTCTGGAGAAGAAGCTAATGAAAAATGTAGAAAGTCGAAAATTAAAAATAATTGATTTTACGTACAAATAAATATATTGAAATTTTCAGTTCGCGCTGTTAATGAATTTTGATATATATTAATAAAATGAATGATTGTGGAGAAGTTCCGTGTAATTTTGCAAACATCGGATATAGTGAACCAAACATATTAGTCCACAGATGTTCACTATAACCGGAGTCAACTTATTAGGGATTCTTCCCCTGTCCTTCAAGGGCCAGCGTACACGCCCTGATATTCCTGATAAACAAAAAGCACATACTTTCTCGCATTATTTTTAACTTTTCTGAAAATTCAATGTGCAAAAGAAATGGTATCTGTACCATTTTTATAAGCATACTTCAAAATATCTGAGAAATATCTAGTGGGCTAGTACACATTTTCTCGCATTATTTCTAAATCGGCAGTTTTGGAAATTTCAGAGCGTTCATCGAAAATTAGACCTGTACCATTTTTTAAACCGTTACTTGTTCTATCCAAACAAATAAATTTAAGGAAAAAATGGAGCGGTATTTTAAAAAAATATTTTATTTTATAAATTTTATAAATTTCAAGCTCCAAATTCGCAAAAACTATTCGTTTCTTCAAAAAATTGTAAATGAGCCTTTTTTAAACAGCTGAGTTTTAAAATAGATTTTCTTTACAGAAAAATCTCTATATTGTAGTTTTGAAATGTTAAAATTTTTCAATTTTTGAAAATACACTGAGTTCACTGGAAATGAGAGTAGCATAAATGTTTCTGCCTCTTTTGATACATAAGAGGGGGATATTAAAAAAATGGAGCCGCGTTTGAGAAAAACGTATTTAAAAAATTTAAATTGCCTATATTTCACTCAAAATTACGCAACTACTCACGTTTTCGAAAAAATCAACATGTCCTACTTTAAAACCTATCTTTAGAAAACAGATTTCACTCTACCTTCAATATTGTAGTTGAAGAAAGACATACAAACTTGAACTTTTGCAATTTTAAAAAAACCAGGGAGATAAACGATATTTAATATTTACGCCTTTTTTCTTACACGTCCTTTACGCCATCCGAGGCCAAAGAACTGCAGGCAGTAAAGATCATGAAGTCACGAATATGTACTGTGACATAACTGAAGTGTCTCGCGGAGGACCAGTGAAGATCATCATGTGTGATGAACATTTAATTCTTAGAATTCACAGAACATTTAATTCAAGAATCACTCAGACAAAATAACGACATAATAGGGAATTTTCTCAATACATAGATGAATAGTGGCTTCGAGCACACAAATTGAGAAACAGTAAAGGTCAAAGAAATTCGCCGCAAATATCAGTGTTCAAACATTTATGTAACCAAGTAAAACACAACAATCTAAGTACATAGTAGCAAATTTTCTGAATAAGTATAGCTGAATATCGGTTTCGGGCACGCGAATTCAGAAACAGTAAAGGTAGGCTTGCGTTAGGCCTCATTCACAATGCAAACGTAAACGTAACATGATGCTGTAAACTTAACCGTAAAATTTACATGTAAAAGCAAGCATTCACAATGACTAACGTAACCTATAACGTAAGTTTCGCATGAACCAATCAGAATTAAACGTACTAAAACTTTATCGATTCGTTTCTAGCACGTTGGAAAGATCTTTCCACCATAATTTGTAGCTTTTTCTTCGATATTTCTATAGTTTTGTCTTTATTATTGTTTATATATATATATATATATATATATATATATATATATATATATATATATATATATATATGCGAGCAGATGTTGTAGTAGTGCTCTCATTTCCGTCGTGTTATAAACAAGGATTCTTTTGAACCAAATTCACGAGTAATTCGTCGAACATAATTAGTCTATTCGCCATGTCCAGTTAAAATCACTATAAAGAATGCCCAAATTCTTACTTTGAATTCACTACACGCATCGAAACCGTTCGCAAACTAGTTTTCTACATTATAATAACAAAATGACAACCACAAACTACCCCAACACAATCTGAAATTGACATTCCACGCTGCTCGCTGATTGGTCTTCGGTAGAATTTCAACGTAAACTTAACGTAAAAGCTTGGAGCTTGTGAACTCTTAAATTTACGGACTTAGGTCTGCGGTTACGTCAAGGCATTGTTAATGGTCTCGCTTAGTAACTCATTTGTAGGTTTTGCGGCTACGTTATATTTACGTTAGTTTGCGTTGTGAATGAGGCCTTACGTTATGTTCATTCTTGCAATGTGAACGAGGCCTTACGTTACGTTCAAGTTTGTATTGTGAATGAGGCCCGACGTTACGTTTAAGTTTGCATTGTGAATGAGGTCGTACGTTACGTTTAAGTTTGCATAGTGAATGAGGCCTTACATTACGTTTAAGTTTGCAAAGTGAACGAGGCCTTACGTTACGTTTAAATTCGTATAGTGAATGAGGTATTACGTTGGGTTTAAGTCTGCATTGCGAATGAGGCCTTACGTTACGTTGAAGTTTGCATAGTGAACGAGGCCTTACGTTACGTTTGTTTGCATTGTGAATGAGGCCTTAGTTACGTTGCGTTTAAGTCTGCATTGTGAAAGAGGCCTTACGTTGCGTTTAAGTTTGCATTGGAAATGAGGCCTTACGTTACGTTTAAGTTTGCATAGTGAACGAGGCCTTACGTTACGTTTAAATGTGCATAGTGAGTGAGGTCTTACGTTACGTTTAACTTTGCATTGTGAATGAGACCTTAGAGTCGTCAAAATGTTTTTAAAACATCGATGTTTTCCACCAGAAACATCGATATTTTGTTTTTGATGTTTTCTTCACATCAATATTTTGTTGCAAAAACATAGATTTTTTAAAAAAATTTAATATTTTTTTACTAAAGGGGTTTAAGCACTTTGTAGTGTAGCAGCAGTCCACAGCAATATAGTTCTTTTGCGTCATCCTCTTTATCACTCTGCACAATTCGCCTCTGCAATTTGACGAAGTTTGGGAGCTGCTCGTGTGATGAATGTATGTCATCGCCAGACGTGTCACTGAATAGACAGTGAAACACGAAATCGATAGCATAACAGGATGTTCTTTATTGTTAATTTGATTCATTACATTCGATAATAATTTTCACATACTACTAACATGCTGGTAACCAAACAGTAAAATATATCCCTTTTACGTACTGTAAAAATGGATAAGAAATATGTTAAAAATGGATAGGAAAATAGTACGTGTTTTAGTCTATAATTAAAACCGATGTTTTCTCGTCGATGATTGTCATCGACATCAAAAACCCTTTAGCGATGTATCGAAACATCGACAGGGAGCGGTAGCTCAGTGCATCTACTGTTGTCACGGCAGCGCCTCTGACCGGGAGGTCCTAGGTTGGAGTCCTGACGGCGGCTGAATTTTCGACACTAGCTTTTCAGCTAGGTCGAATGCAGTCACTGTCTGGAGGAGAATTTGGGTAGTTGGTCAGGAGCCTCCGATCACCAGGCGAATGCTAAAGCAGTACCCCAAACAAACGGGTCACGACATTCCTCTTCGTTGTCTCCTTACCCCTTACCCCTATCCTGTCCCCCTTACACACACACTTACACTAACATGCACCACACTAGCACATATTCCGGGAGACCGGTCGGGAGGTTAGAGCCATTCGACTGGGACGGTGCCTCGCCAGGGAAACCCAATAGGGGAAACCCCACTAGCCGACGGTAGGTCGGCGCTGAATCTCCCCATCCTGCGGGGGAAGATCGCTGAGATCTCCCGAGAGAAAACATGAACTACACTTACGGGAATAAACGACCAACGCTGTTGACGCGCCCGGAAACAAGAAGAAATCAATGAATCGAAACTTCGATGTTTCGGTGAAATGTGGCATCACTAGTTGCGAGGCGTTGCTGAGCGGTTGGCAACGGCGGCTCGCCGGAGGTCGTGACTGCTGCGGAGGAGTCGAGCACCTCTCGTAACTCTGCTTCTGAACGCCCGCACTATGACATCACGCGGACGCTCTGCAGGCGACTCCACTTACAGATGCCGACGATAGCACTGTCGCTGTCCATAAAGTCGGAGGCGGACTGAGTTTACGTCAGAACCAGGATTGCCGCTGTCGGGGCTGGGACCGTGAACGAGAGGTTCTAGGGTTCCAGTCCCAACGGTGGAGGATTTATCAACTTAGCTTGTTGGAATGAAGCCGCAGTCATGAGGAGAATTCTAGCAGTAAGCTGCTCTGAGTAGAAGCTCTACTGGCTGATAGTTTTCCGTGGTTTCTTCGATAAATATCCGGTTTCTTCGTTCACTACGGTGGTTTCTTCGGTCACATTCCGAAGCAGTGCTCTGAGAAAAGGGCCACGTACCACGCGCGATCTTTCCTTCCTCTTCTTTGTCGTATCCTCTGCCCTTACTTACACCCACACTTGTGCATGCTCTACACTACAGCACACACCGAGAGGAACTCGGAAACTTAGAGCCTGACTCTCTGTGGGAGATGTGGAGAGGGAAATCGCTCGCAAATCGACATATTGGTCGGAGCCAACCAGCGAGAGAGAAACACCGCCACCTTCAAGTATAAAACATTCGCTACACTTATCGGACTATTAACACTATAGTACTTGACGTGCCGCATACGACTAGTTATAGAGTTCTGGAATGTATACTGTTTCATCTGTTGGTGATTGATTGATTGATTGATTTTTTCGTGTTTCCGGGCGCGTCAACTGCTTCGGTCATTAGTCCCGTTAGTGTACTACATGTTTTTTTTCTCGGGAGATGGCAGTGATCTTCCCCCGCTGGATGGCGAGGTCCGGTACCGACCTACCGTCGGCTAGTGGGGTTTCCCCTTAATCCAGGACTCTCCCCAACAGCGGGGCACTGTCCTAGCTGCTGGGGCAAGCCCCAAACTCCCTGACCGGTCCCGGAAGCCGCGTGGGGTGCAGCAGTGAATGGTAGTGGGTGTGTGTAAGGGGAGAGGATAGGACAGAAGAGGAAGGACAGATCGCGCGCGGTCCGTGGCCCGTTTGGTAGGGTACTGCTCCGGCATTCGCCTGGTGTTGATCGGAGAAACCACGGAAAACTACCGATCAGAGCAAGTGGCCACTAGAATTCTCCTCCAGGCAGCGACGCTCCTAGCTGAAAAGCTAGTGTCGAAAATCCTGCTGCCGTCAGGACTCGAACCTAGGACCTTCCGGTCAGAGGCGCTGCAGTGACATCAGTTGATGCACTGAGCTACCGCTACCGGTTCTGTTGGTGAATGTGACAATGGCGGTGAGAGTAAGGACGTCGTGCAGGACTAGTGGATTGGTGTGTCGATGATTTATGTATCCTTGATTTGGGCGTCGATATTAACGATATCAACTGGCGGTGGTAATAACAAGTAATGATTCACTGTCAGAGAAGACAAAGCCGATGGTGACGGTGATTGTGATGGTAATGACCAAACCAGCAATCAGAGAGAAGGCAAATATCTGGATAGTTTGTATTAGCATGAAGAACGTGAGTGACTTCTTAGTGAGTACGTGTATTTTCGTAACAGTTCCATGCTTTTTACTAAGAATTTGTAAAATAATATAATAAATGACCTCCGCGATATTTGATCCCGGCATTTCAAAATTCTGTTATCCGACGTCATTGCAAACTAGTGAAAACCAGGCTGAATCGACAAGTTTTGAAGAGATGTAGTATTTGAATTTGTTAATTGAATTTGAATATTAACAAGAACATATGCGATATAAAATTCACGCGCAAAGAAATAAAATATATTTTAAAAATATGCAAATTTGAAAACTTATTATTACATTTTCAAATTTGCTCTCTTCTAGAAATATTTATTTAAATATTTAAAAAATACTTAGAGATAGATATTTAAATAAATATTTAATTAAAATATATTATTTCGCAATTCATGTATTATGCTCTCAGCAAATCAACGACATTTTATCAGATTTAAGATCGAAAGGGTTCTGAGGAGTGCAAAGCAGCATTTTCTGAGAGACCCTAATAAAGTAACGTAATAATGACTGTAGTCGACGTGCCCACAAACACAAAATAAACCAATCAACCAGAAAATGCTAAATACGTTAGGCCTATAATGTCTCACGGCCTTCGTTCCATGCCATTCTCATCTAGCAGCGGCATGGAGGGATACGAGGCTGATGACTAGGGGCGGATTTTAATGAAATGTCATTTTTTTTCTTTTCACTTTAGAACAATGATATTTAATACAGAAATTCAACTTATGTTATGACAAAAGGAAATTACCCATTTTTATTGGACATTCTTTTGCATTTTTTATTGATTTCGACTAATAAGTCATTTTTTACCTTTTACCGTCATTTTTAATGGATTTTTTGCTGATTTCATCGATTTTAATGTCATTTTTAACGATAGTTGATAATATTTACGAGATACAACAAATTATCTTCACAGAAATTACTCAGTAGCCTATCTAACTTGTTCGCTCGAAAATTGTTTTGACAGCTGTTGTGAGGATGTAATTTTTGTGACGTATACCACCGCCATTTCCGGTTCGGTCGACTTCGTGATAACTAAAGACAGATTTTCTGGTAAAGAACCGTCCAAACCAAAAGTTTGCAAGCTGAGTTCACTCGAACGAATGGAAGAAGTCTCGATTACATCAGTAACGTATCCAACACCGTGAGTTGTACATCCGCACTGGTTTTGATAAGACTTTTACGTCATTTTTCTTTGGTTTTGGTGCACTTTTAAAGCATTTTAAGGGCAATTTGTTGATTATTTTGGCGCTGTTTCAGGTGATCCAAATCCGCCCCCTACTGATGACGTTGTGTCGTGTGGTGTAGGTTACAGATCCCCTTTACATCAGAGCTTGGACCTCTTTCACCCTTGCGCCGCGTCTGCTGAAGCGGCGGCGACGGCGGCGGCGGCGGCGGCGGCGGCGGAGGCGGAGGCGGAGGCGGTACAGGAGGCGGAGGCGGAGGCGGAGGCGGAGGGGCGGTGGCGGCGGAGGCGGCGGCGGTGAAGCGGCGGAGGCGGCGGCGGAGGCGGCGGCGGCGGAGGCGGCGGAGGCGGCGGAGACGGCGGAGGCGGCGGAGGCGGCGGCGGCGGCGGCGGTGGTGGAGTGGCGGAGGCGGCGGAGGCGGAGGCGGCGGAGGCGGCGGAGGCGGCGGCGGAGGCGGCGGCGCGGTGGCGGCGGCGGTGGCGGTGGCGGAGGCGGCGGAGGCGGCGGAGGCGGCGGAGGCGGAGGCGGCGGAGGCAGCGGAGGCAGCAGGTGCGGAGGCGGCGGAGGCGGCGGAGGCGGCGGGTGGAGGCGGCGGAGGCGGCGGTGAGACGGCGGCGGCGGCGGAGGCGGCGGAGGCGGCGGCGGCGGCGGCGTGGCGGCGCGGCGGCGGGAGGCGGTGGCGGCAGCGGCGGAGGCGGCGGTGGAGGCGGCGGCGGCGGCGGAGACCGCGCCACTTCGCGCGCGCCTGGTAAGCACGGTAATTAGCCCGCAGCAAGGGTCAGGCCGCCCCCGCCGCCGCCCCCGCCTCCTTTCGCCGGCAGCCGGCACCTGCGCGGCGCGCCTCCGAGCGGGGGCGGGGCCAAGCCCAGTCCAGTTGGGCCATCGGAAATGCTATTGAAATAATAAGAACGCTTTTACAAGATGCAAAAGTGGGGCTTCATATCAGAGGCAGCTCGTGGTCATGCCGTTAGGGTGTGCAACATTTCTCTTCTTTCTCCCTTCCTCCCACCATCTCTACCCCTCTTTCTCTCTTACCCTCCTCTCTTCCTCTCTCTCAGCCCCTCTTCCTCTCTCCTCCTCCTCTCTCTCCCTCCATCTATGTCCCTCCTCCTCTCCCCTCCCTCCCTTCCCTCTCGCCTCCTCTCTTTCTCTCTCTCTCTCTCTGCCCCTCTTCCTCTCCTCTTCCATTATCATCTTCATCACTTTTTTCTGTTAAATTTGTTGAAAGAATTCGTCCTCGACGGGAGTGGATCCATGTCTCCTCGTTTACACCCAGTTGCTCCACATAACCACTTCCGAGACGATAATTCTTTGAACGCTTTCTTAGGCCTGTAGTATTGCCTGTAAATTATATTCAATCTCTTTGCTATCAGTCTCTTCAATAAGGTTACATTGTGATGACAATTAAATAAATTTTTTGTACCTTCCCCGAACTTTTTTGCTGCCCTCTCACTTCTAATTCCTCTCACTCCTCTGCCTCTTCTTCACTTCCTCCCCTGACTCTTTCTTCTTCTCTTGCTCCATTTCATCTCCTCTAACTCTTTTCCTCCTCACCACTGCTTCCATCTGTATCTCCACCTCCAATTCTGGGAACACTTCCACGCCCTCCTGCACTCCATCCCATCTGCTTCCATCCTGCTTCTTTCTTCACCTCCGCGTCCTCATCTCCCCCAGCATTTTTATACATCTCCACCTCTCTTATTATGCTTCCACCTCAGCCTGCTTCTCCATTTCTTTCCAACACCATCTCCACCGCCTCCTATTAAATTCAGCCCCTCTTTCCGCTTCACTTCCTCTTCAGCATTTCTATCTCCACTCCCCTGCTCCCACCACCACCACCACCACCACCACCACCAACGACATCACTATCACTACCACAACCCTCCACCGCAACCATTCACCGTCGCCACCACCAACTTACTCCAACAGCACCATTACAACATCACAACTTCTACCACCATCACCTTTTCCACCGACATCAGCTGCATTTCCAATATTACCTACAACCGCATTTCCGCCACCTACAACTCCACAAACCCCATCACCGTCACCACTACCACTTTAGGTGGCTCAGAACTTAAACAGATGTCGCTGCAGTGTCTAAGATCGGGTGGTCCAGGGGTTCGTGTCCCAATGGCGGCAGTATTTTCGACTCTAGGACGAATTCACCTGCTGCCTGGAGGAGAATTCTAGCAGCCGGCTGCTCTGATCGGTAGTTTTCCGTGGTTTCTCCGATCAACACCAGGCGAATGCCGGAGCAGTACCCTAACAAACGGCCCATGGACCGCGCGTGATCTTTCCTTCCTCTTCCTTGTCTTATCCTCTTCCCTTACACACACACACTTACTCCAACATACACTAAACTATTACAAATGCCGAGAGACCGGTTGGGAACTAAGGTCTACAGTCGGCGGAGGCTGTACCTCGCTGGTGAGAAATACCAGGTCGAGAAGAACCTCGATCTGAGACTGGTGGGCCGTCGCCGGATCACACCCTCCAGCTGGGGAAGACCGCCGCCGCCTCACGAAAAAAAAACACATGCACTACACTAACGAGACCTATTGACCTTTAGCGGTTGACGCGTTCTGAATCACTAATCGATCACCGTCACTACACCATCACCAATACGATTACCCAATTACTAATTGCGCACTTTTCCTTGATACTCCACAGCAGGGGATGCGCGGAGAGGCGGGTTCTGTCTACATCACGGCAGTGCAGGGCTGTCAACTTTGACAGAAAACTCGGCGTAATAACTCGTCTTGGGCTAGAAAGCTATGAGAAACAACGGAAGATTCTTTTAAATTCTGAAGAAATAATTAATAGTTATAGAAATAATTGAGTGATAAGAAGAAACATGGTAAGCCAATACAGGTCGATAGGAAAAGATACCGGAAAACTAGGAAGTCCGCATTGGAAAAGTAGGAGGTGCAAGGCACTGCAAAATGAACTGTGACGTTCCGTGGAGCTCATATTTACCGGGCCGTGCTATGCCGAGCTGAGCGAGGACTAGGGAGCTCGAGGATCAAGAAAAAGTGCGAGCATAGTTCCTGCCCCATCACATCCACCATCTCCTCCGGGTGCTCTTGCACCATCTCCACCATGACTTCGCCGCCTCCGCCGCCGGCCTGTGTCCGCGCCACCAACCCGGTCTGCGGGAGGCAGGCACATGAAATAGCGGCCGCTCGTATGTCGGGCAGCGCTGACGTAAGACGGAGCAGTATGGAACCCGGCGTCAACGATTCCTTCTCGCCTGTTAGGAGCCTGCGAGCTGTTTTTGCATATTATATTCAGACAGTAACGACCACCTTCGGCGCTGCGGCGTTGCGGCTTTTCTCTTGAGGGCGAAGGAAAGGAAATGAGCTCGCGAGAGAAAAAGTGACCGATGGAATGCGTATTCTTGCCATTATGCATTATCTCCGCTTGTAGAATGTTTGGAATATATTCCTTAGAAAACGTTCCATGGCTTCCGTTGTAACTGACCTCACACATGATGTATCTTATGGAGAAATGCTTATTATCCTAAACTGCGAAATAGAACGGCCTTTTCTGTTCCGATATTATCTCTCTACATTATCAAGTCTTGTTATTTTATGCAAATTACACGACTGTTAGGCCTTTGCTAATATTTGCTAGTTTCTTCGTTTCCTATAAGAAGCTCTTCCAAATGTTTGTTGTATATGAACTTCCTTTTCTTTTTAGAAAAAGAATCTATATTTGATCTAATGTACAGATTTTTGTTGACATTAATTACATTTTTCTTGGTTTTTATTGCTGTCGATCTTTGTTTTCTTCTGTCTTGTATACTCTACATTTGTCCTCAAGAATGGAATGGCAAAAGTCATAATATGATTGAGAACTCACGCTTATGTATTGTGACATACCAATATGTGGGTCATTTTTATTACATGTTATTTGTCGCAAATGGGTTGAAATGCTAGGATAATTAAACAGGGACACGGCGCATTAGCAACGGCGCCCAAGTTGTTGTCAACATAAATAAATATTCATTTGGCATTGAAAGTGAAGGCGTGGCTAGTCAGATTTGAAAACGATTTTGGGATTGGTTGGAGAGAGCAACGATAGTCTACTACTGCGGAAGTACGTCTGATTTTTTGAGACAAAACAGTAGAAAAGGGAAGACGAGGTCTGGAGGGCTGAGCAGTAAAAAAATACAGACTTGCCTATATGTCGACGCTGTGCGGTCGCTCGCGGATAGATAATTTGTGTAATTGGAACTTGTAATTTTTCATGAGATTGAGGAACGTTGGATCTGAAATAATTTACAGTGTGTTAAAAGTATAACTCACGAATAGTTTGGACTTTAATTATTTTTACAAATTAGAACTTGTGAGAAGTCGTATATGATAGGACTCAGAAATATTCTGGACAAGTAACTAATTTGTTGACGCTAATACATTTCCGCCAGTAATCGTAAAGAACTGCATTATTTTTAAAAGTTTAATCGAACTAGAATCACGAATATTTGAAAAGTAGTGCGGATCAGTGGCTCGGCATCGTTCGCGCGGAAGAACAGGGAAAGAAGACCGCATCAAATTCAATTCGCATCACCGGGGAGAAGAGAAGATGGTCCTTTCGTGACGACGTCGACTTCGGCGAGCGCGCAATATAGTGGTATAAAGGTTCGAAATTAAGCACGAGACCAAAGGACATTCTTTCTGTTGTAAATTTCCATTTAAAATTTTTACATTGCAATAAGCAATAAATCCTAAGTTTCTATTTGAAAGAAAAAAAAGATATATAGTGGCCAGTTCGAGCTAATAAGTAGCTAGATAAAATATTTGTTTTCAGTTCTTCGCCACTGTATGGATGGCAAAGATTGCACCGGCTATCAATAGGTAATAGCGATTGCTTCCAGATGCAACCCAACGACCCAGCTAGCGGGACAATATTTAGTTTTCTTTGAAGCAATAATAGCTAAAAATATTATCGTAACCTTTTTCCTGGCGCCCATGTTAACATAAATTCGGAAACTGGTTACGACGAAACGCGCAATAATTGTGAGCAGTTTGTGGGCATGTTTCAGTATCAATGATTAAGATATCCATTGAGCTTGTCTGATGAAGACACAATGTATTTTGTACTGAATTTATTGTAATTTCTTAATAAATGTACTTCTTACCTCCTTTCCTTAAAAAATGCATCTACATTTGCTTTCTACTTCAATTTTTTCTTGACAGACGAGGCTATAAGAGAGATCTTAAGCGTGTTTTGACCGAACACAATCCCTGATAACCCCACACTACGGCAACTAAAAGTCACACATTTTGTCAATTAAAATACACACTAAGTTTAGTATTATGACATTTTTGTGTAATTTGTAGTTCGTAGGAACATGTTTCTTCACGAGTATTATTAGGTTTAGAGTACATTCAATGGGACGCACTTTCTTTCATTGTTGCTACAACTTTACATATTATGACTGCCTGTGTTGTCTTTTGAAAGGCAGGTGGCACATTCAAGTTTGGTTTGGTTGTTTTTTTTCGCGTTTTCGGGCGCGTCAACTGCTTTGATCATTAGTCCCGTTAATGTAGTGCATGTTTGTTTTCTAGGAAGATGGCCGTGGTCTTCTCCAGCTGGATGGTGAGATCCGGCACCGACCTACCGTCGCCTAGTGGGGTTTCCCCGTAACCAGGACTCTTCCACCAGCGGGGCACCGCCCCAGCCGAGACAAGCTTTAAGCTTCCGACCGGTCTCCCGGAATATGTGATACTGGGGTCCATGTTAGTGTGAGTGTGTGTGTGTAAGAGGAGAGAATAAGACAAGGAAGGGGAAGGACAGATCGCGCGCGGTCCGTGGCCCGTTTGGTAGGGTACTGCTACGGCATTCGCCTGCGTTGATCGGAGAAACCACGGAAAACTACCGATCAGAGCAGCCGGCCGCTAGAATTCTCCTCCAGACAGTGACTGAATTCGACCTAGTTGAAAAGCTAGTGTCGAAAATCCTGCCGCCGTCAGGACTCGAACCCAGGACCTCCCGGTCAGATGCGCTGCAGTGACATCAGTTGATGCACTGAGCTACCGCTACCGGTTTGTACAGTAATGACGTGTAGTTTATATCCAATCTGATTTCTCTATTGTTGTCTTTTTGTTTATATGCATTAAAATTATATTAGTGGATAGAATGGTAATATTCACAATGCCTTCAGTATGTTCGGCATATAACTGGAAAATAGCCCAATCAAGCCACAAACATATCATTTTTCAAGTGGGCCGCCTTATTTGTGATGTGTTTGTTTGCTTCTTATTGCAACAACATTCACATTCAGGCATCATGCTAACAACAATATTTCAACAGCTTTCATTCTTATGGTAAATACCCAGTGCAGGAAGCAACGTGTTTTTAGTTTCTCAATTCGTTCTCCTTACCTATTTTGATTTCGTTCTTAAAATACTGGTTTTTGGTTGTGAAACACAGGGTAAGAGGCTTTATATTATATGTGGCTGGTCCCACGCAGCATTAACCTGTGTCAAATGGAATACTCGAATACTGTTTCTCCAGAGGTCGCTGCTTTGACTGCAAAAACATGGCTTCAATTTGCTGCAAAGATGGAGGCGCTTCAGCCACTATATGTAGTATATTCTAACTCGGTGTCAACCGAGCCATAGGGAGAAGAGAACATTGAGTAGCCGCGAAAGCGGCTGATTAGAAGAGTTGTTTCGTGACTGTAAATGGAAGCCATATTGAAAAAGTGACTTTAAAATCTACATAAAAAAATGGATTGTGCGTATGTATGTCGCATATAGACGCCAAAACTACTCGATCGATTTCGCCGAAATTTCCACACTTTGTTCTTATTAATAGGAGGAGTGTTCAAAGAGTGGTTTGAATTAAATCGGACATGTGGGGGCGTTGTTGATGACTTATTCATTCATGACGCCTCAAGCGTTCGTGTAAATTTCTTCGTGTATGTAGTTCGCATAAATGTGTTCGTGTAACCGTGAAAATGGGACCTATGCCACCTTTCTAAGTGTATTTTACTCTATTCGTACAAGAAATTTAAAGAAAAAAAATTTGGAACCATTTATGTGAAAATTTTGAAAATGTCCGGGGGACTTTATGTAAAGTATAAAGAATGTTTTCCAAACTCTCAAAGCTTCATCTAGAGCCAGATGCACTGGGGTTTCTTTAATTTGGAAAAGATCGTACGCATTGTTTAGCGCTAGAAGTGTTCACAGAGAGTCGAACCGACAGAAGGACAGACGAACAGACGAACAGACGAACAGACGAACAGACGGACAGACGAACAGACGAACAGACGGACAGACGGACAGACGGACAGACGGACAGACGGACAGACGGACAGACGGACAGACGGACAGACGGACAGACGGACAGACGGACAGACGGACAAACAGATGGAAGGACGGACGTTTAAAAAAAACAAATCTTTTTTGGTCTCAGGGAACCTCAAAACCTGTATTTCCGTTGAAATCTTGAAATCGTTTTTTTCGCGCAGCATTACATAACTTTCTCCATACTACGAGTATTACTCTGTATATACGCAAGTATACGAGAAAGTCTGTGCCAATCTGTAGCACGTCTAGTTCTTTTCTCATTTGAACCATTGAAGGCCTCACATGAGCCAACATTCAACAACAACAACAACAACAAGAACAGTTTGCATATATTGTCTCTCGCTTGTCTTAAAATATCCCATTAGCAATGTTCCTTTTGTTTATCATATACCTGCTATTTTTCGAGAACGGTTTAATTGATTGATAGATTGATTTTTCCGTGTTTCCGGGCGAGTCAACTGCTGTGGTCATTAGTCCCGTTAGTGTAGTGCACGTTTTTTCTCGGGAGAATACTGTGATCTTCCCCCACTGGATGGCGAGATCCGGCGCCAGCCTACCATCGGCTAGTGGGGTTTCCCCCTAACCAGGCCTCTCCCACCAGCGGGGCACCGCCCCAGCCCGACAAGCTCTAAAGCCCCAGCCCCGACTGGTCTCTCTAGGAATGTGTAGTGCATGTTAGTGTAAGTGTGAGTGTAAGGGGAGAGGATAGGACAAGGAAGAGGAAGAAAGGATCGCGGGCGATCCAAGGCCCGTTTGGTAAGGTACTGCTCCGGCAATCGCCTGGTGTTGATCGGAGAAACGGCAGAGACTCGTTGTGGGCCTGGCGAAAAGTCTGGTCATTGTTTTACATGAAATTTTGTAAACTGGGTTTTTGGGCCCTAAGGAAAGTGAGTACGTTTGAATTTTTATGGTAAATTGAATATCAACGTAGATACGGGCGTTTTTATACTAAATGAAATTATCCCCAAACCAAGTTTATCTAGTTTTTACATTATGTCTGGAAAGAAAAGTTTCATAGTATATCTATCAATAAGTAGATACACGTACAAAGGCAGGTATCAGCTGTGAATTCCCAATGTCCGATTCTTCTAAATCAGTCGGGGGCGTTATGCCATGCTGCACCAATTTTAGTATGTCCGAAGAAAATTTCTTACATTTTTTGTGGTTCCCCTCCCCTGGCCAAGAGATTTGTTTGGGGGGGAGGGAGCGACGCCGCCGCAGCGCCGGCGGAGCGCGGCGGGCGATTGTGTGTGTGTGTGCCGTGGGAGGTCCGGTCCGCAGACCTGTGTCCGCTTGCCCAACTCCAGCCCCCTTCGCCGCCCTCCTCCGCCGGCATCCGCCCACTCGGAGTCTGTCAGTGCCCCGACCCGACGGCTTCGGCCCACGACGAGGAAACGTTACGCTTTTGTGAGAAATCTGTGCTACTCGTTTCCAATGCGCGGAGAGGATGAAAGAAAACTAGGCAACCTCCGGCCGCATGAGAGGATGTGCATATACAGGGTGAGTCACGTAACTTTACCACCTCGTGCAGTTCTTGAACGGTTCAAGTTATTGCAATGCAGTTTTCACGGAAGTGCATGAGGGAATCAGGATAATTAATTCATGTTTCATTTCTATTTTATCATTTGTATTTGACGAGATATTGAGGTAAATTTGTTTTTCAGATGGAACTGTACATATTTTTTAGTCTATCGTGACGAGCATAAAAAGAGGAATCCAGTGTTGTACGTATTGTCATATGTGAGATAAGCATTTTCTTGAGTAATTTTCCCTTTTTTGCGACTCGTGTTTGACAGATATTGTAACGCCCCGAGCACGTGCTGGAAGGGAGGGCACTGCGCGACCTTGGTCGGTGGACTGTTGCATTTAAAATATACGTTAAACACGAGTCGCAAAAAATCAAAATTACTCAAAAATGCTTATTTAACATATGACAATGTGTATCATTGGATCCATCTTTTTACGCTCGTCATGATAGATTAAAAAAGGTATTTCAAATTTTCATTTGAAAAAGGTTACCTCAATATCTCTTAAAATACAAGTGACAAAATCCAAACGAATACATGTATCAATTAGCACCATTTCCTCCATGAACTTCGTGAAAACTGCAATGCAATAACTCAGTTCAAGTTCAAAAATTACAGTAGGTGCTAAAGTTACGTGACTCACCCTACATATAACAGCGTTGTTTTCTCGAATATTCACTCATATCACAGTGTCCTTGCATCTTTAATAACTTAAACGAATGACTTTGCTTGTACTTTAGCACCCTTACTTCGTAAGAAGAGAACATTTTAATAGTGCGCAGGAAAACAGTGAATATTCGGCAGAATAACTCATATTGCTGGGCCGTGAAAACGAAAAAGTGGATAAATCTTGCTCCTGTAGATAGTAAATTACTTCCTTTAACTGGTTTTTAGACAAAAACAGTGTTTTGTGAGTCTTTGACACTGAAAAATCGATTGATGGCAAAACGTCTGTGTACATCTCTAGTACTTAATCGTTCAGCGAACTTGCTCTCTGAATTCAAAATTCAAAATTTATTGCTTATTTATTTTTGAAAATAGATTTTACTACATGGAAGTTTTTTGTTTTTTTCTCCCTTTCAAAATTCAAAATTTAAGTAGTATATGACTTAGTGTAGGGATCACAGAATTTTGAAAATGTGCACACAATTCACTTTTCCCCATAGCACGTCATACGCAGTTTTTTAACTGTTTTTTGACGTAAAATAAATAAAAAATAAAAGAATTTGAATCGGATATTTTAATTTTTGGGAAAATTTTATATATATAAATCATCAAATATTTCAAAATTTTCAACCTTTGTAATTTAAATTTATTTTCGGATAGCGTTAAGGACGCTTAAAAGTAGTGCAAGTCACACTTTCGTTAAAATACTTGATTATTCGAAAATCGCTAAAGTTAAAATTTTTCATTTCTAGTTACAACTACAATACTGACATTAGAGATATTTTCTATGTTAGTTTTCGTGTTATTTTGCATGAAGGAATTGGGCAATTTTAAAGGCTTGAAACAATTTCTGTTACAAACCGGACTACAATTTTTTAAAAATTTTTTCCTTGTATGTATCAAATGACGTTACAAAAATTGAGCCTCATTTTCGACAAATTTTCGGTATTTTTGAAAATTGCAAAATTTTAAAATTTGAAAATGTCAAATCTGAAAAATGAGATTTTTGCTTT
This sequence comes from Teleogryllus oceanicus, assembly GCA_964035755.1. Taxonomy (NCBI): domain Eukaryota; kingdom Metazoa; phylum Arthropoda; class Insecta; order Orthoptera; family Gryllidae; genus Teleogryllus; species Teleogryllus oceanicus. The sequence goes on along the minus strand of CAXIVR010000005.1, from coordinate 83,377,237 downwards.
AAAAAAACCTGCTCTAAAAATCGACTAGGAAAAGGTTATGTACCATTTTTTAAAAATATTAGTAGTCTTTGCGTAATTTGTACTTACAATATGTGAAATTTATAAAAAAAACTTATTTTACAAATCGTTCGAAATTTCTTTAACTTTTCTCCGTGTATGTATCAAAGGAATGTATTTCATTTACGGAGAACTATGCATTTTCGAAAATCGCAAAGGTAATCATTACAAAACCACAAAATGGAAATTTTTGTTTCAAACAAAATCAGTTTTTCAAAAGTTTGCTCTTAGGAAAGATCATTTACAACTATTTTTAACAAGATAAAAGTAGTTTTCACGTAATTCCTTATTTAAGTTAATACAAATTGTATAAAGAACATTTTCTCAAAAAGCACTGTAAATTTTTTTTTCCAAGGGACGCCTAAGAGAATGGTGCAGGTCTCATTTTCGTTGATTTCTCTGAAGTTTCCAAAATTGCGTGTTGGAAATATTGTGTTAAGACAATTCGGTTTTTAAGCGTCAGCCCCAAATGGTTCGTCAGAGCGGCTGCTTGGGGTAGCTATAATTTAATTCGGAGGACCTGAGTTCGAGTCTTAATGCGGAAAAATCTTTTTGCTGGATGAAAACACATTTCCAGGTTCATATAATAATATAATATTGTGGAGCAGTTACAAGTAATGCGAGAAAATATGTGCTGTTGTAATACTACTGGTTTAATTCCAACGGGTGCGTATTGTGTAGTATTTAGCATTCAGTACTTGAAGTTCAGCAAATTTGCCCTTCGAGAATATTAATTACAAATAATTTACATGCAGTTTTTAGGAAATTGTTATTCATAAGCCGTGATGTTTCACGGTTATCAACTAAGTAATTACGATAACATTAAACATTTTGAATTTCTTTTACTAAAGCGAGATTGTAACTTGCTAAGAAGGTTGCAATTTTATAACTCAGTCAAGGTTACATTATGCACAGGGGTGCACATGTGCTCCATCATGGAGTGAAAGTCATGTGCGTGATTGCCAGCACTACCCGTCAAAACAGTTTCTTGAAATTGCGACCGCCGTGTATTAGCAAGCACGGCCATAAGGAGAAGAGAACATTGAGTAGCCGTGAAAGCAGCTGAATAGAACGGTCGTTCCTGTGACTGTAGATGGAAGCCATATTGGAAAAGTGACTTTGAAATCTATATATAAATAAAAGGGACTGTACGTTTGTCTGTCGCATATAGACGCCAAAACTACTCGACCGATTTCGCTGAAATTTCCACACTTTATTGTTATTAACTAGCGGAGTGTTCAAAGAGTGGTTTGAATTAAATCGGATATGTGGGGGCGTTCTGATGATTTATTCGTTCATGGCGTCTCAAGCGTCCGCGAACTCAAACCATCGTACAGACAAGGATGAAGCGTATCTTCACTGCATACAAGTATTCTGCCCCTGCGATTGTGAAATTTCGGCCGGAATTATCCCTGTCATCGCTCTCCTAGGCAATCTCTTTGAATTTGAGTAAAGAGCTGGTGTTAAAGTAACAAACTATAGTAGACAGTAATTTTATTTCATTTCTCACAAGCACAAACTCTGATTTATAAGTTCAAGATTAATGAAAATGTGTAAATGTGTGAGTTTCTACGATTATTTTCGAAATGAATATAATATTGTATTAGATGTAGGCAAATACATGTTTGAAGATATTTTACTTTCTCGTCACCGCTTACGCAGTAGAGAGAAAGTTATGCAGGGGTGCGCGAAAGAACGGCAAATTTTCGGCAGAACAACTTACAGGACTCAGATTCGGTGGTATAACGGTCAGCGTACCGGACTGTTGTACCCGAGTGGGTTCAAACCCGATCGAAGCCGTGGATTTTAAGGGCGAAAAAATCCTCGTACGCCTTCCTTCGGTGGAAGTAAAGCCGGCTGTCCCAAGTAGTAGATTTACTGCATGTAAAAGATCCCTAAGCCTAAAAGAAGCTTCTGAGCAAAATTCAAATCCGCCGTTTCGTCGCAAGATAAAACCTCCTTTCTCCGGGCTAGGTGGCAGTTGAGCGCATCGAAATTTGCGTGGTTAGACGGAAGATCGGGCCTGATGGCCAGAGTCTCGGCACGTAATATAAGGCCTAAACTAAACTAAACTCTGGTAACGAAAAAGTGGATAAATCCAGTTGCTAAATTTAGAAAAAAATCCTCGAACACGTGGTGCAGCCAGATGCCATGTTTAGTGGGTCCCTGATACCGAATATTCGGATTTGTAAGTTGAAGATTAATGCAAATGTGTACGTAATTCGTTTCCCATCACGGGGTGAAAGCCATGTGAGTGATTGCCAGCGCTACGCGTCCAAACAGTTTCTTGAAATTGCATTAGCAAGCCCGGCGCGGGGCGGCGCGGGGCGGAGCGTGTGGGCCTGGGGCGTGTTGGGCAACGCGTTTCAGCACGCGCGCCGCGACACGCGTGCGCGCCAGTGGGAAGTGCGTGTCGAGAAGGCTCTCGGCGCCGCGAGAAGAGATCTGCGGATTCCGGCTGTTCCCGTGGCCCTCGATGACAATCAGCTGAATCTTTTCTTCGACTCTCGGGCGCCTATCGCCACAGAAGGAAGTGCCTGGCTGCACGACGGTCATACGTAAGCAGAATTAACAAACGATAGATCAGCTGAGGCGCTGTGCAGCCGCACAGAGGGGATTTAATGAGTGGCTCATTATTTTTAATTTTCTTCAAGAACGAGGGTCTTATGCTTCGCAGATTCAGTATTTCCTGGAAAAAGGAAAATTTTTATTATGAAAATGTGATTTAATCGCCATTCGACAATCACAGTAGCTGGCTGTACAATAAGATAACGCTTCAGGCCTAACATAAGAAAAAGATAACGAAGAATTAATTATAAATTACCGAATCATATATTCTTAAAACAGATTTAACATTAAAATTAGAAAAATAAAACAAGATATGTAACATAGTATACTGTGCTCCTTACAACGATGAGTGGAAGAGAGGTTGTTTGGACGTGTTATCAGAACCTTTTATCTACCATCCGCGGTAAGCCTTGGCCTTCTTTGTGATTCTGTAGCTCCGAGGAAATATTTGTTATAATGATTAACTACAAGCTGTGATAGAACTGATATGCTCGTATATCAGTGATAGATGAGTGGTACAAGACGTATTGGTAACTTGAGACTGACAGCTTTGACCCGGCACGAAGAAACAACGACGGGAGAATTGACAATTGTAGTAATAATGGCAACAATACATGAGCACGACGACGGTGTCGTAAACGGAGACAACTCACACGATATTGATTGTATCTTTAGCGGTGGCGGTAACGCTGAAAGTGTTGGTAACGATTGGCAGACGGTGGCAGTAACGGTCTCGACGAAGAATACGTTGATGGAGACGATGACGGAGAAGATGAGAGAGATGATGACGGAAACGATGATAAGCGAAAATCGAGTTGGAGACGTGGACGAAGACGTTGCCGGAGACGTTGACGGAGACATTGACGAAGACGTTGACAGAGACGTTGACGGAGAGGTTCACGGAGACGATGACGGAGACGTTGACGGAGACGTTGACGAAGAGGTTGACGGAGACGTTGAGGGAGACGTTGACGGAGACGTCGACGGAGACGTTGACGGAGAGGTTGACGGAGAGGTTGACGGAGACGATGACGTTGACAGAGACGTTGACGGAGACGTTGACAGAGAGGTTGACGGAGACGATGACGGAGACGATGACGGAGACGTTGACAGAGAGGTTGACGGAGACGTTGACGGAGACGTTGACAGAGAGGTTGACGGAGACGTCGACGGAGACGTTGACGGAGACGTTGACGGAGAGGTTGACGGAGACGTCGACGGAGACGATGACGGAGACGTTGACAGAGACGTTGACGGAGACATTGACGAAGACGTTGACAGAGACGTTGACGAAGAGACTGACGGAGACGTCGACGGAGACGTTGACGGAGACGATGACGGAGACGTTGACGGAGACGCTGATGAAGAAGTTGACGGAGACGTTGAGGGAGACGTTGACGGGAGACGTCGACGAGATGCTGACAGAGATGCTGACGCAGAGGGGACCACTTTGACAGACCGAGAAACAAATGAATGTCGTGCAGGGCGATGACGTTGCAAGTGATAGTGTTGAATCCACTTACAAATGAGCTAAACGAAGGCACCGACAAAATGAGTCCATGGACGTTATGTTGCGAGCTATGGCCAAGCAGTAGCTGCAATAGCGGCCCCTTCTCATACCAGTAATCTCTCTGTACTTCGATTTAAACATAGGGGCTGTTGAGTAAGTTAGCTATTACGCTGTCATCCAATCGGGAGCTTGGATGACACGTACATTAGTGACGTTTAATCTCCTGATTGGATGACACCGTCACAACTGATGATCTGTCTAAGGACCACTGAATAACTCGAAGTATTACAGCAGAGGCCGTCTCCTCCATTACCGCAGCCCGGGGAAAGAGGCTGGCCAGGCAATGGGAAACTGCTGAACCACTGCTCTGGCGAAAACGGAACCAGCCCCTTGCGGACCCCGGGGCCTTCCAAGAACCCCCCTCCCCTCCCCCCCCACTGCGCTCCGCCGCCTCCGCCGCCGCGGGGGTCTCAGACAGCTCTAATATCCGTTATAAAGCGAGGAGCAGTCGGCGAAAATGTTAACAGCTCCGGCCTAAAACACCAGTTTCCCCACAGAGCAGATACCATCGGCCGCTTGCATCACTTCGCCAATAGCAAGGATAATGACTGCATGAACTCATGTATGTCTGGAAAACATCCAATGCACACCGCACTTTATATTTCGCTTGCATGAGATATCGTAATAAGAGGTCAGCTCATATGAAAGATAATTGTTATTTGATGCGTTTTGTTTACAAACTGATTCTGAGGGTAACTACCGTCAAAGATGGTGACATGAACTTAATGTGGGTAAATGACATTCAAGATAGACATTTACCGCATTAATTAACTTCGCTATAAAGTGATAACAATCAATAATTATCGTATTAAAGCAAATTTAAGGACAATTACGGGTAATAAGACGTACGGACACGTACAGAGTTTAATTTTTCTGGCCTTTTTGAGAGTAAATTGTAGGCGTTAATGGCTCGGCTAGCTATGGTTTGCAGTCAAGGTAAAATTATTTTAAGAATAATTATATGTAATTCCCTGCCTTAGATATTATACAGTCAGGATGCAAAATTAATAAAACAGACAAGTTGCTTTATAATTGTTACATTACATGACGGCCAATAGCAGTCAGAAACAAATAGTTTAATTTTATGTACAACAATTTTCGAAAGAAATCACAATTGTGATTAATTAGTTAAAGGAAAATTGGTGAGAAATGTGCGATATTTATTCCATTATGAGAATCTGAATTTGATATTTGTTAAGAGAGAGCATTTACAGGGACTGCTAGATATTAAGCAAGTGATGATGTCATTACTGCTTGATAAAAATTCCTAAAAAAGAAATTATTATGTGTTTCCCGGCATGTCCACTGCTATGGTCATTCGTTCCGTAAGTGCAGTGCATGCTTTTATCAGAGGATGAGAATGTAATCTTCCCCCGCTGGATGGAGAGATCCGGAACCGACTTGTATTTGGTTCTATTTACGTCAAAAATAGTAAAACTGCGTATAATGCTATGGAAAGTGAATTGTGTGCACATTTTCAAAATTTTGTGGATCCTACTCAAGTCAGCACTACTTAAATTTTGAATTTTTTTGAAAGGGAGAAAAACTCCCATGTAATAAAATCTATTTCAAGGATAAATACAATAAATTTTGAATTTTGTGCGAAACAAAACTCCCATGTAATAAAATCTATATTCAAGGATAAACAAGCAATAAATTTTGAATTTTGAAATTATGTTGGCTAGAGGGAGCGAGGTCTAAGCCCTGACTAGTCTCCCAACGAGAGTGATAGCAGCTTGGTTCTACAAGTTTGTAGTGGTGCATTACAAACTATAAGAACTGTATTGTAAGCGTCAGTAATATTTTCTTAGTTTTCTCTAAACCTAGGTGAAAAGGCTCTTTTTCCTTTTTCCAATCAGTAATTCAATGCTTTCACACCTACTGTGCCGCCGAATCATTGATCTCTATTTATTACGAGATAAACAATTGTACGAATAAAAGGACGCAGTTAGAACGTGTCGTATTGTAAGACGCCACTATTTTGAACTAAGTAGGAGGTTTGGGGGTAAATTGATATGTGAAATTTAAGGTGTGCGAATATTTAATAAAAATGTTAAATTGTATCTATAAAATAAGATTCAGTGCTGTGATAAGGTACATGATTTATTATGTTTTGTAATTTTAACGTCTTCCAAGTTCATATTTTGTTTCCTTTCATTTAATAATTCAAGAGAGGTTAATTGAAGTATATAATTGAAATGAAGTATAATGTCAATAAATCACATGTTTTATATGATCCAAGTTTCCACATCGTAAATAAAAATGAATTTTACAATATTACTGCTTAGAAATATTGTATGTAATAAATGCATAATGCTAATATGTCATTAAATAGATTTTTCATATTTACTTCCTACCAATTTAAAACTGTTCACGTTTTCATCATTTGTAGTTTTTACAAAAGTGGTATACACTATTTTAGATTAAAAATAACAACAAAAATTAACATTTATGATAAATTGAGAAAGTGCAATGAACGCAGCAATTTGCTTTCGCTCAAAACTCCCACAATGGTGACATCATTAGAGCATCTGTTTGTAATCGTTATTGCTTAGACAGTAATCTATTTTTATTTGAGACTGTCTGGACAGTAGCTCATTGTTGTACTGTTTTACGGCAAGAAATTTGTTCATTACCGGACGATTCTGATAAAAGCGTCCTGTAATGAATTTTCCCTGACTTCTCTGTCACCAACTTCTCGCCATCTAACTGCTGCCCACGAAGAACCAAGGAACCTTGCATTATATTAAAAGTTCGTGACTTAAGCATTGGTTAGCTTGTTATTAGATCTCGTTTGTCAACACATTCAGCGCTTTTAGTAGTGGCACAAGCCACGTTTTCATCTAGGTAAGAAACAAACTACTATCAGCAAGATTCCATGCCAAAATGTATGGAGTTAGCTTTCAATATATTCAAAACGTGCTCTTATAAATGCACATTTTATTTGAAACTATTTACATTAATAGTAATTGAACAATCTATTAAAGAGCTGCTTGACGGTACTTTCCACCCATATCTCAATAGAATTGGAGAAGCCTTTCCTGTTTGGAGGAGCGTTTCCTGTGACACTTCTTGGCCCTCTCGCATCTCGCCACTTGCAAAATTCCCTATTTTCTTTCACGAATCTATCTTTTGGTTTTAATAAAAACATGTCGACAGTCGGGGCACTTCTTTCATCTAATATATCGGACGCGGTTTCCATTATTTCCAAATTGTCTTCCATTTCAAGATAAATTTCATCGATAGAACCTGACATTGTCGTTACCATCAAACAAAGCTGCAACAGGGAGCGGTAGCTCAGTGCATCAACTGATGTCACTGCAGCGCTTCTGACCGGGAGGTCCTAGGTTCGAGTCCTGACGGCGGCAGGATTTTCGACACTAGCCTTTCAGCCAGGCTGACCAGTGGTTGCCCGAGTGAGCCGAGCGGGCCGGCTGCTGTGATCGGTAGTTTTCCGTGGCTTTTCCGATCAAACCAAGCGAAGGCCGGGCAGTACCCCATTAAATGGCGCCACGCCTGACCGCGCGCGATTCGTCCTTCCTCTTCCTTATCCTACCCCTCTCCCCTTTGCCACACACACTTACACTAACATGCACTACACTACCACATATTCCGGGAGACCGGTCGGGAGCTTAGAGCTTGTCCCGGCTGGGGCGGTGCCCCGCTGGTGGGAGAGTCATGGTTAGGGGGAAACCCCAGTAGCCGACGGTAGGTCGGCGCCGGATCTCGCCATCCAGCGGGGGAAGATCACCGCCATCTCCAAAGAAAAACACAACCACTACACTAACGGGACTAATGACCGAAGCAGTTGACGCGCCCGTAAACACGAAAAAATCAATCAATCAGACAAACAAAGCTGAAGAACAGGGATGAACGAGTTAGGATTGGAAGTGTGGGCGTCTCTCGTGAGAGCCCGTCGTGATGCGGAGGGCTGGCGTTGCAGCTGGCCTCGCAACCGCGCTCGCCCACTCGCGCAGGCGGAGGTGCATTAGCGCTGGGCTGAGTGACAGGCCGCACGGAGACCTCGCCTCGCCACGCACCGCTTCCTTCCACTTCCGCCCAGGCAGGCGCAGTGCCGCTGCTGCACCGAGGCCGCGGGGGAGGAGTGGTCTTAGCGATTGCCCAACGGCAATTCGACAGTTCGCAGTTGGCCAACTCCCGCACTTACTAGGCGCACACGCTTTCTTGATCACCCAGCTCCCTAGGTCTGGCTCAGCCCGGCACAGCTCGGCCTAGTAGACAATGTCAGCTCCACTCGGAACGTCACGGTTCAGTTTGCAGTTCTGCCCACCTTCGTCCTTCACAATGCGGACTTCTCAATCTTCGTTCTCTCTTTCTAAGGGCCTGTGCGTATAGTGTTCGTTCTTGTTACTTAATAGATTTTACTACTTTTGGAATTTTTTTTGTGGAATAACTTTATGAACTTTAGTAGTAAAAATAGTCTGCTTTCTAAACATATTTCTTCACTTGATTTATTAATAGTGTTCACTATAACAATAAAAAAAAGGAATTTTGCCAAATTTTGCCAAATAAAGGAAGAAAACAAACGAAAAGTTTGGGCCTTTAGAGGAGGGTGCATGTCCCGGTGCCCCCGTTCCTGGCTCCGCCATTGGATCATTGGATCTACTGTTCACCAATCGCGGTGGGAGGACAGCAGTCTGCGGTCACAGCTCAGAGGGCGCCAGTGCTGGACAGCCATCGGAAGCGGCCGATGAAAGCATCGCGGAGGGGGAAGCGTTGGTTGTTTGCTTGTTATTCATTCCGGGCGCGTCAACCGCTAAGGTCACTAGTCCCGTAAGCGTAGTGCTTGTTTCCCCCTTTGGAGGTTGTTTTCCCCCGTTGGATGGCGAGATCCGGAGCCGACCTACCGTCGGCTAGCCAGGTTTCCCTCAACCAGGTATCTTCCATCAGCGGGGCACTGACCCGCCCGAGAAAAGCTCTAGACTCCCGACTTTTCTCCCGGCATCGGTGTTAGTGTAGTGCGTGTTAGTGTAAATATGAGTGTAAGGGGTGAGGGCAAGGAAGAGGTAGGAACGAACGAGCGCGGTCCGTGGCCCGTTTGGTAGGGTACTGCTCCGGCATTCGCCTGGTGTTGATCGGAGAAATCACGGAAAACTACCGATCAGAGCAGCCGGCCGCTAGAATTCTCCTCCAGACAGCGACTGAATTCGACCCAGCTAGTGCCTAAAATTCTGCCACTGTCGGGACTCGAACCTACGACCTCCCGGTCAGAGGCACTACAGTGACAGATGCACTGAGCCATCTCTCCTGGTAATGGAAGCGTGGACTGGGTGTCTGGGAGGAGCGGATGAACCGCTAGGTCTGAAACAAACGCGAGGATGTGAGTTTCGTTTCTCGTGCTTACTTCGTAAGAAAAAGTATCAAATTGACCGCCGGAAAACGTAGAATTTTCGACAGAAAAAAGCTCTTAATGCAGTGGTCCTGGTAAGGAAAAAGTGGTTAAATCTTGTTCCTATATTTAGTAAAGTATTTCCTCTGACAAGTTGTGTGGTCGGAATCCACTTTTTGTTGGTCCTTGATAACGAAAAATCGATTGACGTCTCTACGTCTGTCTGTCCGTCTGTGGTCAACGCTAATGTCTAAAACCGTTCATATTCCTGAACGATCTGAACGAAATAGATTTTTTGCGAGTTTGAAAAGAGTATTTTGATTTTTATTGGTACTTTACACGAAGCTACAGCAACATTTTCAAAATGTTCTCAAAAATGACTCCATATTTTAAACTTTCTCCTTCTGTCTCCTCGAACAACTCCTAAAGAAATGGTGTGGAACTCATTTTAGTGATATCTCTGATTCTTTGAAAATTGAAAAGTTCAAAATTTGTTCAGAGTCTTCCAAGAAATACTACAATGTTGCAATTTTTTCCTTTCATGAAATTTGTTCTTTAAAGACTTCCTTTGTTCCTTATAGAGTCATGTACAATTATTGGAAAATACGAACAGTTTTTACGTAATATTTATTGTAGCAGACAATTCTGAAACATTTTAAACGATTATATTCTCAAAAACGGCTTCAAACTTATCTTCTAAATTGTTTCCTCGTATGTAGCAGAGCAAGGCGAACAAATAGGGGCTGGACCCATTTTCGTCGAACTCTCTGTATTTACGAAAAATTGCAAAACACAATAAAATTTTACCATTGGGAAAGTACAATTCTCTCATAAACAACTCTCGCCTGCAACAAAGTGACGGTCGTGTTCGTGTGTGCAGTCGTGCTGGCTGCCGGGGAACGGACAATCCATTGTTTACTCGTCCCCCCCATACAGGTCACGCACTTGGGGTTATGGTGTGGAAGGGCCATCCCTTATGGATTCCGATCGCCTCCTATCACTTCTGGCCACGTTGAGCACCTCAACCTTCCAGCAGGACCACGCACCTCCCAATGCAGCAAGGGCGACTCAGCGTGCGCTGGAGGAGTGCGCATTCTAACGTGGTCTGCAGGTGCGCCGGACCTCAGCCCCATGGACCGCGTGTGGGACATCACCGGTCGCAGCCTGGCTTTCAGCACACATCGGCCACAACCATCCTCCATCCACCAAAATGTACAGCGGGCGTGGGGCACTGTAAGCCATACAACACCTGTTCGACAAGCTACATTCGCAGGATGATCACGCGCTCTGTTAATTGATACTCTGGTATGTGATTGAATTTTTTAATGTGACTCAATTGAGGGAAGAAATGCGTCACTACTCATGTGCAAGACATCCGACGTTTACTACGAATGGCGTGATCGACTTGCTGAATGCCGCTGACAGCAATCATCGCTTCGCTTTTCATCAGCCAACGGTGTTTGCTCTCCATCTTCCTCACAGCGACGAACTCATCGTGTTACAGTGTTCATCAGAAGACATAAGTAGAAAGAACATTGACTAGGGCCGTACCCAGAACATGTTCGACTATGATTAGCGGAATAGAAAAATCTATACGTTTCAAATACATCGTATAAATAATTGAATTACATGTATTAAGAGTTATATTTATTTTTAGTTGATTAGAATACCACCATGAGTATTTTACTCACTTTTTGGAAGAATTAAAAAAAATGCGTGTTTTTGAAAAGGCGAAGCTGGCTTCTAAATTGGTTTTGAAAGAAATGTTTTTATAAAAGTTGTAGAAAATTTTATCCTCTTTAAAAATTGATTTTTCTACAGAACTTAAAGTTAGGGATAAAAAACAAAAAAAGGGGGAATGTTTCTACGGACCTGGGGACATACACCTGGGACATTTAAGAGCCTGGGAACATACAAAATACCAAAAGAAAATGTTTATATGACCTTTTTCCAGATACCCGGGTTTCCAGGTCCCTTTTCAATACCTACAGACTCGACTATATGTAAAAACATGTGCTGTGTAAATATTCTAACAAACGTTTTTGCAGCATTTGTGAAGTGTGTTTTTGTTGAAATATTTTAATTTATTGCAGAGTTACAGGAGAGTATTTTATTTGTTGTCCTTGATCAGTGCGAGTGCTACTGAGAACAATTTCATGCGAGAAAAAATGAAAGAGGTCATCTTCGTCGACATATTATTTTTATTAAGATTGCCGGATTTCGACCTTGGTCGTCATCATCAGTCTCGCTGCTTTCGGCAAAAGTCTGTAGACTGTGCCTTTACCGAAATCAGCATAATAAAAATAATATGTTTACGAAGATGACCTCTTTTATTTCTTCTCATAAGAACGTCAACAACACCAAATCAGAATTCCCACAAATTTTATGCGAGCTGGCCTAGGTAGCCAAGGTCACTAAGGCTGAAGGGCCGTAGCTGTGGCGAAGGGTCGCGGGTTCGAATCCCGCCCGAGGCGTGGATGTTTGTGTGTCCGTATACCAGTATCGTTTCCCCCGATGTTACTTAGTGGTCGCTATATGACCTTTTTTTTACTTTGACTCTACAGCTCTTTACGAGCTAATGCCTATCAGCGACGTATCGTCCATGGGTCGAGGGGTGTAATTAGCACATAGTATCTCTGGTCTTCTCAACCTGAGAAGTGAGATTTCTCAACGACACAGAGCAACGGATGCTGGGACATCGCAAGGAAAGCGCACAGTTAATGTTTTCCCCGACCAGGAATCGAAACCGGGGTTGCGCCGTGGAAAGCGAGCACGCTAATCAACGAGCCACCGAGAGCTCGCTATAAGACCTTCGTAGATGAAAAGCGACCTTAAATAAGAAAAACAAATTGTGCGAATTTGAGCAGCAGCATCAGTGCTGCTGCAGGCCAGTAGTATTTTTTTATCTTATTGCTTTTGTTGGATGTACATAGGTCAGTTTTAGTATAAACTTTACATATGTTTGATAGACTTACTTACTAACTTATATTTCATACTTATTTCTAAGACTTAAATCTAACATAAGGTTTAGGATGCTCTATTGTGTGTCTCTATTCAGGTTCGAATTCGGAGAAGGTTTTAAGGAATGTATTGTAGAAATATCTTTTTTTTATTCTGGTATGGTTAGATTTTTTTGAGAGTCTAAAGGCTGCAGGGGAAGGGATCTGAGGTAAATAATAGTCAAAGTTGGTAGCTAAGCATGTGATGTGATGTTCAATGAGTTCTAAGTTGAGTTTTAGTTGATGATTCGTGACAAACCACGGTGTATTGGTAATGGTTCTGAGAAATTGGTCTTGAATGATTTGTAATTTCTTTAGATTGGTTTTCGCGGAAAAATATCCAGATGGGACAAGCATACAGCGCCAGTGGTACTAAACATCCCCGAGCGGAAAGCAAAATCTTCCCTAGCCTCGGGGGGGGGGGGACCACGAATGCCGGGGCTGGAGATCGTGAGGCGCGAACCGCAATGGCAACGGAACAGTCATGTTGAGTCGCCGTGCGCTCTGATGCAGCAACCGTAACGTGAGCTGTATTGTGTGCATCGGAGCCGCTGCTGTTTAAAGCTAATGGCAGCGTGCGGTTTTCCGGTCGGGGGAGCAAAGAATAATGCACCCAGAGGCATTGGGCATACAGTAGAAAGTTGTTTTGAGACGTTCAGCCATTTAATATTATACCTGTATGAGTTTCGATGGCACTTTTATGCTGGGAATTGTAATACACCCGTGAAACAAGCTCAGAAGAAAGTGAAAATTATAAACAGGTTATCAGTGTCGTTGTTAATGTGAACTACATTCATACCAGTACTTGCTCATTGTATTCGTGATCGATTGTGTAGTGTTCGTAAAAAAATTTCAGGGCAAAGAGGATTTCACTGTGAATCTGATGAACAGCCCTCTTCATCCCATAATTCCCATCTTCGTATTTTACGACACATAGCCGCTGCTAGTAAATTCAGATCTATGAGATGGCCGTTGCGACGCTGGGTAAACCCATAAACGGAAAATTGGGCACTAGACGTGGACAAGTTACCACTCAACTTCTTTGAGAACTAAGGCGCACAATAAGGTAAAATATGTTACAACAGAGAATATTAAAAGTTTGTTACGCCTAATGAGCGAACACAAAACATTGCCATAAGGTGGAGTCAAAGGCCGTACTAATGAAGGGATCTCCCACATTCTAGAAAATATTGTAGGAAATTTCGAGGTTAATTTATGGAACATGTAAAAATAAAAATGTCGTAGAGATTGGAATAAAGAGATCACATTGCATTTTGAAGATTCCATATTGTATTATTAACATTTCTGACCAGGAGGTCCTAGGGTTGGACTTCTGACGGTGGGAGGATTTTTGATAGTGGCTACATTGCGAGATCGAATCCAACCGATGCCTGGCGGAGATTTCTAGCGGTCGGCTGCTGTGATCGGTAGTTTTCCGAGGTCTCTTCGGATCTCGCTATCCAGCGGGTGATGATCACCGCCACTCCAGCGATAAAACATGTACTACACTTACGGGACTAATGATCTATGAGGTGACGCGCCTTAATGCACTAATCAATCGTAAATTGATAATGTACATAGTAATGAATGAAAACATTATAACATTCAAAATGAAACTTATATAGTAGTGTCTCGAGATTCTGGAAGCAGCATTCCAATTACCATTTTGGTATTTAGAGACGTGAATATTTTATAAGTCACAATGGAAGAAAACGAAGAGGAGCAAGGAGTATAAAACTCAAAAGAAAGTAAGCGAAGAAACGAACTCTTTAACGGACTAGCGGAACCCGGGATATGTTGTTCTGCCCTTCATCTCCCTCTTTCTCCTTCCCTCTCCTCTCTTCCGTCTCTCACTCCGTCTCTCACAGTGTCTCTCTCCTCCCATCTTTCCCTCTCTCCGTCTCTCCCCCTCTCTCCGTCTCTATGTCCCTCTGTCTGTCTGCCTGTCTATGACTCTCTCTGTTCCTCTCATTCACATTAAGTTGGAGATTTTGAACGTTTCTGAGCCTGTGGGGTAATATCGAGAAGCACCGGACCAGCAAAACTGTAATAGAAAGTTCAGAAAATCTCATCCTCTAGATTAAGGTTGATTACTCATCCTCTAGAAATGTTTCTTTGAGGCCTTCGGCCTCAATATTTTAGTTTCTAATCCCCTAGAGTGCTTCCTTTGGGAGTTATTTATCGATATAGATTCAAAAACGCTGCTGAGTGTTAAGGGTTGCATTTGATATGAATATTTATTTTTCTTATACAGAGCCATCTTGTGAAATTACAAGAAAATGAACAGCACATAAACCTTCTGGACGAAAATATACGTAGATTTGCCAACTTTCATTCAGATCGGTCACACGGTGTCGGACTTAACCATTATTATATAAAAACCTCCATTTTTATGTACGAATATGTAGATAATGACACAGAAAATTATGATTACCTGAACTTGTCTACCTTGAGAGCTTATAATCGGTTGAACAAACCTGCTATAATAAAAAAAAAATCATTTTCTCTTCATTTTCAAGACACGTCTCAACGTTGTCGTCTTTACGCCGTGTCCAGACAGCATTGTTGGGAAATAATGGAAGCGCGGCTCTCAACAATAGAAAGCGTCAAGAATGAATACCAGTGCGTCACGCTAGAAGCTCCGTGGGCCAGAGAATAATCTTCTAGAGCGTCATAACCTTCAATTGTTTCTCGTAATTGTTAATAGGCAAAGAGCGGTGTCACGGGAACGAATGCGTGTCAAGGTCAGTTCCGCACTCACTGCGCATTCACTGTGTTAGTCAGTCACCTGTCAATTGTGGGCTGGGGCGGATGCTGCCTTGCTTTGTGCGGTGGGTTAAGGGCGAGTATGACTTTCGGTCTTATATGTCACAGACATCCCCGAGCACAACTTATTTGCCTGCAAGGTGCAATGTAGAAGAGAAACACTCTTTGCCTCCGAAGAAGAAAATTAATTAATAGTTAAATGAGTTATATTTTTTTTATTTATTTAGTCAAAAACAGTCAAAAACCGTGTGTGACGTATGGGGGAGAAAATCATCTGCGCACGCTTTCTTTGAGTTTCAGAATACCTTCCCAACAATTTAACTATTAACGTTGAAAGATGAAAAATAGTAATACATACACATGTCACCAAGAATAATAATAATAATAATAATAATAATAAAATAAAAGCGAGAGATTTAACATTTCAAAGTAGATATTTTCGTTGCCAAATTATAGAAAACGTATTTTTACCTGGTAAAGGAACGAATAGATTTGATTTTTCTATATTGTTAACAAAATAGAAACTCAAATTCTGGCCTACTACCACTACAAGCAAAAGGTTCAACAAAACGTGCGCATAGTGAAGCTACATTTTACGTCCAGGAAGCAACCAATTGGCCAGTCCCAGCATTTGCTCACTGGATCAGGAAACTGACAAACCCGATCGAGATGGTGGTCATTGACCCAGAAGCTGCCACACACTTGTTACAGGAGCATGTCTTTTTTTAAATTATACAATGCTAATGTAAACTAACTCATTACACTATATCTTGGTTTTGTTAAAGTAAACATTATTTTTTCTTTTTGACGATCAGTATAACTGTATAGAAACAGTATAGAAACATATTTATTGTATTTTACTCGATTGTGACAGCTGAAATATTCAAGACACAACGCATTAAAGGAATATAGAAGATATTGTTTCCACAAACCCGATACAATGTGAAGCATCCATTCTCTATAGAGTATTTTCATTATCACTTAATAACACAATACTGAAATATCAATACATCGTTACAAAAAAGGTAATAATGTGTTCCCTTCTTTCCTTTTTTCTAACATTTTTGTTCTTGTCTAAGTTCCATAAATAACCTTAGTTGTTCAAAACAGAATTTTTTCAAATCTGGAAGGTTCCGTTTTAATGATCAACATTTTATACTAGACTCTTGAAATATTTGGACAGCGCAACGATTTCCATCATTACGAAACTTTCTATTTAAGTGTGCGAGGTAACTTCTTTAACTTTGTTTTTATGCTCTAATTCTCAAAGAAATTTAGTGGTCAGCTTAAATTCTATTATAATATCAGAAATTGAAAATCTTTAAACATTCATGAACTTTATTCAACAAAAGGCTCAATTTAATGCTAGGATGAACGGACCCTGTTAACTATATGAATGCTTATGCAGGGCTTCTGAAGCTCTGCACAATACGCTCTCGAAAATGCACATAAAATTGTTTTTAATAACTTCATTTCTTAATTATTTCCAATAAAAGTCAACTCTTAATGTTCAACAAATGATATTTGTTTAAATAACTATTAATGGGACCTTTCAAGAACTATTGTGCCGATCCGGTGGCCGAGATCGCTAAGGCAATAGTGTCATTGTGATCTGTGACCAAAGGGTCGCGCGTTCGAGTCTCGCCTCGGGCATGGTAGTATTTGTGTTCGTCCTTTCACCCCTTTTCATCACCATATCGCTTCATCTTCATAGGTATCATATCGTTAACTCCAATAGTGGTCGCTAATGACCTAGATCTTGATGCGACATTAAATAACAAAAAAAGCACTATTGTGAAGAGTTGATGCCCTGAGCCACCTCTCCCGGTTGGAAAGCTGAATATGGCCGGCAATGAGGGCCGCGCTGTGAGTAGAGGCATAGCTCGGCAGTATGTCTAACAGCTCTAGCACTTACCCTATCCTTAGGGCAGTTAGCAAACGGACGAGGTTTCACATTGTGGCCGCTGGAGCGCTGCTCGCCGACCATTAACGAGACCTTCGAGTCGCTTTAATATACAGGCAAATGACCCCGCACTCTGGCCAATTTTGGTCACTTACAGTGGTATGAGCCATTGCAAGCTCATGTTGATGGCAAACTAAACAATACTAAAATTATATATCTCTGAGCAGTTTGCTTAAAAAATTGCTGAAGCGAATACTTCAAATTAACCCTGTACTAACTTGCGTGAAATCTACCAGGTGAGTGAGGCAGCAGTAATTCTTTTTGACGTATAAAATAAAATATTTATTCTTAATTATTTCTGATATTTACCTGTGTGTTCAGATAGAGTAGAAAACCATTATACACGTAGTCGTTTAACTTTTCAAAGACAATGGATGAAAACGAAAAAAAAGATAAAGTATTATTTTATCAGTTTTATATTTTGTTATTATTTTTATTTCAAAACCTTCTATTTTTATATTTTCAAACCGGGAGAGGTGGCTCAGTGCATCAACTGATGTCCCAGCAGTGCCTCTTACGGGAGGTCCTAGGTTCCCACCCCACGGCGGCAGGATTTTCGACACTAGCTTTTCAGCTAGGTCGAATTCAGTCGTTATCTGGAAGAGAATTCTAGAGACCGGCTGCTTTGATCGATAGTTTTCCGTGGTTTCTCTGATCAACACCAGGCGACTGCCGGAGCAGTACCCTACCAAACGGGCCACGGACCACGCGGGTTCTTTCCTTCCTCTTCCTTGTCCTATCATCCCCACATGCCACCACAAGCTGAGAACGTCACTGTAATCTGAGTCCTGAACAAAAAGTCTGCCATGAGAGATACCTGATAGGGGCAACCCTGTTATCCGACGGTAGGTCGGCGCCGGATCTGACCATCCAGCTGTGGAAGACCACCGCCATCTCCCGAGCAACAACACGCACTACACTTATGGGACGCATGACCATAGTAGTTGACGCGCCCGAAATCACTAACAATTAATCGAAATTAAAATATTTGTGTTAATATATCGATGTTTCTGCTTGAAAATATCAATGTTTTAAGAAAATCATATTTTTTAAGCCAAGTGAAGTCGTAGGCTTCCGCGGCCGGTGTCATGTGGCTGTCCGGGTGACGGCCCGTCGAAGGCTGTGTTGCCGACGTTTCGACCATCTTTTCGTGGTCTTCCTCAGGGCTGATATGTGCTGGAGTGGCCACATATTAACAACAAATTTTTTATTATTTCGACGCGGCATCACCCGGACAGCCATATTAGATATTTTTAAGCCATTGCTATAAGTCAGATATATGTCATCCCTATAAGCCATGCCTATAATTTATCCCTATAAGCCATTCCTATATGCCATCCCTATAAGTCAGCCTATAAGCCATCCTAATAAGCCATCCCTATATGCCATCCCTATAAGTCAGCCTATAATTTATCCCTATAAGCCAACCCTATATGCCATCCCTATAAGTCAGCCTATAAGCCATCCTAATAAGCCATCCCTATGTGCCATCCTTATAAGTCAGCCTATAAGTCATCTCTATAAGCCAACCATATATGCCATCCCTATAAGTCAGCCTATAAGCCATCCTAATAAGCCATCCATATGTGCCATCCTTATGTCAGCCTATAAGTCATCCCTATAAGCCAACCCTATATGCCATCCCTATGTGCCATCCTTATAAGTCAGTCTATAAGCCATCCCTATAAGCCATCCCCATATGCCATCCCTATAAGCCAGCCTATAAGCCATCCTCATAAGCCATCCCTGTTGGCGGTGCGGCGCGCCGCCGTGGTTGCCACTGTTTGGAAAGAGGCGCGGGGGCAGAACAGTCACTCGAAGCCAGGCGGCGCGGCGTTCCCTTCCCAGCGCTGCTGATGACTAGATAACGAGCGGCGGTCTACTCCTGCAACGGGGGGCGTTGTCAAAAGCTAACAGATGAGCGGCACAATGGAACATGGCGTGAGAAGCCTTATTTACTAACATATTTTAACATAGGTTGACCCAACCTGAAGCATCGAGATAGGCGTCTTAGTGTTACAAAACTGTGTGGTAGCAACCATTTGATACTCAACTCCCCGCACGTTTTCCATGATGTATTTATAATTTATTGTAGGAGGTAAGAATACATCATCTGTTGTGGAGGACTCCAACCTCTCAAACCCCACGGACCTCTTATTCATAACTTTAAGTCTCTATTAGTTTACTAATAAATTAAACCTAAAAAAGAAAGTACGGTATTTAAAAATGATAAGAAATAACCTTATTCATTTATTTATTTATTTATTTTACGTCAAAAAAACAGTTAAAAACTGCGTATGACGTGCTATGGGAAAGTGGGAATTGTGTACATTTTCAAAAATTCTATGATCTCACACTTAATACATCATTTAAATTTTGAATTTTGAAAGGAGGAAAACAACAAAACTCCCATGTAGTAAAATCATTTTCAAAATAAATAAGCAATAACTTTGAATTTTGAAAGGAGAAAAAACAAAACTCCCATGTAATAAAAATCTATTTTCAAGGATAAATAAGCAATAAATTTTGAATTTGAAAGGCAGAAAAACAATCAAAAAACTCATGTAATAAACTGATTTTCAAGGATAAATAAGTAATAAATTTGGCTCTTATTACTTTTATATACTCTATTACATATTAATATTATTAATATGTAATGAACATACAGAGGATGCGCATTAAATGGAACACTTAACGAAAATATGAAAAAAGTGATATATTACGTTGTAATTTAGTGTCGTATAGTACAATATAACTACATATTAAATAATTCACATCATTTTGGTCCTACATTTTACGATTTTACTTGCAGAAATAACTATTTTCTTTCTTTTTATGTGACCAAATGGACTTGGATAATTGAATTCACAGATTATCGAACCCCGGATAAAAAAGATCCAAGTATATGGAACATATCAATATTATAAATCTTATATCATAATGATATCTATGAGTGTTTATTTGTAAATAAGTGTAAAAGTACTTAACTTGTTATCTAACTTGTAGTCCATAGATGCCAAAATCAACTCAAGCCAGAATCAACTTAATACTATTAAAGCCTTTAATACACAGATCCAGTCCACTATCATACAATTCAGCATTACAAATATGCGAAACAATAAGACACTTGCTACTATACGCCTGCCGAATCTGGTTAAATGCAGCAAAAACCAACCAAAGGAAAATTCAAATAATACAAAATCAATTACTCAGAATCATTTAGAACGCTCTCTAGTATGTCACAAACCAACAGTTACACAATGAATTCAACCTAGAAACTATAGACCATCATATCACCTAACTAGCTAACAACTTCTTCTCAAACATATCCCAAATCCCTTCACTATCAGTTTACGGACTTGGCAAAAACCCATCACATAGAACCAGAATAAAGAAAAACTTTCCATTTCACATTTTCCTTAAGAAATTTTCCGAATTAGATCCCGACTAGAAGAGCCCCAAGGGCAACCTCAACCTTGAATTAGTTTTAAGTTTTCAGTTAGTAAGTTATTCAACATATGTAGAGTTAATTTAAACTGAGATATGTATTTACCATCTGAGTAAATAAATGAAAAAAACAAACAAACAAAAAACAAATAAAATACACCTAACTTCATCTCATTGTTTATCGTCATTTATTATTTCATTGTTACAATAATGAAACTGCAGATTCTGAACGGTCTTCGTTGACTTCGCCCGCATCAGAATTCCTAATGGCAGTGGTGGCGAAAGATCTCACCTGTTAATTGGGTTAATTCCATACGTGGGCGCCTCTCAAACCTGAAAATGCGACCTCCGCGCGCGTGCAAAGTGAGTGTGCCATTTGCGTGCGTGGTGCTAACGCGGAGGAATGCCCGCGCCGCACGAAACGCGCGGCCCCTCCGCGCGCGTAACGCAATACCGCGCGGCTCGCGTTTAATAATAGCGCTTCTCTAGTGGGCTGCCTGCTTATGATCTAACGAGGCACAGCATGATCGTTGCCCCACCGCCGCCCTCATGGCTTCTGCCGTCTCCCCTCTCCACACGGGCGCTGTTTCTCCGCCGTCTCCGCCCCTCCCCGCTTCACCGTCGCCACTGCCTTCGCCGCCCTCGCCGCCATCATCTTCCTCAACGCTCTCATCGCCTGACCCATACCGCCCTTGTCAGCCTCACCGCCCCCGCCGCCCTCACTTCCCACGCCATCCCGCTGCCCCCGTCAACCTCGCCGCCCTCTCTGCCCCCGCCGTCCTCACCGTCCTCGCCACCCCCTACCCGCGCCGCCCTCATCAACCACGCCGCTCCCGCCTCCCCGTCGCCTTCGCACCCTCATCCTTCTCAACATCCACGCCGCCGTCTCCGCACCCGCCGTCCTCACCGTCCTCGCAGCCTCCACCGTCCTCACCGCCTCCGCTACCCGCGCCGCCCTCACCACCCACGTCACTTCCTTTGCTCCCGTGTTGTCCTTGCCGCCCTCATGGCTTTCAACGTCAACGCCGCCCTGTCTGCCCCCGCTGTCCTCACCCTCCTCGCCGTTTTGGCCGCCTCCGCCGTCCTCGCCGGCCCCGCTACCCTTCACCACCCACGCCGTTCCCGCTGCCCCCGTCGCTGTCAACGTCAACACCGCCCTCTCTGCCCCTGCCGTCCTCACCCTCCTCGCCACTCCCGCCGTCCTCGCCGCCCCCGCAACCCGCGCCGCCCTCACCACCCACGTCGCTCCCGTATTGTCCTCGCCGACCTCATTGCTCCCATCGTCTACGCCGCCCTCTCTTTCCCCGCCGTCCTCACCGTCCTCGTCGCCCCCGCTCTCCGCGCCACCCTCAACACCCACGCCGCTCCCACCGCCACCGTCTCCCTCGCCGCCCTCATCGCTCTCAACATCCACGCCGCCCTCTCCGCCCCCGCCGTCCTCTCTGTCTTCGCTGCCTCCACCGTCCTCGCTGCCTCCGCTACCCGCGCCGCCCTCAACACCCACGCCGCTCCCGCTGCTCCCGTCCCCCTCGCCGCCCTCATCACTCTCAACGTCCACGCCCCCCTCTCTGCCCTCGCCGTCCTCACCGCCCTCACCGTCCTCGCCGCCTTCGCCGTCCTCGCCGCCCGCTACTCACGCCACCCTCTCCGCCCCATCACCTCTGCCACTCCCACTTCCCCACCCGCCCCGCCGTCCTCGCCGCCCCCGCTACTCACGCCGCCCTCGCAACCCCATCACCTCTGCCTCATCTACTACTCCCACTTCCCCACCCGCCCCGCCGTCCTCGCCGCCCCCGCTACTCACGCCGCCCTCGCAACCCCATCACCTCTGCCTCATCTACTACTCCCACTTCCCCACCCCGCCCCGCCCCCGCCGCCCCTGCCATCACGCCGCTCGCAACCCATCACCGCCTCATCTACTACTCCCACTTCCCCACCCGCCCCGCCGTCCTCGCCGCCCCGCTACTCACGCCTCGCAACCTCATCACCTCGCCTCATCTACTACTCCCACTCCCCACCCGCCCCGCCGTCCTCGCCGCCCCCGCCACCCCGCCGCCCCCGCAACCCCATCACCTCTGCCCCATCTACTACCCCACTTCCCACCCGCCCCCGCCGTCCTCGCCGCCCCCGCTACTCACGCCCCCCTCGCAACCCATCACCGCCTCATCTCCCACTCCCACTTCCCCACCCGCCCCGCCGTCCTCGCCGCCCCCGCTACTCACGCCGCCCTCGCAACCCCATCACCTCTGCCTCATCTACTACTCCCACTTCCCCACCCGCCCCGTCCTCGCCGCCCCCGCTACTCACGCCGCCCTCTCCACCCCATCACCTCTGCCTCATCTACTACTCCCACTTCCCCACCCGCCCCGCCGTTGGAGCCAAGCGTGCGCGTGTGGTCTAACAAGGAGGGTCACAGAGGGGTAAGATCGCCCGCGAGTGCGGAGGGGGAGGGGCGGAGGCGGCGATCACGCGAAGGCCGCGCCTCGACGCCCGCCGGCGGCGGCGGAGGCCGTGACGTCACCGGCGCGTCGGCGTGCGTCGCCTGTCGGACGCTGCGCGCTCGTCTGCGCCGGCGCAGATCCCGCGCAAGCGGACGCTGCAGGGCGAGGAGGCGTGGAGGATGCTCTAGCGTGCGAGCCGGCAAAGCGGCGCGGAACAGTGTGCTCGGATAACGAACACTTCGGCCTTCGAACGGACTACGAATGCTTTCGCGAAAAATCTTGATGGGCGAACATCACAACGTAAAGAAACTCTGGTTTTAAGATTTGCAATACTGTATTTAACTGTAACGAGACGTTGACGGTTGTACATACTATTAAACGCTTTTGGGAAATTCTGAAGAAGCAATCGGATCTTTCGAGTGTCACTAACGAAGGGAAAAAAAGTACTAATTGAAATGAAACACTTTGTACTCGTGGGTGTATGTACATATTATTTTTTTGTGGTGGTGATGGTATCTTCAAGGCGTATAGAGTTTTCATGCGAATACTGAATAAAATGATTAACATTACTAAGTAGGGGAGAGGTCTCAGAGACCTACCGAAGATTGTTTCTTTTTTATAGATTTCTGTGCTTTTAGGAGGATGAACGTTATTTCTATTGTTTTTTATGCGTCTTTTGTTCAAAATATTATATCTTTAACACAAGAGCTCGTTTTATTTTGACGTATTACAGCAAATTTGGCCGTGGAAAAATGTCTGCGCTATTCACTCGAAAACTGAACATTCAGAATGTATTTCTGGAAACATCTATTGTATTTGAAGTCTTATTATAATATAGTACTTCAATACATTACGTATAATAGGAGTTCTCATTAAATACAAATATTGATGCAAGAAGGTCGGTTATTTTTTGTTGATTCAGAAATTGTACACTTTTCTTATTTAAATGAATGCAAATGCGTATAATTATTTATATCGATTTATAAATCTATAAAATCAACATTTTAGCGGTGGGCTCCGAAGACCCTCGTTGTAACCCACGGGACGTTTTGTTCCTACCTATTGCTAGGGTTAAGTCTTATTTTAAAATAACGAAAATCGTATATGAGATGACTTGGTTAAGAGTTGAAAATATTTTATTAATTTATGACTTTTCAAGGATATGTCACGTTTGTTCTAATCCCGCAGTTAGTTCATTGTTACTTTGTCGTACACGTATTTCGTACATACGGAGCAATTTACGTAGTATAGGGAAAGTTATGTGATGCCGCCGAAAATCGAATTCGAAATTTGAACGGATTTTAGGGTCCCTGATACCGAAAAAGGTGTTTGTTTCAAAACGTCCGTCCATTCGTCCGTCTGTCTGTCTGTCCGTTAGTCTGCCCCTTAGTCTGTCCGTCTGATTGTCCGCCCGTCCGTCTGTCCGTCTGGTGTATGTTAACATTAGCGCCTAAACTATTCGTACGATTTTTTCCAAACTGAAGAAATCCCTGTCGATCTGAGCTGAGACGAAGCTCTGCGATTTTAGAAAACATTCATTAATTTTTGGGGGAACTTTATAAGCCCTTGGGACATTTTCTAAATTTTCTCAAAAACGACTCCAACTTTTTCTTTAAATTTCCTGCAAGAATAGAGTGAAATAGGTATGTTTTTCACTGTTAACTCTGAAATTTCGAAAATTACAAAAGTATGAATTTTTTCGGCAACTCCCTACAACAATATTGAAGGTAGAGATATTTCCTTCAAATGAAATTTATTGTCGATAATTAGTTCATTCATTGAGGATTGTGAAAATTATTATGTGCAATATTGTTTGGAATATGTGCAATATTAAAATTTTTTTAAAATTCTCAAAACTGGCTCCAATTCTTTTTAAACTTATGGAAGGGATAGTGTCAATGCACGCTGTGTTATAATGACCATTTTGCTCTAATTTTGTTTTTTTAATTACAACAATGTAATTTGTTTTTACTTGTCTCTCACGTCGTTAATATTTACATTAGAGGCGATTTGTTTACATCATAGGATTTAGGAGCACATGTACTTTAAACGATGCCATATAAATTTCTCGAAAACGAACATTTTTTCTGTGAAAATGAGCTTAAAATTCTGCATTTTCAGAAACGCTCAAACGCTATTTTTGTCAAAAACGGCTCCAATTTTTTCTTAAAACTTTTCGTACAGATAGTGCTTATTGCTCTGTTTAAAATGACATTGATTTCATTTTGGTTTATTCATTTTTCCTTTCCTTTGGCAAAAACTACACAAATGAAAATTTTCTTGAAATATCGCTCACGTGTTAATACGCACATTTCTACCGATTTGTATACATTATTGTATTTGTGAGTAAATGTTCTTAAAATAACTCTAAATGAAGTTTTTCCATAACACAAAAGATTCCTGCGAAAATGAGCTTCAACTTTCGCATTTACACTAGAACTTAAACGATTTTTCTTAAAAACGGCTCCACATTTTAACGAAAATATCCATGTAGGACGAAGTTTTACTCTTCTTTAATATTTTAAAAGTAATATTTCGAATCTACCATTAGGAAACCAAAAAATTAAGAAATGTCAGAAAAAAATATTTAGGGCGGCGATAGATGGCAGCTCGCAAGAGGATAGGACAAGACCGTAAAGGTAGCCCACACCTAAGAAATTAGAAAACTTTACTGCTATGAGAAAGTCTTTGCCATTCTGTAGCACCACTAGTTCTCACTCTGACGGTTGAGTTGATTTCATGTTTGAAAGAAATGAAAGATATGACGACATAAATAACGAACTGGAGCTGAAGGCATTGGTTGGATATTGGATGAAACTGAGTTCGAGGTATAATATAGCTGCGAACTCGTGTTGTTCACCATGAATTCCAAGAACAGAATTCGCATGCTTTTCGTGAGCTAGATCACGAACCCATGGGCTAATGCAGTTGTTCCCAAGGGGGTTTTGCGAATACGAAATCGTATCGAAATTAAAGTCAACCACACATCGGAACCTTCATTTGGGCACGGGCTGTTTCTTTCGAAGCAAGAGTCACCGATTGGCGTGTTGTCGTCCCTCGTCTTCGATCATATGTTAGGATATTGATTAATTAGTGGTGCTGAGTCTCAGGGGTAATGATGAATTGATGAGATAATGATTAGAGTGAATTATTAATTGATGTAATTTGCCCCCTCACTATTATATATGAGAACACTTGTGCAATGAGTCGAATTTGATAGCCGCAACTTTATAGAATTGCATGCTGACGGAATCGAAGGAACTGATGTGTAGATGGTGTTTTTGGGCATCGATGAATTGCACAATGTGCTGGTGGTCGTCGTTAGGTCTAATAAACGTTCCAAGTTTAGACTCAGAAAATTGTTTAAGAAAATTCATTAATTACGTGTGATTAGCACCATCGTGTCACAGAATTTGTAGATTCTGGCTATTACTTTTGCAACTATTAAAAGGAAGACGAAAAGAAGAAAAGTCATTTAATTCATTTGGAGAATACATATTTTATAAAATATACAAACATATTTTTCGAAAGAACCGCTTTTATTAATCGAGATGATCTAGCACATCGAAAGAGAGTTTTTATTGAAGACGCAAATGTCTTGTGCTTGTGATCTACGTAATGTATTTGTACACTCTTTGCAAAAGTAAACTACTAAAAGCGCAAATGTAAATGGCCAAGAGCGTCTTTATCAGTCTCCATTTGGCTGATTTTTATTGATTTAGGGTAAGATTCGTAGAACAGGATCCATTGTGTACAAAAATTGTTGCTACGAGACCCTCGTAAAAATACAAGGTTTGATTTTGTCATTATGTTCGATTCTCAGTATGTTATCTAAATCATTACGTATAATTTCGTAATTGATCGGGTGAATCCAGAGCCAGTGCTCTGATCTTGGTTGTCTGCTTTTCAGCAGGACAGAGAGAGGGGGGAGTGAAAGGAGGAACAGGATGTGTGAAGGAGAAAACCAACGAAGGAAAGGCAAGAGATTAAAGAGGAAAATATTGAATGATCGATGATTACCAGAATGTCAACTGCTATGCTCATTATTCCCGTTAGTGAAGGGAATATTTTATGCCGTTGCTTCTCCCCCGCTGGATTGTAAGTTCCGGCGCACACATACACGTGATCAGACAGTCAATTTCCCAATCCAGGTATCTCCCCCAGCGAAGCACTGCCTCAGGCGGGAAAATCTGTAAACTCCAGACTCGTAATTCAATACGTGTTGTCGTGTCGAGAGATGTAAGAACAAGGAAGAGGAAGGAAAGATCCGTGATCCATTCGTAAGATTACTGCTCTTGCATTCGTTTGGTGTTGATCGGAGAAATCAGGGGAAAGTACCGGTCAGAGCAGCCCGGCCGCTAGAATTCTTCTCCAGACAGAGGCTGAATTCAACAGAGCTGTCTAGCTAGTGTCTTAAATCCTGCCACCGTCGGGATTCGAAATCAGGAAACAGGCACTACAGTCACACCAGTCACTCTGAGTCACCTTTGGCGGTCCGTTTGTTAGGGTACTACTCCGGCATTCGCCTGGTGTTGATCAGAAAAAACACGGAAAACTTCCGATCTGAGCAGCCGGCCGCTAGAATTCTCCTGCAGACAGTGGCTGAATCGACCTAACTATGTAGCCAGTGTCGAAAATTCTGTCACCGTTGGGTCGCTGTCGAAGCGCCGCTGTGTCGCTTGTTTTTTTTCTCTGTCTCTGTTTTCATGTGAGTCGCACTGTTTTGTGTGTGTGTGTGTGTTCTTTAAGGTCACATCAACATCTAGGTCATTAGCGACCACTATTGAGTCAACGGTATGGTAACTGTGAAGATGAAATGATATGGTGATGATACGGGGTGAAAGGACGACCACAAAACCAACCATGTCCGACGCGGGACACGAACCTGCGACCCTTCGGTCCGAGATCGCTAAGACACTACAGCCTTAGCGATCTCGGTCACCGGATCGGTGATTTCGGCCGTTGTGTCGCTGCAAAAACAGTGACAATGCTGTCTCTGGCATAAACTCAGCCGGTAAAGAGGCGAGGAAGGAGGAGGGAACAGACAAACAAAAAACCGGTAGCGGTAGCTCAGTACATCAACTGATGTCATTGCAGCGCCTCTGACCGGGAGGTCCTAGGTTCGAGGCCTGACGGCGGCAGGATTTTCGACACTAGCATTTCAGCTAGGTCGAATTCAGTCGCTGTCTGGAGGAGGATCCTAGCGGCCGGCTGCTCTGATCGGTAGTTTTCCGTGGTTTCTCCGATCAACACCAGGCGAATGCCGGAGCAGTACCCTACCAAACGGGCCACGGACCGCGCGCGATCTGTCCTTCCTCTTCCCTGTCCTATCCTCTCTTACACACACACTTACACTAACATGCACTACACTACCACATATTCCGGGAGACCGGTCGGGAGCTTAGAGCTTGTCCCGGCTGGGGCAGTGCCCCGCTGGTGGGAGAGTTCTGTTAGGGGGAAACCCCACTAGCCGACGGTAGGTCGGTGCTGGATCTCGCAATCCAGCGGGGGAAGATTACCGCCATCTCCAGAGGAAAGAAACATGTACTACACTAATGGGACTAATGACCGAAGTAGTTGACGCGCCCTGAAACAAGAAAAAATCAATCAAGCAATCAACGAACAGAAAACAACGAATCGGCGGATCCACTTAGATGATCAATTTTCAACTTGAAGCTGAATGTCCGTAACCCGGAGGCAGGCGCCCGTGCTGAAGTGCGCTTCTCTCGCCTCGTTACCCGGCCGGCCCGCGTTGCGCGGTTGCGCATGCACGGGGGGGGAGGGGGGAGGGGGCGGCGACCGCGCGTGAGTGGCCGGCGGCGGAACAGCCCCCGTTCAGCGCGCGTCTTCATTAAGGCCAAGGCCGCCCCCGCCTCCGCCACAGCCCCACGCCGCTTGCTCGCTCGCTGCCACCGCCGCGCCGACGCACAGGGACCGAAAATAGACGCGATTTTGCAATTGAAGTCGTACGCTTCCGCTGCCAGAATCATGAAGATCATCTTGGCTGTCCGGATGACGCAGTGTTGAAGGTTGAATATCCGACGTTTCGATAATCTTTTTTGAGATGTTCTTGAGGGCTGGTTTGCGCCGGGGTGGTCTCCACTCGGGTTTATAATTGAGTGGAGACCAATATATAAACGTCGGCAATACGGCCTTCAACGCGGCGTCACCCGGACAACCAAGATAATCTTCGCGATTCTGCAAAGCCTCACTACTTCAGTGGCTGTGGTAACTCAGGCCATCAACTGATATCCTTGCAGTGCCTTCGACTGGGAGGTCCTAGGTTTCCACTCCTGGTTTTTCGATATTAGTTAAACACCTACGTCGAATTTAGCCGCTGACTGGAGAAGAATTCTAGAGACCGGCTGCTTTGATCCGTAGTTTTCCTTGGTTTCTCCGATCACCAGGCGAATGCCGGAACAGTACCTACCAAACGGGCCACGGACCGCGCGCGATTTTTCCTTCCTCTTCCTTGTTCTAACCTCATCCCTTACCTATACCTTCGGCTTTATACGGGGCCCCGTCAAGATATGTCTTCACGATGGAATACGGCACGGCCTTTCGCGTCTTTCTCAGTCGTGCTGCTAGATGTCGCATTATCACGATCGTACCCAGCAGGGCGGTAGGTCAAGCGACATCTCGCGGCATGTCTGAGAAAGACGCGAAAAGCCGTGTCATATAAACCGTCACGCTCCACGATATAAAAACCGAAATGTACCTACCCTTACACTTACAATCACTACACAACTCCAGAAGCCGAAAGTACAGTCGGGAGTTAAGAGCTTGTCCCGGCTGGGGCGGTGTCCTGCTGGTGGGAGATACCTGATGTGGAAAACCCCCGCGCAAGTGCTTGTAAGTCGGCAACAGATTTGACCTGACCATCCAGCGGGGGAAGAGCACCGCCTGCTTCCGAGACGTGCACTATACTATTGGCACCGATGACCATAGCAGTTGACATGCCTTTGCAGAGCCCGGCAATCAGATTAGAAGTGAAACTTTTCATTTCCTTTTCTTTTGTTTGAGTTACTCCTCACCATTACAGTGATTTATGTCGACTTCCACAATTCAGCCTTCATCTCTCCCGCATGCTGATTGGTGAGGTAGCAGCGAATTTATACCGCACGGGATTCCACGTTGCACTTATTTATTCTTTGGCCCTCATGTGATATTGCGTCTCCTATTGCGATATTTTTTCCTTGCTTGTACCTTACAGTAACTGACTACTTAAAAGTGTAACCCCTTCACAATCTTTTCTTTGAGTTATTATGTGGTGGTGATTCGTGTCGTCTTCCACATACCACCTCTTACCATCTGTTCTTGTTTAACATCTCTTCCCTGTACCCCAAAATGAACACAATTCTATCCAGCTCTTATTATTTGTCCCCCCTCCCATGCGTTGATTCAGATTTCGCGTTTTTGCTTCTGCTCAACAGACTCCATAGTGCTCCACACTCACAACTTCATTAGAAATAACAATGCTCACAACATATTTTGGTAACTTATTAGTGACTTAGTTTTTATTGGGATTTCAAAGTATTTAGGGTCTCACAACAGCCCAGTACGCAGTCTAAAGTTCGTGGATTCGAAACCGTGGCCTCATTACCGTTAAACAAGCGAGTGTCGGACGAGAGAGAGGGAGAGAGAGGGAAAGAGAGAGGGAGGGAGAGAGAGAGGGAAATAGAGAGAGGGAGAGAAAGGGAGAGAGAGGAGAGGGGAGAGAGAGGAGAGAGAGGAGAGGGGGGAGAGAGAGGGAGAGAGAGGGAGAGAGAGGGAGAGAGAGGGGAGAGAGAGGAGAGAGAGGGAGAGAGAGGAGAGAGAGGAGAGAGAGGGAGAGAGAGGCAGAGAGAGGAGGGAGAGAGATAGAGGGAGGAAGAGCGAGGGAGAGAGAGGGAAAGAGAGGAGAGGGGGAGAGAGAGGAGAGGGGAGAGAGGGGAGAGAGAGGGAGAGAGAGGAGAGAGGAGGGAGAGAGAGGGAGAGAGAGGGAGAGAGAGGAGAGAGGAGGAGAGGGAGAGGAGGAGAGAGGGAGAAGGAGAGAGGAGAGAGAGGAGAGAGAGAAGGAGAGAGGGAGAGAGGCGGGAGAGAGGGAGAGGGGGAGAGAGGAGGGGAGAGGGGGGAGAGAGAGGAGAGAGGAGGAGAGAGAGGAGAGAGGAGAGAGAGGAGAGAGAGGGAGAGAGAGGGAGAGAGAGGGAGAGAGAGAGGAGAGAGAGGGAGAGAGGGAGAGAGAGGGAGAGAGAGGGGAGAGAGAGGGAGAGAGAGGAGAGAGGAGGGAGAGAGAGGGAGAGAGAGGGAGAGAGAGAGGGAGAGAGAGGAGAGAGAGGGAGGAGAGAGAGGGAGAGATGGAGAGGGAGAGAGATGGAGAGGGAGCGAGATGGAGAGGGAGAGAGAGGGAGAGAGAGGGAGAGAGAGTGGGACGGAGCGACAAAGGGAGAGGTGGGGAGAGATCACCTGAAGGTAACTCGCGAAGTGCAGAGAATGGTATCTGACCCCGTGGGATCCTTCAGGGTCTAATACGGTAGCATGAACCGTACGCGTCCTCTACTTCACCTGCTTCCCCCATCGTCGCGACCCTGTGGCCCGACGCGTGCAGTGAGCGTCGCCCTTGTGAGTTCGCCGGTGGTGGATAACAGGTGTTCTAGGCGCCGCATACCGTCCGTATTCCTCTCTATAATAGAGCACCGCTGTCTCGACCCGCGCTGTTCGCTCCTCGTCAGCGTGAATGGTTTGTTTCTACTTTCTCGTAAACGTTCTTGATACCAAAATATGGATTTTTCTTACTCTGGGTACTTTGCGTGGTTCATTATGCAGTCACCCTGCAGCGCGACATTCTAAGAAATCTGACAATGAGTTCCGTCGCAGGATGATATTAAGTCAATTATAATCTCTACCACTTTTCCACGTAAAACACAATTTAAATCACTTGAGGTGTTCGCTTAATAAAGGTCAACCTACGAAATGTCTTCGCTTAACCAGGTGGCCGCTGAAAAGAGGGTATATTACTGTGGGTAATGGAAAATTCAATCGGTTGCACGAAGAAAATGTTCTTTAATGAAGGTGATCGTTTAATCGAGGGGTTCGTCTGAACAGATTTCACTGTATTAACAAGTAACCGTTTCTTAAAATACGAGAAACTATGTACTGCTGTAGCATCGCTAGCTGTAAATCTTCGCAATCTTACATTGCTACCCATCACCTACTTTCTTATTACTTTCTCTGTCACTTTAGCTGCCCCTTCCATGAATTCTCTCTCAATATCGTGGTATCTGGCTAGGAATTTCGAAACGATATATTTTGTGACTTACGACCCACCATCACACAAATTATTCGCGCGTTTATCGTGGCTGTAGACATTCTCAGAGAAACCAAAAGCTATAAACGTTAGCTTCAGGACTGGTGCTCGTACTATTATTGAAGTAGACCAAATTATTTGTTTATATTTTTCTAACTGTTTTCATTACATTTTCACAATAGCTTATGTCCTATTCTTTATTTAAAACATCATTTATTTTTCAATGAAAAATACTACATCACAATTAAAATTTTTATTATTAAAATATAAAGATGTAATATGTATAATTTAATAATTAATTTTTTTAATTGGGATGTGGTAATTTTTATCGAAAAATAAGTGACTGTTTTATAGTAAGAATAGGATATAAGTGATTGTGAAGACCAAATTATACGTGAAGACTACTATTGTAGTAATATATTTTTGTCTCAATGGTACTTATATTGAGTAAATGTATTAGCTGCCACTTGTATTGAAGTGTGTTTGTGCAATAAGCGCATGCCTGCAGTGTGACTAGCCTAATGCATTCTTGAAAGAGGATGCGAGATTTCTCGGCGCAGACTGTCGTCCCCTGACCGTTTTCTACTTCTGAATTCACAGGACTACCCGAGCAATGAGAAAGGACTTGTTTTTGACTAGAAACATTTATACGATTTGAAACATTGGCCGACAACAAAACGTCTGTTCGACCGTATGCAACGCATAGACGACTTTTTCAAAAATTGATATTATCCCATCATTTTGTCTGAACTAAAAGCTCTTCTAATTTAAAAGGGATACTCTGTTATCTGGAGTGACTTTACACAAAACCTTAATATTTTCAAAATTTTCTTAAAAATGACTACAAAGTTTTTATTACATTTTTATCTCAGAGAGAGCAAAAGGCGCAAGTTTCATTTTCATTCTGAATTTTCGAAAATTGCAAAAGTTCAAATTATTTTCTTCCAACAACTCCAACATTGAAGATGCATTTTTTCTTAATGAAATTTGTTTTTGAATGTCAGCTCCTTAAATAAGGGAATGTACAACGTTTCGAAGCGCAATTTTAGGCTATATTCTCAAAAAGCGGCTCCATATTATTTCTTTATTTTTTCATTCAAAGTTCTAAAAATGGCGCTGGTCCCACCTGCGACAAACACTCTGTATTTTCGAAAATTGCAAAACGTTAATTTTGAAACTACAATAATAATAATAATGATAGGTATTTTTGATAGCAAAATATGTTCTAAAAATTAGTTGTTTAATCTAAGGTCAAGTACAATTGTTTGAAAAGATGAGTGGTTTCGCGTCATTTTTGAAGTCGTCGAAATTGCCAATTGGTATTTCCCGCGCTTCTTTTGATGAAGTCTTTCGCAAGGTATGAGTTCCCAATACCAATGGCAACGCCGCGACAAGGCAGCTCTCTATTCCTTTAGTCTTGGAATTCCTTCTCATTGTTGGGCGATGCTCCTGTGTGTATGGAGCTCATTTTTGGATCGTCGAATTTGTGTTGATATATTAACTAAAAAAACAGCTAGTTTTTGAATCAAGTGCGCGACGATTGGTAATGAGTTTTACAAATGATTGCTGACATCAGTTAATATGGACAGAATGTTGTATTAAAATATTATGAAATCGTTACTAATGCGAGAATGTACGTGCTGATGTAACAATACTTTTTTTCTTTTTTACCGATTTCTGTTCAATAGAGCTAGGAGAAGAAGCAGCAGATTTGGGGAAGAATAATTCGAAATGATGAGAATTAAGAAGAAGGTAGTTGCACAAAAGCTGCAACAGGAAAATAAAATAATATGCAGTGAATCAGGAAAGAGAAGCTAGAAAAATAATAAGAACATTTCATTACTACCATATTGAGTGGTAATGAATTGTTTCAATTTACAAACATATTTTCAAAGATTAGTAACTTTTAATATGTTAGCCATCTAATCAGAAGGCAGATTAATAGATGAGTTGGACTGAGACATTTGATAATCTTTTAAATGTTGGTAAAGGTATCTTCCATTAGCACAGACGGTGTTAAGGTGGTAGTATCCTGTTTGGAAAATTTAAAAGAACAGTAGATAACCTTACGTAATACAATTTTTTCGTGTATGTATTTATTAACATAATATATCATGTGTAAAGAAAAAAAATAAAGGAAAAGGGGAAGCTCAAAACTGCAGTTGCCTCTCAGTTGTTTCAACCTGTACACACCCAGACCCTTCACGTTTTCCAATACCAACACCTCATCAGTAGATCAATATTACCCCACATCATCGAAGCCATTTACGTGATCTGGGATGAAGAACTATAACTGGAGAGGCGCGGGCAGTTTCGACTCGTTTCCTTCACGACTCGTTTTCCAATCGCAACAACACCTCATCAGTAGATCAATATTGCCCCAGATCATCGAAGCCATTTACGTGATCTGGGATGAAGAACTAAAACTGGAGAGGAGCGGGCGGTTTCGACTCGTTTTCCAATCGCAACAACACCTCATCAGTAGATCAATATTACCCCACATCTTCGAAGCCATTTACGTGATCTGGGATGGAGAACTAAAACTGGAGAGGCGCGGGCGGTTTCGGGTTGCTGGCTTCGAACGCGAATCTTCGCGGCGTCCTTCGACTGCCGGGCTCTCGACTCGTCCCCGCCGCAGAGAGAGGTTCGTGACCCCGTTTCTCGCAGAGCCAACAATCTTCGCACACAGTTCGCGTTTTGCGTTTGCATAAGTCGTTCAATTGCTCAAGGCTCGGTAAAGAATATCGGTACTTTGAACGGTTAGGTGAAGATGAAAATACAGCAGTGCACACTTTTAGGCAATATGTATTGGAAGAGTTTCGACTTAGAAATTGGTGTGAGTGCTTAAGGTTCGTTGTTGGAAATAACTCATGTTTGTGTCGTAATGGGGCGGGAGATTGATTTCTAGAGAAGTTCGTGGATAAACACTGAAATGAATGGTTAACATTAAACGAGTTCAATGATCCTGGCAATTATTCTATCAAATAACCCGTAAAATTTGATTTACTTTCTTATTCCAGATTTGTTGGCTTGTATAATTATATTTTCCATGTCTAAGGTTCTGAGGAAACGAGGGGTCAGAGACTATTTGTTTTTCATATTTTCAAAAAGAATTATGCAACTTTGCATAACGCGATCAGACAGGCCTGGCTGTAAGAGAACGTTTAAGATTCTGAGAAGCATTTACACATGCGACTGTTCCTGTTTTTTGTACAATCCGACAAGCATTGAAACATGATGGCATCACTAAGGGTTCAGAAAGGTTTTTAATAATAAAAGTCCTCAATGATGGACCAGTAACTCCGTGCTTAGAAGAGATAGAGGTAAAAAACCACGCTGCAGTTTGTCACTCCTCCCCCATTGGAATGCGACTGTTAATCGTACGAAGAAAATCCCAAAACTAAGCGCTCCTGTTTTTAACAAAGAAATGTTTATTTTCGCACATGCTTACATTAATTGAAAGCTGGAAATTTTATTTTTAACATAATCGCCATTTCCGTCGATGCATTTTTGTGGGCGCTGCAGCAATTTGTATACGCCAATGTCATACCAGCTCGCCGCCATGTTGAGGAAGCGTTGAACTTCATGTTTCACCTCGTCATCGTTGCTGAAGCGCATCCGGACAAATGTTCTTTCATCTCACTGGGCACCGAGTCCGGTCTATACGAGAGTGATGACATCCTATCCGAGCTGTTACAGGAAAGCGACGGTTTGACTGTTAACGTGGGCATGAGCATGGAGAATTATTCTTCTTCTCGCCCGTCTGAGTTTTTTCAGTGTAACAATACCTGACAGCGTTTTTGTGGTCCCAGAAGACATGACTTCCATCAACAATATGCCCTTTCAATCCCAAAACAGTTTTTGAAGTTTACCGGGAGACTATGATTGTTTGAATTTTCGCAGCATGGGAGAAGAGGGGTGCCCCCACTGACTTAATTGTTTGATCTTAGATGTGAAATGGAATGCTTAGAACAATCGTATCCAAGAATGTTGTCTTTTTCGTCTGCAAAGCGGTGACGAAATTCGCGGGAATATCCAAATTGAGGCCGTTGGTGGTCTTCGTGAGAATTCGCGGGATCCATCTTTTTTTTTAATTAAAAAAATTGTTATCTTCTTAATTGTATCATTATTGACGCAACGCGTCTCTTCGCCCCGTGTCGAGCGTTGAGGCGGAGTAATCCTCCATTAATCTCTCTCGTAGTATGTAAGCAGAGAGTATATTTATGTAAGTCTTGTCTCGTCTGTTGGTTGTCAAGAGGACCGCGTAGGTAAAATCTCTGCGTACGCGCCTCCTGCGTCACTACCCAGCGGCCACAAATGGGAGGGAATTAGGAAAGGGGTGGGGTTTAGGACACTTCACAGGGGTTGGACTAGCTCTTGTGAAGCAACGAAACTCGTTTTGTTGAAACAAATTTCACATGAGATTCGACGGAATCGAACCCGGATCTCAATGGTAAAATAACGACTTTGGTTATATGCCACGAGCGTGCCTTTTTGCACACTTATTCCGATAATTGCAACCTTCCGTCTAAATCTTGCGAACTTCGCACTCGGCGGTAGTGCCAAACGCGAACTCTACCGCGAGGCAAATGAAGACTATGTCCCAGCGAGGTGCGCATGTGCAAAGGCTTATTTGGGAGTGGGGGAAGCAGTAAACACAGCAATACTACCTACAGCTGAACGAAGAGTTATTTTAGAGATAATCTAATATAATAACTTCACGTCCGTAATGAAAATATGAAGAGTTATATTTGGCACGAATTTTCGTGTTACGTCGTGCCGTTAGAGTCGCTTGATCTGCAGCACTGCTTGATATGGTCGCGATAATGCGACATTTTGCGGCAGGATCGAGAAAGACGCAGTAGTAGTGCCATATTCCATCTTGGAGATACTACCCTCAGATGCAACGTTAGAAAAAAAGGAAAAAAAAGAAAGTGGATGTATTTGGCGAACTCTCGGAGATTTCCCACGCTCTGCGGCTACTGAGATTTCCCCTCTTGACGATAGGGAAGCGCGTAGGCAAGGAGAGGTCTACTGCGAGACACAGCAATCGCACTGACAGTCACTCGTCATCGCTGCCTTCATCGTCTGAAGAGGAATTCGCACTCCCAGGAGTGTCCAAAGAAAGGAGGATATCATCGATGTGGCACTGTGGATTTACGCTGGCACTACCAAAATCGGTTACCACAAAACCACATACGCCACGAACCACATACGCCATAGAACTATTAATTTAATTTTTGCATAATTAATTAGCAATTAAATCGCTCTATAAGATGGCATATTTAGTTTTATGGTAACTAATTTTGGTAGATCCAGCGTAACCTTCCGCCAGCTCACCATTTATTACGCAAAAACACTGAAGAGCAAAAATTTTTTGCGTAATTTAATTAGCAATTAAATCGTCGTATAAGATGGCATATATTTGGTTTGTAGTAACTAATTATGGTAGATCCAGCGTAATTCTTCCGCCGCTCAATACTATTTATTACCAGAACATTGAAGAGCAAAAAAAATTTTTTTTGCGTAATTAATTAGCAATTAAATAGTTCTAAATGGTGGCGTATGTGGTTTTGTGGTAACCGATTTTGGTAGTGGCAGCGTAAGAGAGGTTCTGAATTACGTATTATGTCGCCGGAAAAATGCTCGCTGCATATCTTTAATAGTTCAGCCCTGTTTTGTGCAAACGCTTCTCTGCAAAACTATTCCTTTTCTTTTAAGGATGCTTCGATTGTTTCTGATGCCACGCGCCCTTTTTTAAAATCCCCAAAGAAGTTCTATTGGATTTAGATCTGGATGGTACGGTGGAAGACGGAGAAAAAAGTGACCATTTTCAATGATTATTTGACCAACGAAGTAGCGTTTTTCAGTGTGTGTACATTGCATTATATGTAAGAATTGGGCTTTCGTGAGCGATGGATCAAAAGCAACTCCATTAATATTTAGCCACTCTGCTATATCTT
The DNA here is from genome assembly GCA_964035755.1 of Teleogryllus oceanicus. Lineage (NCBI taxonomy): Eukaryota > Metazoa > Arthropoda > Insecta > Orthoptera > Gryllidae > Teleogryllus > Teleogryllus oceanicus. Next base: position 83,338,827 of record CAXIVR010000005.1, on the reverse strand, counting down.
TCTTCAAAAAAGCAGTTTCCTTTTCTGTCAATTTCGGTTTCAATGGTACTTTGCGTTGTCCATTACTACAACAGAGGCACAGGGCAAGAAACACCGGGACACAGGGCTTAGAAAATCTTTTAGCTTGTCCTCTAGCCTACCCGACACACCTGCCGATGAAGATACCATTATAAAAGGCACAATCATCTACTAAATTTGGCAATAACAGCAGATACTGTATAAAACACACTGTAACTGCTCCTATACCCGCGGTAAAAGCGGACTGGAGACCGAAAACTAAAACCGTTCAAGACACTGTTTTCTTTTCTTTTGCTCGTTTAGATAACCCCTACTGTAGAAACACATAAACTGCCTTTCGTCTGATCCTTCTCACTCATCAGTGCGTTATCGCCAAATTCCCATGTTGAATTTCCGCGCGACCCACGATAGAAAGACGGGAGAGAGCAATGTTGTGACAAAGAGCTCAGGCAGGCAGAGAAATATTAGTAGCTTTGAAGGAGGAGACGACATTCGGGCATGCGCAGTGGAAGGCTTTGTTTGAGTGGTAGAGAAATAATTTCGGATCGTGTTGAATAGTGCTGGCAACAGAGTGGTAGGTTTCCCTCCGATTCTTTCGCCCTTCAATCGGAGACTCCGAGTGACGCCTGGTTGGTTCTTGACCGCGAAATTCACCCTCTACATTTTCCATTTCTCATGCATTTCCTTGAACCAGACGGTGATATGTTGACAACGCGACAGGCTCATAAATGGAGGGGAATTTCTGACCTGAAGGAAAAAACCTTCAGAGACAATGTGGCTCTGCTTACTTGTGGAGCGTCATCACCCGGAATATTGACTCACGCATGTCAATGGCCTTATCTAACTGCCCAGGATATGATTTCTAGCACGGTGCTGCGCATTGTAAAACATAAAACAACAATTAGTAAAGTGAAGTAAAGTGTGATATTTAACTGGTTATCCACGATATGTGCAGCTACTACTGTACCATACTGATCTTTGTCTTTCGATTGATTGACATTAGCGCAGTCAATAGTTGTCGCGTCATTAGTCCTGTTATGAGCATGTTTTTCGGAGATGGTGATGATCTTCACTGATTTATGAGATCCGGCGTTAACTTCAATATCGTCGGCCAGCGGGTTTCCTCAATTAGACTTTCTCTGTTATGGGCATTGCCTCAGTTGGGACAAGTTTGAGCTCCCGACCGGTCTCCCGGAATATGTGGTAGTGTAGTGCATGTTAGTGTAAGTGCGTGTAAGAGGAGAGGATAGGACAAGGAAGAGGAAGGAAAGATCGCGCGCGGTCCGTGGCCCGTTTGATAGGGTACTGCTCCGGCATTCACCTGGTGTTGATCGGAGAAGCCACGGAAAACTACCGATCAGAACAGCCGCCCGCTACAATTCTCCTCCAGACAGCAACTAACTTTGACCAAGCTGAAAAGCTAGTGTGGAAAATCCTGCCGCTGTGGGGAGTGGGAACCTAGGACCTCCCGGTCAGAGGCGCTGCAGTGGCATCAGTTGATGCACTGAGCTACCGGTTTCTTCTTCTCCGTCTCCTTCACTGCAACACTGTGGAGCCGCCTTGATTCGGTTGTGCCATTGAAGACGCCGGGCGGCGAGCTTCCCATTCAGGAGCGCCGCTCGCAGCGACCTGTGGCAGAACGGTAGCAAAAAAGCGGCGTCGCCGCGCGCGGGGAAGAGAATGTCAAGGGCGCGCGCCTCGCGCTGCACTCCGCCGCCCTTCCAGCGCGCGCCTACGAATTAACGAGCGCCATTACGCGAGGACGTCGCGCCCCACAGCCTCCTGCAGCGAGGACGCGGACGGCGGCGCTGGCGGTCGGAGCGGCTGGGGCCCCGACCGACTGGCGGGGCGGCTTCAGATGTAAAACCCAGGCAATTGGTGTAAATGAATTAAAAATAAACCGGGAGCGGTAGCTCAGTGCATCAACTGATGTCACTGCAGCGCCCCTGACCGGTAGGTCCTAAGTTCGAGCAGCATTCGGGTGACACAAATCAGTTGTTTCTCATTAGACCCCTAGCGGCAGCTTGTAGCGATTCGTGCAGAAAACGTACAGACCGTGTATGTGCGACTTGACAGGATTTTTGACACTAGCTTTTCAGCTAGGTCGAATTCAGTCGCTGTCTGGAGGAGAATTCTAGCGGCCGGCCGCTCTGATCGGTAGTTTTCCGTGGTTTCTTCGATCAACACCAGGCGAATGTCGGAGCACTGCCCTAACAAACGGGCCACGGACCATGCGCGATCGTTCCTTCCTTCCTTGTTCTATCCTCTCCCCTTACACACACACTTACACTAACATGCACTACACTACCACATATTCCGGGCGGGAGCTTAGAGCTTGTAGCGGCTAGGCGGTGCCTCGCTGGTGGAGTGTTCTGCTAGGGGAAATCACCAGCCGACGGTAAGTCGCGCCGGATCTTCCATCCAGCGTGGGAAGATCACCGCCATTTCCTGACAAAAACATGCACTACACTCACGGGACTAATGACCGAAGCAGTTGACGCGCCCGGAAACACGAAAAAATCAATCAATCAATTATTTTGAAATCATTTTTTGTAAACAATAAATTTTGTACTTTCTGTAATAACTTTGTCCCAATTAATTGTAATTCATTTACATTGTACATATTTACCTGTTTTAATATTGTAGAAACACATGCTGTAAATTATCGTCGTATAAATATTATTTGCATTCTATATACTTGTAGGCTGACTAAATTTAAATACAATTCGCTCACAATAAAACTTAATTAAACCATTACTATATCATAGTTATATCTTAAATAAGTTCTTGACTATGATTTTGTACGTGTGAATGTTTTCATAATATTTACATCAAGATTCAGTTCTTCACATGATCGAGAAGCATTAGGAATTCGCCATGATCATTTGAAACACTAACAAATGATAATTTGAAAGATGATTGACAAGCAGAAACTAACTGATAAGAGCTACAAGGTGCCGAAACGAAATTCAACGCGCCGAATATTTGACAAGCGAAACGAACTTTGAAGAACTCAAACGAGCGTCAACACACGGAAACTAACCGAAATAAACTTAGAGAAGCACGTGTTCACTGTGCTTGCATTTACATTCGTACATTAGCTTGGAAACAGACGTTTATGGCTGATTCGAGAGCGGAGATTTCATCAAACAACGCCGCCCAGGTTCAGCCTTTCAACCGAGTGTTTTGGGTCGGTGCGAACTCGAACGTCCTCGGTCTTACAGATCGCTTTTTAGTTTCTCGTTACGGAGTAGAGAGAAAGGTAGGTATGCTGCGCGAAAAAAACTATGAATTTTTTGCAGAAAAATCTTATTACAGGGTCCTGGTGACGAAAAAGTTGATAAATCCACTGCTTAAATTTAGAAAAGAATTCTCTAACACGAGGTGTAGCCAGAATCCATGCTTTATGGGTCCTTGATACCGAAAAATTGAATGACGGCAAAACGTTTGTCTGTCTGCCTGTCCGTCTGTGAACAACGCTAGCGGCTAAATCGTTCAGCCGATTTTCTTCAAAATTGATATTCCCCGATCGATCTGGCGGATGTCGTGGCCCCTTGAATTTGAAACCGATATTTTAATTTTAGGAAGTAATTTACTTGAAACGCCTGCGACATTTTCAAAATTTAGAAAAAAAATAGCTCCGTCGTTATTGATTAAATTTTGTTGTTGAAGAGTGTGAGGACGTTTAGGAGAATGGTGGTGTTGGTTAAAAAGCCCGATTTTTCAAAAATTGCAAAAGTTCAATTTTTTTCGGCGTATTCCTACAACTAAAATATTAAATATATAGATTTTATCTTTGAATGAAATCCTTCCTTAAAGATAAATTTAAAAAATTAGGTCATGTACAATTTTTCGCAAATTTTAATACTTTTTGCGTAATTTTGCGTGCGAGAAAGTACGTTTTGTTTTAGCACCACTCAGTGCCAGATTACCGAACAGGATGAGGAGGCTGCAGTCTGGGGCGCGCAATTTTTGGGGGCGAACGAATTTCAGCGGATGCAAAATTGCATCAGGCGAAGTTTGGATTTTTTTTGTACAAACATGTCTTTCCATGTAACATAAAAATTATTAATTAATCAAATATGTCCAATTATATATACAGATAAAATGAAGACACAAATATCCTGTATTTATTAAATCAATATTATGGTGAGAATTATTTATAGGTGTATGTATAATCACTTATTTATACGAACACAATATATGCCTCGTTAAGAATTATCGTACAATGATTTTTTATTCAAAATATTACAAATAGCTTTAAGGTTTATAAAAGCAAATTAAAAGGGCGCTAAAACATTTGACAGCCTAGGGCGCATATAAGTGAAAGTCTGGGCACCACTAGTTATAAAGGTTTTCGCCCTTTTCGTAGATCGGACCCGGCACGATCTGCACTTACGAGGACACCGAGCTACCGCCGAGCGAAAACGGTGCCCGTGCGTCGGCCGAGCGCACGAACCAGCGCAGCCAGCGGCCGTCGGAGGCGGCGCGCGCGGGCGGGGGCCTCCGGTCAGAAGGATGAGCGCCCCCCCATCCCCCCGGCCGTGCGCTTCTTCAGCTGACGCCTTGCGCAGGGGTGCAATCAGCGCACCTGGCCGAGGCCGGAGAACGGACACGAATCTCCACCGAGTGGAGATCAAAATACAGTCGACTCCGGTTATAGTGATCCCTCGGTTATAGTACCGGCAGCAATAGCTAGTGCCTCAACTGAAGTCACTGCAGCGCCTCTGACCGGGAGGTCCTAGGTTCCCACTCTCCACGGCGGCAGGATTTTCGACGCTAGATGAGAATTCTAGCGGCCGGCTGCTCTGATCGGTAGTTTTCCGTGGTTTCTCCGATCAAACGGGCCACAGACCGCGCGCGATCTTCCTTCCTCTTCCTAGTCCTATCCTCTCCCCTTACACACACACACAGACACACACTACACTAACATGCACTACACTTGCACATATTTCGGGAGACCGACAGGAGCTTAGAGCTTTCTGTCCTGGCTGAAGGGTGCCCATTGTGGAGAGTCCTGGTTAGGGGAAACCCCAGTAACCGACGGTAGGTCGGCACCGGATCTTACCATCCAGCAGGAGAAGATCACCGCCATCTCCCAAGGAAAAAAATGCACTACACTTACGGAACTAATGACCTAAGCTGTGGACGCGCCCGGAATCACTACCAACCAACCAACAATCGGTTATAGTAAACTTAAATTACTGGTCTCGTTTCGATTACATTACAAATAAGTATAAAACTTAATGGATATTAATTCCGTCCTGGAAAATAATATATCGCCTCAGTGCCACAAATTCCAACATTAGACAGTTTGAATTCCAACAGTGGAAGAGGCATTGAAGGATGTCAAGACTTCACGACGATACTTAGACACAGAGTCAATGTAGAATCAATTATGGAGAGAACACGAATTCTGGAGGAGAATCTAGAGAAATCACTAATGAAAAAGTACAAAGCAAAAAACTGAAGAGAAATTGATTTTTTAAAGACAAAAAAGATATTGAAATTCTCAGTTCGTGTTGTTAATGTGTTTCGCTGTATCTCTATGTTAATAAAATTAATCTTGATGGAGAAATTCTGTTTAATTTTGATCCCATCGGATATAGTGAACTTCGGATACAGTGAACTAAAAATGTTAGTCCCCATAAGTTCACTATAACCGGAGTTGACTGTACTACGAGATTCGTGCAATTAAATATAGTGCGATTTTTACGTAGCTGCTAGTGGAGTAAATCAGCTATTACGATGTCATCTAATAGGAAGGTTGAACGCTACCATAGTGACATAACTGTAGTAATGGGTAAGGTCCCGATTGGATGGCACCATAAGAGCTGATGAATGTCACTGGCAGCAATGGAAAAATCGCAGTATACCTAACAAAAATCGCGGCTACACAGAGCATCACGAACAGTTGACACCATTAGGATCATCCCTCCTCCTCTAATTCATCAGCATGGTATGGCAGTTGCAGCCCTTCCTGTCATCACGAAAATCAGCTGTAGACTATTTCCGCCCGGAATATTCGTGGGAACCCAACAGAGGAATTGGAAAAGATGTCTGCGTGTCAATGCCATGATACCTGTAGAACACGATCCAACGCAGAGGCTGGTCGTGGATCAAAATAATGGCAGGTAAAATAGATACAAAAGGAAAGATAAATGCGACACATATATCATGGATTACTAAAAAGTGGCAATGGCCTTACTTGAGGTTCAACATGGTTCAACTGGTTGAAATTACAAACAACATAGTTCATTTCTTTCGCCTTCCTCCTATTCCATTAATTCTGCAATATTATAAAAATGTAACCAATCATGATCATTTATCACACTAATAATTTTCCACACCTATTCAAGCACAATTAATAATTATGAATACAAAGAAGCTACAACTGCACTCCTGGTATGTTTTAATGAGCGATGTGTTTCTCACACATTAGATCTCATCAAACCTCACGTTTACAATAAAAAATGTTGCAATGAAAATTCGTATAATGATCTGAAGCATAACTAAAAAATTTAAGTTAGGCACACCAATTGCGACTAGGCTTATATTTATTTTTCGTAGTACGTAATTCCTTAGTTTGTCTTCATTGTTTTTCTCATTCCATGACTGCTAACATACACTTTTCTTATGAGAAAGAATCGAAATAGTAGGTTTCACAAACTTATAGAACGTTCATTCTCACATGACAATAATTTTGAAAATAAGTCAAAAAGAAAGATAAATATGTTATTAGCTTTACATGGAGTTCGTGACTGGATCGTGGGGGCATCCCAAAGGCTGATATCCATGCCAAGGCTTCCCGTTAGTAATGGCCCTCTACGGGTTGGCATCACCTTCGTGGAGACGGGCGGAGGGGCATCTAGGTCGTTGGTGCAAGCAGCTCCACTTGTTGAAGATCCCCTTGATGAAGGTCGCTCGGTGCTCGCTGCACGATTAGTAGTACGTCCATTGCATAATGACCTCCTCTTGGTTTTATATTTCGTTCACTTGGGGGACTTGGAAACTAAGATTTATTCGAGCGAACAATTACCATCTCTTAATCCATATAGAAATCGACATTATTGAAATGTCGATTATCTCGGCTGGTTTAGCCACTAATTGTGGAAGATACACCGAATTGTAAGGATTCACAGAGGAAAATAACATTTATTGATTTATTCTCAATAATCAATTCCTTGGTATTTCTCAGACATTTGTTGATATTTCGAACTTAACGGATGCTGATTTAAATGGGGGTTCGTGCGAGGATGATATAGAGAAAGCAGGCGAGAATGAATTAGCGAGATAGGCGTGGTTAGCGAGATAGGTGCGATTAAGAAAGGAAAGACAGGAAGGAACTTAGATTGAAAAAAACCAATAGATCGTGGTTTTATAATGTTAAAGTATTGAACTGTGATGAACAGATTGAATTGAGATATGATGAAGTGTGTTCATATATAGTGTTTGTTTTTTATGTATTTTGTGAGAATTATTGTTGATTCTGTTTGTGATGAAGAGATAAATAGAATTTGGGAAGAAGGGATAGATGTTATTACAAGGATTGAAAATAGAGATGTAGTATTGCAAGAACAGAGATGGACAGTAAGATCTTACCCCAAGGAAGCACAATACAATAGTGAATATAGGATTATACAGGAGAGAGAAATACCTGAGTACTTGAAGAGGAAATGTAATGACTGGACAACAAGATTGATAGCAAAGTGGAAGCTAGAAAACAAGATAAAGCTAGTAGATATTGGCTAAAGAGAGAGGACAAGTTATGGAGATAACGTGGGGTTCAGGAAGAAAATTGAAATTGTGTATTAAAAAGATGAACGGAGATTGGAGGGCTGGTATGATATACATGATAAATTAAAGGTCTTAGCCCGATCAGGGAGGGGTTAGAAGGAAATAGTGTTATATTCACAGGAAGAAGGAATACAGTGAGACAACAATATTTCCTCAGATGTACACACCACATTTTAATTAAGAAACTTAAATAAACAAAATAAAAATAACAGGAGATCCGGTAGTTTAAATCAAGAAGTGTTGGTTGCGAGGCACTTGAATATTCTGCGGGTATCGCTGTGGTAGTAGAGGTCTTACCTGCCGTGCGCCTATCACGCACTTGTACTTTCCCAGGTGGAATTCACCCCTGGGTGGGCACCTAGGCGTTAGCCTCTATCCGCACCCCCCGACGACAGCCTTCGGGCTGGTATCTGGGTTCCGCGAGAACCCAGTTTACCGTCGCGGCAACCTCCCCATAGAATGCTTGGGTGGGGGCCGCCCTGCTAGCTCAGAGCTCCAAGCTATCCAGGCTAGTATTGAAGTCCAAACAATGCGCAACTCACATGCGTCTCTTTGCCCAGAGTATCCGGCCACTGCCGCGACGAAGCCGAGTGCTCAACTGGGGGCCATTCGAACTGTGATTCGGGTGGCTCGGAGCCCCCATCCCCATCTCCTCACGGCCCTAGGCTAACGACATGAGTATCGCTGGAACCATGCCAACTTGATGGCAGGTATCATTTTCCCGCCGAACTTTTCTATGTGGATTCAAGAGATTCCAAAGAATCTCCTTCACCCAATCCAATCGACGCGCCAGGTGCCCAACCGGTGAGCTACCGGGAAAGCCCAGCAACCAGGAGCTTAGCAACGCCTACTCACTGCCTCCACTGTAAAGCTAACTACGTGAGTGCCGCCGCGAAACTCAGGGTCTGGGTGGTCGTCTACGACTCTTCTTCTTCTGCGGGGGTCCTACAGCTGTCGCCGCTTCCCGCACCTCCGACGCCACCGGTCTCGGTCTCGCCATACTTCTTCCTCCTCTTCAATATTCCTTGCACGCATGGCTTCTGTACCCTGCATACCGCGATGTTCTAGGTCTTCCTCTTTCCTTCCTACCGGTTGATATAGCATAACTTCTTTAGCCATCTATTTCCCATTCCTAATGCATGCCTGAGCCAGAGAAGCTGCCTTTCTCTTGGACTCCCACAACTGTGATGTTATACTGAGACTGCGCTCCTTCCCTTATTTCCCCTTCATTGCTTTACGTTCTCGGCGGGAGATAATCAAAGATCTTCTGAGATGGTCCATTTCTATTGCTTTCAATTTTTCTTCGTTCTTTTGCGTTACGACTACGACGTTGCGTCTACGACTCTCCGCCAGAAATCACGACAATCTACGTCACCGGGATTCTCCCCTGCGGGGATATCGCGGTGGTGCTAGGAATCCGCTATTTGACCCTCCGGAGGGGCAAAAAAGGGACACGAAGGCTGCTCCTGGCCGGTGACGGTAATCTCGGCGGCCGGAGGTTAGCGAGTGGCGGCCGGCCGAAGGAGTGGTGGCCCGTCAGGCGACCTCCGCGGGCGAGGGAGGACGGGCGCCCGGACGCGGCACTGGGTCGTGCACGGCAGCTAGGGGAGGTGCGGCTCCGCGCTGCACGGAGAGAAACCGCAGACATCGTGCACCACAGTGGTGTCGTAGGGACTGATGGCAAATTTTACCAAAACATCGATACATCGATGTTTCGATACATAGCTGAAGGGTTTTCGATGTCGATGAAAGCTGATGGCACTGCAGCGCCTCTGACCGGGAGGTTCTAGGTTCGAGTCCTGACGGCAGCAGGATTTTCGACACTAGCTTTTCAGCTAGGTCGAATTCAGTCGCTGTCTGGAGGAGAATTCTAGCAGCCGGATGCTCTGATCGGTAGTTTTCCGTGGTTTCCTCCGATCAACACCAGGCGAATGCCGCAGTACCCTACCAAACGGGCCACGGACCGCGCGCGATCTGTCCTTCCTCTCCTTGTCCTATCCTCTCCTCACACACACTTACACTAATATGCACTACACTACCACATATTCCGGGAGACCGGTCGGGAACTTAAAACTTGTCCCGGCTGGGGCGGTGTCCCGCTGGTACGAGAGTCCTGGTTAGGGGGAAACCCCACTAGCCGACGGTAGGTCGGCGCCGGATCTCGCCTTCCAGCGAGGGGAAAATCACCGCCATCTCCCGAGAAAAACATGCACTACATTAACGGGACTAATGACCGAAGCAGTTGACGCGCCCGGAAACACGAAAATATCAATCAATCAATCGATGAAAACATCGATAAACATGCTATTTTCCTATCCATTTTTAACTACGCTACGTAAAAGGGATATGTTTTATTGTTTGGTTGACAGCATGTTATTTGTGTGTAAAAATTATTATCTAATGTAAAGAATAAAATTAACAATAAGGAACATCCTTTTTGCTACTGATTTTGTGATTCCCTGGCGATTCAGGCAATGACACGCCTGGCTATAACATACATTCGTAACACGAGCAGCTCACAAACTTCCTGAGATTGCTCAGGAGAAATGTGCAGCGTGATGAAGAGGATGACGCAAAACAAAGATATTGCTGTGGATAGCTGCAACTCTACAACGTACTTAAACCCCTTTATTAAAAAAAAATTAAAAAATGAGAATTAAAAACATCGATGTTTTTGCTATAAAATATCGATGTGAAAAATTCATCGAAAGCAAAATATCGATGTTAATATATTGATGTTTCTGACGGAAAACATCGATGCTTTTTGCCATCCCTAGACGTAGGAGCTGGCTCTGCTGCTGGTTCTCGCTTATATAAGCGTCACAGCTGACGAAGTGTCATCGAATTTGATTTTTTAATCGAAGTAGTATAACTTACTATTCTTGGGTTTGTGTAACCTGGCTGATGACAGCTCATCAGCTGTTACGGTTTCGTCCATTCGGGAGCTTAAACGTCATGACAGTGACGTCACTGTGATGACGTTATAGCTCTCGATTGGAAGACACCATTCAGCTGATGAAGTGTCATCGGCCAGGTTAGAAAAACCCAAGTATAGGAGTGAGGCAAACCGGAATGTTCCCCAGGGAGAAAAAGTAATAAGACGCACTGGTAATAAATAGTAACCGCTATCCTATCCTATCCTAATAGTATCGCTTACTTGTTCGACTTAAGTATTGTAATTGTTGGTTTAAAAAGGTTGAATGTATGTTAATGCAGTTACAGTATGTTAATGCAGAAGATATTGACAAATCTATCGCGAGGTCTTCCAGGCGCCATTATACCAGATACTGCAGAAAGACCCATTGTAGCAGTTAAGGATTAAGCAACAATTTATTTATTTTTAGTTATTAAAATAAAATCTTAACCGGTAAGGCTCAATGTTAGGTACCAAATTATAAAATAAATTCCCGACTCCACAGAATTCACGCCTGTTCATGGGAAAACTAATGAAAAAAGATGTTATACAGGATCATTCAAAATTGACGGCTGCGACAGCTCAGTGGTGACACAGTGGCCTGTGCAGCGCCGTCGTGCGGGAGGTCCTAGGCGTCGAGCCCCGGGCAAGCCCCGAGGGCGGGGGATTCTTGAGACTAGCTACATTGCTCCGTCGATTTTAAACAATGCAGGAGAAATAAAGTCGCTGTACGGTTGTTCCGTAATTTTTCATTGCCACTTCCACGGCGTAATTTTATGAACCATCAGTGAAGAGCCACCGCTTGTGTAATTCCAACACCTGTGCCGACGAGGCAGGCCTTACTGTAATTGGTTAGACATAGTAATAGTAATTTATTGTAAAAGTAAATTAGGATGTTAATGTCAAATACAAATGATTAGCCTGCAAGGTTACGTTGAGCCTAGGGTCCTATTTTAATTAATGAAGTTTCTTTCTTTTCAATCTTCATTGTAAAACAACACAACTATGTATATAGGGCTTGCATTGTAAAATTGACGAACAAGTTTAAAAGAAAGTACTAAATACCTATCCTGTGTTGCTGCTGGTGTGGAAACTTTCTTTAATTGATTGAATATGATAGTTAAAAAGATGATTAAAACTATCAGAATTTTTACATGTAAATTGTATATTGTGAAGTGTGAATGAAAATTTGCAGCGTGATTTTTTAATTACTTTCTTCACAATCAAATCATTAATATTGGTAGGAACATGCTGATTATTTTGTTACAATACCTGTTGTAGATGTGATGGCTAAAATAATATTTAACAGAATTAGGAGTTAATTAGTTTGAAGCAGGAAAAGGTGATATCAGAGTATGAAATTCGTTACAATGGTTGCGATCCTGAATTTATACTCGTACACACAGTATCAGTGTTGTGAATTAAGAAAAAAATGTTAAAATGTAACGCAGAAAGACAAATAACTATGAATTCATTCTTAGAATTGCAAAAATGAGATTAGTTTTGGCCAACCTCCAAGATTAAGATATCGCCATAGTTCTTGATTTTTGAAGCCACGTTTATTTTACCTTTAGATTCCTCGTGAGTGATAACACTCTTCAAAACGTGTCATGGAGTCAGTCACACACGGAACTAAATAGTGTTTCACCGATGGTGCGAGAAACAAAACAATCTATTGCACACATATAACATGAAGTAAACAATTCCCGCTTTCAGTACTCTTTTGTCATTTCCATTCCTCGATATTGCAGGAGTTATTTATAAATTGGAAAGCAAACTTCTATTTATCACATCAACACGCTACTTTTACGAAAATCTTGTTTCGACTCACATGTACTTTTCCCGTCTTTTTTAATCTTATTTTTCATTTACCCTTTCTTGCATTCCACTGATCCCCTCCCTCCATTTCTCGATTTCTGGTTTGTTTTCTTTATTTCTTTTTTACCTTTTATTTTTGTTTCTCTTTTCTTTTTGGCTTTTCTTTCATTTTCCTTCCTTCAATTTTCTTTCTCTTTTATATTTCTTCTTTTCCTTTCCTTTTTAAATTTGTTTTCTTTTTCTTATGTAAGAATCTCTCAACTGATTGAGTTTGAATGTATATTCTTCTTTCTTCTTCCTTATCATAGACAACCTAAACTCATACTTTTGTTAAAATAAACGATTTGCTGCATGTATTTAAAAGTACAATCTTTCAAAAATCATTGTTTTTATTATCAGGTTCTTGGCACTAATAAGATTGCGTTTTTACCAAAGCCCTTTTGCCAAATGCAAAGCTAGATAATATCTGCATACGTAAGGGCAGGAGCACAAATGGCTTGCAACATTGGTCGTTATATGATACAGTGCGCTAGGAAAGAGTCCTGTGCGCAGTGGCACCTTGAAGTTTGCAACAGAAATTATGTTGGTAGCAGCGTGTAAGAAAAGAAGACAAATGACGCACTCATAGCAATCATAACATATTCTTGAGGTGTTGTCTCCTTCACCTGTTTTCTAGCAATCTGTATGCTACCAGCATCATTGCCATTGTTAATAAGAGGCCCTGACTCAGAGCAGTGCCGAGAGACTTTCGTCGCGCGCTATATATGCGATACATTTTAACCAATTTCCAAGTTCTTGATGTTGAAGATATCAATGTTGTGTACCACCATAGCCACCCTCTACTCCATAGTGCTACACTGTGCATGGAAAGTAATGGAAATGATGTTATACAGGGTCATTCAGTAATATTTATTGCGACAGCCCAGTGATGTACCCCAGCTATGGACAGCGCCGTCTTGCGGGAGAGGGGGCATGATTCACATGTACATTCGAAATGTACATTTTGTTTTTTTTCAAATCGAAGAGTAAAAGAGAAGAATTTCTATTTCTTTTTGGTTTGCTTCGGCGTCCATTTCCAGGTTTCCGTTTGTGTTAGTGGGCGTGGTTACGCCGGCGGCGGGCAGCCTCGTCGCGTCGTCCGTCCTGTCTCGTCCCGCACATCTGTCAGCGAGGCCGTCGCCCGCACCGGGCGACCCGGCGCCCCCTCCCCTCCCCCACCCCCTGGGACGCGGCCGGCCGACGGATCGCAGCAAACGCTTGGGCTCCTCTTGGACGCGACTGGCGTGCACTCGCTTCTGCTTAGGCGGATTAGACAGTGGCGCATACTGTGGGCTACCGACGCTACCGGCGGTACCCCGAGAAAATTACTAGAACAAAATATGACGAGATGTATTATGTTAAAAATACGTATAGGCCACATACTTTTCACGGGACATACATTTTTCAAAATCCCACATAATCTGTTCTGTTGAGATGCGTATGAAATCGCTTGCTAGTCGGCGCATCAGTCCCCTTGAAAGGCGTCAACGCCGAAGAAACCGCTGGCTCTCAGCGGCAACCATACAGCGTGCGTTCGTTGCGTGACTCCTACTGGTAACAAAGGGCCAGCCAAGGGCTCAGGTTACCGATTTCCAGAGCGGTTTGTTGACACGCTCGGAGCAGATCGGAGGTTCGGAGGCAGTAGGCAGTAAACAGACAGGGTAAATTAGATGTGCACTTTTGTGCACGACACACGATTGGTGGTGAGTGTACAAATACATAATAGACTATATCAAGCGTGTTTTAAGTGTTAAAATTGCAAGGTATTAAGTATGTGATAGTATCAAATGAAACAGCAAACTCCGGGAAGTTTGTCTGTTGACTGTTGACTGTATATATATATATATATATATATATATATATATATATATATATATATATATATAGTAGTTTCCTTTTCATTGAAGTGAAATTCAAAAAGGGGCTGACTCGTGGTCGAGGTGGCTAAGAGGTACTGAGTCGGCGCGGTAGGGAAAATTGGCCGCATTCGGTGGTGGCTATACTTCTGCTTGGAGCAATACACCGAAAGAGAACTTTTGTTAGAGCATTTGGGACTACATTTTGGGGGACCATTTGAGGCGAAAGAGAACTCGTGGGAAAACATATCGAAAGAAAATTTTCCGGAGAACATAGGAATATATTCGGGAGACATGGGGGAAAATTTGGGCAACATTTTGAAGAATATGTGAAGAAATATTTGGAGAAGCATTTGAAGAATATTTGGCGGAACATCGACGAACGTTTGGGGAAAATCTGGAAACATTTGGACACGTGAGAAAATATAGAGGAACGTATTTTGGGTTTACGTAGTACAGGGATTGGTGCAAATAAATTCCAACTGAGATATGAAGATGATTATGCGATCGTGACATCTATTTGCAAAAAGTTTACGATAATATTGAATTCATCCATACAATCATTCTGGCATACACACTGAAGGAATTGTTGGTATTGTTGATAATTGAACAAAATGTCAATGATTATGAGTGGTGATTTGGACATCAATTTCAACGCAGCCAAAGCTCAACCGTTAATAACATTTTTGGATTAAACATTTAATTTAAAATTTTGACTGTCGGAAGTCAGCCTCAAACCAGATCAGGCACTACCATCGACGCAGAATTCTCGTTTAATTTAGAACATTTGCAATGAAAATTCTTTGTATTATTTTTCTGATACGAGTATCACCAACCAATAATTTCTTTGTTGGAGCATGAACGTTACCTCGCTTTTCCAAAGTTCTTACTGGTGGCGGCTGGTGTCCTGCTGAATGACGGAAATGTCTTTCCAAAATACAGAACACTAATTCACATACATTAATAAAACTAAGTTTAATAAAAGTCCATATTCAAACAGTAGTTACATAATTTTATGCGTAGTGTCTGTGGCAGGTATGTTCACCTCCCGTACGCATGGTTCTGTCTTTGATTTTCAGTAAACACGCGAGTTTGTTGCATTAGTTATGCATTGAAACAATTGTCGGTAATAAAATGCATACAAAAACCAACTAGGTTTCGAGAATACTGTGAAAGATTTTCAAAATTTTCTCAAAAATGGCTCCAAATTTTTTGATTAAACTTTGTTCGTAGCTAGAGTAAAGAACGCTTAAGGGAATGGCGAGAACCTCATATTCGTTGAACGCTGAAATTTCGATCATTGCAAATTTAGAAATAATGCGAGAAAGTAAGTGCTGCTGTAGCCCCGTTAGTTGGCCTGCAGGTGGTGAAGACGGTGGTGCCTTTGTGAAGCTGCTACACTGGCGTCATAATAGTCCACAAAGAGATTCGAGGATGATGACAGCCAGCCGAGCTACGGCGGAGATGACAAATGCGATGACGGAGGGGCGATGACGGATTGACGGTGGGTGCAGTGAGCGCGCTGACATCGCCGAGCTGTCAACATTCCCATCCGTCAGCGAGTGCGCTTTCTGGGCCCCAGAACGTGGGAATCCTGCTGGATGTCAAGGTTGTTTTCTCCGCGACGTGCGGGCACGGGCAGCTGCAAGGCCCTGGCATGCGCATTCTGGGGACGTATGGAAATGAGGCACAGTTTTTCACGCTTGTTAGTACCCGAGGAACTGCTTTAAAATGAACGTTGGTATGCTAATGAACTGACAAGAAAAATAAATTGTGATTATTTCAAAACGTTTGCATACGTCGGTCACATTGTACATCTTAACTGATTGTTTCTTTGCTCGATTTGCAAAAATACATTATATTTTGCTCAATTATATACAAATATATCTATGTACTTCAATAGAGAACTTCTTGTTAAAATAAATACTCGTGACAAAAAAAAACATTGTTCTTGAAAGTACGAAAATATTTCGCGCGCGGACGGTGGCCCGTTTGTTAGGGTACTGCTCCGGCATTCGCCTGGTGTTGAACGGAAGAAACTACTGAAAACTACTTCACTGATCAGAGTACGGCCGCTAGAATTCTCCAGTCGACTGAATCTGATCTTCATATGTAGCAAGTGTCGAAAATCCACCATGTAACTTCGAAATCAGAGAGACACTGCTGTGGCAACAGTAGTTCTCCTGAGCAACTAGTTACAATAAAAGAGAACCGTTTATTCGTGTACTTTTCACATGAAATTCCTATTAAATTCTGTCATTGATTGGGTTTTAATTAATTTTATTCTTCGCTGAGTCGTTATTGCTACTTATTGACTTCGATATAAACTGAACAACACATGCCTAGATGGAGAGGATCGTGGTTATGAGGGAAATATACAAACAGTTGAATGATGCTACATGTTCTCTTGTGGAAGGAATTATGAAAAGGCACTCTGACCTGCTAACAACTAGTTCATTGTAAATAAGTCGATCAGACTACAAAATTACGTAAAACAAATAAAATTAGGCATTTGCTACGTGGGCGTTAACGGTCCCACATTCGCCAGACAAAGCCCTCAGGCCCAAGGCCCGGGCTTTGACGTTCCATCATCAGAACCTTTATAACGCCCCCGCATAAACATTGATACGCATTTCTTCAACTGGTCTCGTGCATTACCGAGCGTGGCTGCATCAGCTGATGTCACTGCAATGCCTGACTGAGTGTTCTGTTCTCATCTCCCACGGCGGCAGGATGTCGATTATTCAGCTTTCAGCCAGTGTTGAATTAGTTGTTGTTCGAGGAGATTTAGCGGCCGGTTGCTCCGGATCGGTAGTTCCCGTACTTTCTGATTTAATACCAGGCGAATACCGGAGCAGTACCCTAACGAACGGGCCACGGTCCTTTCCTTCCTCTTCCTTTTCCTATTCTCATCCCTTACACGTTCTCATCACCTACACTGCCCCAAATGCTGGGAGACCGGTCGGAGACTTAGAACTTGTCTCGGCTGGGGCGGTGCCCCGCTGGTGGGAGATACTTGGTTGAGGAAACCCGATAGCCGACGGTAGGTCGGCGCCGGATTTCACCATCCAATGGGGTAGATAACCGTCACCACCTGATGAAAAACATGCACTACACTTACAGGACTAATGACCTCAGTAATTGATGCGCCTGGAATCAGTCAATTGATTGTTTTTTCGTGTTTCCGGGCGCGTCAACTGCTTCGGTCATTAGTCCCGTTAGTGTAGTGCATGTTTTTCTCTCTCGGGAGATGGCAGTGATCTTCCCCCGCCGGATGGGGAGATCCGGCGCCGACCTACCGTCGGCTAGTGGGGTTTCCCCCTAACAAGGACTCTCCCACTAGCGGGACACCGCCCCAACTGGGACAAGCTCTAAGCTCCCGACCGGTCTCCCGGAACATGTGGTAGTGTAGAACATGTTAGCGTGTGTGTGTAAGGGGAGAGGATAGGACAAGGACGAGGAAGGATAGATCGCGCGCAGTCCGTGGCCCGTTTGGTAGGGTACTGCACCAGCATTCGCCCGGTGTTGATCGGAGAAACCACGGAAAACTACCGATCAGAGCAGCCGGCCGCTAGAATTCTCCTCCAGACAGCGACTGAATTCGACCCAGCTGAAAAGCTAGTGTCGAAAATCCTGCCGCCGTGGGGAGTGGGAACCTAGGATCTCCCGGTCAGAGGCGCTGCAGTGACATCAGTTGATGCACTGAGCCACCGCTACCGGCCAATCAGTCACTCAATGCATTTTGGGATCTTGTTCGGATCACATCCCGATATTACCGGGCAGCTCCGGCATGAGGCCTGGCGTCGCAACAGGGCAGGGCGCCCGGGTAATGTTTTGCGCGCGCTTTGTCGTGTTTTTTGCTCGCAGAAACCGGACTCCGGCCGCGCGACACTTTCTCCGCAAAATCTTGGTCATGTGAACTCGCAGGCATTTTTTCATCGTCGCGCAGCCCGCGGGTCACGCGCCGGAACCTTGAACGCCCCTACCCCACAGCTCCCCCTCGCGACTCCACGCAGGACTCGGGATGGCAAAACAACATCGATGTTTTTAAAACACCCATGATTTACAGGAGAAACATCGAAATGTTAATATCGATAGTTTGCTTTCGATGGTTTCTTCACTTCGATATTTTTTTAAAAATTTCTTTTATATAATGGGGTTTATGCACGTTGTAGAGTAGCAGCAATCTACAGCAATATCGTTGTTTTGTGTCATCCTCTTTATAACGCTGCACATTTTGGCTGTGCATTCTGTGGAAATTGTAGGTGGTTTTACTTCGATGGTGTATGATTGGAAGTGACTAAAGTGTAAAGTAGCGAAACACGATGTTCTTAATTGTTAATTTTATTCTTATATGCAATAATAATTTTTACTAACTCACTACTAACATGCTGGTAACCAAACAATAAAATGGATCCCTTTTATGTACTGTACTAATTAAAAATGGATAGCAAAATAGCATGTTTTTTAGTCTACAATTAAAACATGGATGTTTTCATGGACATCGAAAATCCTTGAGCGATGTATCGAAACAACGATGTATCGATGTTTCGGTAAAATTTGCTATCACTACGTTGGACGCGCTTTTCATCTCCGTGGCCCTTTTGTCAGGGAACTGGCTAACATTCGCCAGAAATTGTTCAGGAAAAACAGTAAAACTGCCGATAAGAGCAGTCGGTCGTTGGAAATGTCGTCCAGAAGAGGCTGAAATCGACTTAGCTACCTAGATAGAGTCGAAAATCCGCCATTGTCTGGACTCGAACCTTAGGAGCTTCTGGCCTGTGTCGCTGGAAAGATAGTGGCCCTGAACTAAAGACAGTTGCTACCCTCATCTATATCCTAAGTTTACTGTGATAATTAGCAATGACGCTAAAATAATTAACTAGGAACCGTTTAAATTTTCAAGATAAAAATCACTAGAATAAGTGTTTCTTGTATTTTGAGTACATTACTCCAGAAATATAATGTAATGATTGCCGTAGTATTGTTAAGTTCTTCTTGAAAACTCTCTGCTGATTCAGACAAGAAATTTGAGCATATTAAAAAGAATGAGGTCGCGAAGTTC
This sequence comes from Teleogryllus oceanicus, assembly GCA_964035755.1. NCBI lineage: Eukaryota > Metazoa > Arthropoda > Insecta > Orthoptera > Gryllidae > Teleogryllus > Teleogryllus oceanicus. Next base: position 83,319,320 of record CAXIVR010000005.1, on the reverse strand, counting down.
ATGAGTGGCCCAGGTAGGTACAATTTATTTTTTTGCGCTTTCGCTAGTACTTTCCCTAACTTTCGTTCTGTAAAAAATGGGAGAAGACAAAACTAGTTTTTCACTCTTTTTATTTGAAAGAACAAAATACCCAAGAAAATCACATCATAAATTTAATGTGTTGTCTTGAACAACCTTTCAACAATTTTTCCACTTTCATTTCACCATGCTGTAAGAATTAGATATTCTATCAAAAAGCAAATCGTATTACATATTGCTTTCTAATTTGCAGTACCTGTTGCTGATAATGGAAAATGTCATAATGATATGGTTATAAAACACAATATATTTGCATTGATTTTTTATTGCTAATTTTATCTCTGAAATAAAAAAGGGAAAATCTAACTCAAAATGGGACCTTATTCTTAATAATAATAATAATAATAATAATAATAATAATAATAATAATAATAATAATAATAATTTATTACGTCAATTAGCAATTTGTATTTCCAGTGACGATTGTTGACAATGAAGTAAACATTCATTTATCGTCCAGAAAACTATCTCATTTTGAGAAAAGTGAATTTATTAATGGATTTTTTCCTTTTTATTTTTTCATTTCAGTCACTTTGCAGGGCATGGCAATGAAAGTGTAACATGGTGACAGTATTTGCATAATACTGCAGTCATTATGTAGAAGTTTTCAGCGGGGTAAGCAAGATATTTGTTTAAGGTATTGTAGATACTCGTGCATCACTAGGAGAGAATATCGGTTGTGATATTTTCTTTCAATTCCTAATCATTTTCTACATTAGGTACGCACCGCCTCGTTATTTTCTTGCCCTTACAAATGCAAGAAGAAAAGTATTTTAATCGTGCGCCGAAAAACGAATTTTCGTCGGAAAAACTGTTATTGTCGCGCCCTGGTAACAAGGAAATGGATAAATTCTATTCCTATACGTAGAAAACTACTTGCTCCAACACGCCGTGTAGTCAGAAACCACCTATTCTGTTTCCAGTCGCCGACTAGATCGGACCTAGAATCACAGCGCACCGCTCTACTCGAAACCGCTGTGATACCAAAGCACTTAGTGTAGCACGAGAGGCCGAGTGTTAATTGTATGACATTTGATGTAAACTCATCAACAGAGCAGGTGATCAGCCAAACCCTGCTCACTCTCAACAATGGTGATGTAAATCATTACTTAGTGTCGCAGAATATTACAAACGAAGTAGAAATGGAGGTTGCCGCACCTGCTGTTATCGACCAGCAACGCTTCGTTGGCAGCCAGGAAGCCGCCTCAACAGACCTCAACACGCAGTTTCAACCTCTGTCATCAGGCATGAAACACCAAAGAGGTCAATGCGATTGTGAAACTCTTATCGAATTAAAGAAGGTACGTGTAGACTCGAGTAACATTAATGTAAACCGTATGAGGTATGATGTGATATTAACCTTTGTAATAATTTTCGAGACATCTATTTTTTTCCGTAAGTATGATGTATTACCTAATCTTGTACTTTGAAATGACCAACCGTAATACCTCTGTTTTCTTTCGTAAACACCGTGCACAGATGACTTTAACCTTGTAATACACCAACGTATCGGCTATATCTTGTTTTCTAACGCCAAGTGATGCCATTTTAGCCTTCGTGGTTAATTTCCATCGAATCGGCTTTTTCTTTTTATAAAACTCCGTATTTCCAGCTGATCTCATATTTCGCCCATGACTACGTTATCTCTTCTCGATTTATTTTCGTAAATACGATGTATGCGTTAATCTTAACCGTCCCTGTCCATAACACATTTTGGCTAAACCCGGGTTTACGGTGCACCTTAGCATAACATTTCAAAAGAAATTCTCTGAAAAGTGTGCGTTCCCTTTAAAATAAATTCTTTATTTAAAAGAATTATCTGTGTGTATATGTAAGAAAACTCTCAAATGACGGCATTATTCGTATAAACTGCGCGCGTAATGGTGCGCGCCGGGGTAGGGACTGCATGGATGTTGTATATCGCGAGGGCCGAAGACCTGAGCCTCGTCCTCGAGTCAGCGAATTGTCACAATTCTGCACGTGTGAACTAATCGGATCACATACTACATTTCTACTAAAAGAAATTTTCTAAAACTAGTGTTTAAACGTTCCGTGTAAATGATGATTCTTTGACTATCGTTCACGACACAAGAATCAGAAGTGAACGATGCCCACTAGTATTAAGGAGGCCGTGACAACGAAGGCTGAGGTGCACAGTAAACCCAGGATCAACCCACATTTTTTCATGTCACGATAACACCTACATTGTCATCACATCGTGTATGAGATTAGTTGAACCGTTCTTATATATTACTATAATGACATCAACATTTTGTTTACGTAGTTACTGGTATATTCTGTTCTTAACATTTGTAATAGACCACCGCAATCCTTACATTGTTTTCGTAATTAGATGTAAGTTGTGATCCAAGCTTATATTACACCACCGTATTACTGAGTTAAATTTTTGTAACTACAGTGTATAATATGATCTCATCCTTTATAATAGCTCTATATAATAGCCTCTATATATAATAGCCTCTATATATAATAGCCTTTAGAATAGCTTTATCAGTCGCTCGCTGGTAGTCGTCGCGTTCGGACGTGTTTTGGAGCAGCTCCGCGCGGTAAAGTGAAAGGCCATGGGTTGCGACTTAGCGGCCATCGCGCCCGGGTGGGCATCTGGGCAGGGCGCCTGCGTTTTCCGTATGAGGCGCGCCCAGGTTGTCCGGCGACGGCGCGTGGCTTTGCTCTGCGCTGCAGTTCCCGCCGCACTCTCCTGTCATCGCGGGTTGAGCAAAAATCCCGGGCCCTGTTGAACTGTCAATCACGTGCCCTGGTAAATGTGGGATCGCGAGAGATCGCGACTCGGGCGAATTGACAGAAGCGACAGCAGTGCATTAGAAACTTATTTCAAGATCCAGGAGTTGAAAGCGTGCGTTCGGGAGCAATCAACGCATCCGAAACACCAGCTGAAACAACACCACCATAAGAGCCCATGTTATGGGCCAAAGTGCCTGAGATTCGATGCTGCGCCACAGCGGAGGCGTTTGCAAGAGGAGTTGAGCCGACGTTTCGTTCTTTCCCAGGGATAAACGTTGTACAAAATGAAACTGTCGTGGAAAGATGTAAAGTTAACGCTGTGAAGTCATCCCCGCAGCGGGCAATGTATCGAAGAGGTAACCTATCTTCGACACTGTGAAACCGTGCGTGTGAATTAGGCCAGTTTCTGGAAAAGCAAATTTAAAAGCGCGAATTGTTCGGCCAGGTGTGATGCAACGCCGAGATGTGCACATCGGCAGGACATGGCAAATTAACTAAGGGTTACGGTGGCCTGCGAAAGATCGATGGTTTTCGTAGATCCAAACCACTGGCTGGGGATAAGAGGACCTCTGTACGGGACGGTCTGCATCTAAATCCCGCGGCATGGAAGTACGCTCTGTAGCCGGATGAGGCTATTTTAGCCGCGTTTATGAGCGCGACTGCGCGCGAGGAAGGCTATGCACGGTGCTGGCGGAGGTGGAGGCGGTGACAGTGGCGGCAGAGGAGGAGGGGATTGGGACACGGCGGCGGCGCGCGCGGCGGCGACGACGGCGGCGGCGGAGACGACGACGACGACGGCGGCGGCGGCGGCGGCAGCGGAGATGACGGCGGCGGCGGAGACGACGGCGGTTGCAGCTTCGGGATCCGCGCATTCCCGAGTACACTTTCAGGTGAGGAAGGGATTCATTAGTTGCTGCAGGTGAACCGTCGTAGTATAACTACAAAGAAAATAGAGCTTTGGAATTCAATTGATGCCTGTGATCCTGACATAGTGATAGTGGACTGAGTCGTGGCTAACTCCAGGAAATCGAATCCTCGGAAATTTTTCATTCTGATTACAAGATTTTAGGAGGGATAGAAATAGGGGTAGAGTGGCGGTGTTCATTTGCGTCAAAGCAGACATAACATTAGGCGGATTGGGTTAGCAGATTTTGAAATGATGTGGAATAGAAATTACTACTTCAGGAACCGTGTTAGAAATTATTGTATGCTGGTAGGCCACCGGGTGACGGCTACGAAATTTTGGAAGATATCACATGTAAAGAACGGGAAATGAAAAATGATTATCCGTATTGTTAATTCGGAGAGACTTGAATATTCCAGCGCAAACTGGGAGGGAGCCGTGAGCGAGGGGAAAGTCCAAACACTTGTTAACAGACTAGTTTGGGATAGGGGATTAGCCCAGGTAGTAAGGAACGCGACGCGGCAGGACGCGGTTTTGGATGTTTACCTAATTAGGCCGAAAGAACTTTTCATATCTTGTGAAGTTATTGAGGGAATTAGTGATCACAAAGCGGTTCTTCTGATTTAGACGAAAAATATTTCAAGGAACACAGGACAGGAACGAAAGCGGTACACGTCTAGCAAAGCAAACGTAGAGGGGCTTCATGAGTTTCTTAGGAGAGTAATACAACAACTTTCTGAGAACAGAAGTAAGTATGGAAGAAATATGGTGGGTGTTCAAAGATATTATAGACGAAGCTTTGCAAAAGTTCGTACCATGCAAAATTCCTAAAAATAATCCAGATCCAGAATACTACAACTAAAAAATTAGGCGAATGAAGAGGGTAACAAGAAATCCATTTAAAACCGGAAAGCGCAGTATCTGGCATATGATTATTTTTCTAAATGTTCTGAAAGAATTAGAGCGAGAAAAAGAAATTGTCAGGAGACGTATTTAAAAAACATTCTAGACGAAAAAGGGAAATAACTGGTCAGGATTTTACAATATGTCCGTAGAAGAAAGGGAAACAAAGAGTATAACCAGTTGTTCAGAACATCAAAACACACTCATCAGCAGGAAGTATCGGGCAAATAACGCGCTCATTAGGTATTTCCAGTTCGTTTTCAAAAGCAATACGAACCATCCACTAATTCAAATTTCTTCGGTTAAAAATCAGTTTAATATTGAAGCGATCGTTTTACGGAATAAAGTAAAATCTATGAAAAATGGTAAGTCAAGGGGTCCGGACGACATTTATACGGACATAAACAAACTAGAGGAGAGGCAAGATACGCCTAATTAGAATATTTCACGTGTCTATGAACAATTCAAAAGTACCTGAAGATTGAAATTACTTTTGTAGTACCACCTTGCAAGTGGGGACAAAACTATACTAAGTAATTATAGCCGGTAAGTCTCACGCTGCAACGCAAACCATGGAGCATCTAGTTGCGAGTTACATTAAGCAAGAGTGGGAAGTCAAAATGGCTCTATCATGCATAACACGGATTTAGGACTAATTATTCATGAAAGTCAGGTAGTAACGCTATTTCAGGACCTAGCAGATGAAATTGACGCGGCGAGAGACGGTAGTTATAGATTTTGCCAAAGCGTTCGATGTTGTTCCAATAATGACCGACTTGTTCAGAAATTAACAAATTCAGGCATCGATCCCAGGGTGGCGTGGATTAGCGAGTTTCTGCGAGATAGGAAACAGAAAGTCCGAATTGGGCAAGAGTTATCTTCCTGTGCAAGCGTTACGTCAGGAATACCGCAAGGGAGTGTAATTGGACCTCTTCTATTTCTAGCGTTCGTTAATGATTTGCCAGCGCAATTAATTTTAAATGTTCGGCTATTTGAAAGAAGATTTACAATATATCGCATTATAAATTCGAAAAAGAGAAATACGAAAATATGCTGCAACGATCTTGATGCATTATCTTACTGGGCGGAAAATATCGTATGACCAGCAATAGTTCTAAAAGCAAATCTATCACTTTTTGGCAGAGGCCGCAATTACAGCGTAACAAATTACCGCGTTTAAGTAACGACATTATCCTGAGAGTTTCTTCAAAAAAGTACCTAGTATCCATTTGATAGTAATTGCTGAAAATCACGTAGATTTTGTTGTGGAAAGCGTGGAGATCTCTCTTCATTTCTTTGTAATGTGTATCTAAAAAAGAGGACAGAAAAACGCGAAGGAAATTGCTTATTTATCGCTTGTTCGTCCGATAATGGAATATGGAGCAATTTGTTGGGATCCGCACAAAATTATGCAGTGTAAGAATTTGGAAAGGATTCAGCGTAGAGCAGCTAAATTTACTTTCAGGGACAAGAAAATGGCAAGGTGGGATTCACTCGAAAACAGGCGAACATTGGCAAGACTTTGCGCCTTGTATAAAGCTTATAGCGGTCATCCAGCTTGGAAAGAAATTAAACGGCGGCCAAATTTTCCTACGTACATCGGTAGAGGTGATCACAGGCACAAAATAAACTTAAGACCGCAGAGAACGGATGTCGGGAATTTTTCTTTACAAATAGAACGATGAGATTGGAATAGATTGCCTGCAAAAACCTTTGAACTCTTTCCTCGAAGCGTTCAACAATTTAGGAAAGTAATTTAGGGCATTTCTAAGTTTGAGGTAGTTAACTAGGAATAATAAAGTTATACAGTGAAGGAAGTGGGAAGTGAAGTGAAGGAAGTGTCGTGCAGTGTAGAGTAGAGAAATAAGGAAAATGTTTTTAGCGTTACAGTAAAGTGAAGTGGAGTGTTGGACAATACAGTGCGGTCTTCATTGTAGAAATACTGCTGCTTTAGATGATTGACGTTTCTTTTATTTTTCAGATAATTTAATGTTTGTTTTTAGAATCACCAGTTTTGCATACACATATTATTATTATTAATAATATTATTACTATTATTATTACTGTTATTATTATTACTATTATTATTACTGTTATTATTATTATTATTACTGTTATTATTATTACTATTATTATTATTATTATTATTATTATTATTATTATTATTGTTATTTGCATGTTAATATACAACCTTACTTATGTAATTAACTGCCACCGGGTTACACCCAATTGCAGTTTAAATAAATTTATCTTTTATCTTAATATACCCAGTGTAACCCATGTTTTGTTTTCGTCACTTTGGTGAATGATGTGATCTTAAATATTGAAGTAATCAAGTGTAAGACCTATGCCTAGTTTTCGTAACAACGGTGTATGACGTGATCAAGTTTTCTAATATATCACAGTTACAAGAAGGCCTACTTTTGTAATTACTGGGAACGAGATGAACATAACCTTTGTATTACACCACCGTAACACCTATGTTTGCTTCGTGTCATCTGTCATATTAACCTTTGTAAAACACCGACATAACATCTCGTTTTTTATTATATTTGTATATACAGTCTGTTGTCATTCATATTTAAGAAATAGTCAAATATTCAAATATTATTCGAATTTAAGATAACATTTTTATACTAAATAAAATAATCACGAACCATTTAATTCATTTATAAGTAAATTCCAAGAATAAATATTGACACCATCTGTGAGAAATTGCTACACGGAGCGTGAGGTAACGAATTGCATATTAACGGCCCCGCCATTTTGTTGCACTTCTCGCGGTGGACTGTTTCCTGTCACCTCTTTCCATGTCTTCGGTTTGAACAAGAGGTTAGTCATTACGATAAACTGAGTTGATGTAAATGTGTGTGTGTGTGTGTGTGTGTGTGTGCGTGTGTGTGTGTGCGCGTGTGTGTGTGCGTGCGTGCGTTGGTGTGCCTGTCGTGTTGCTGGAGCGTGGGACCGCCAGGACACGCATGAAACTCGAGGATTTCCAATAGGCGGGCCTTCGGCTCGCAGTAGCCGACTGTATACTTGGGTTTTCGTAACGTGGCCGATGACATTAGGTCATTTTTACACCTCCCACCTTATAAAATGAATCTTTTAATTTATTTTATTCGCGAACGTCCTTCTCAACGGGGCTCATGGCCTCAAACATGTGCTTATCAGTTATAAAGATTCATTTTATAAGACAGGAGGTGTAAAAATGGCTTAATGCTATCCGCCATGTTACGAAAACCCAAGTATAGTAACAGCATATCTGGGTTTTGCCAGCACACGTACTGCGCATGCGTTGAAGGCTGTGCCTTCCTCTTATCACGGGAAAGTTCGCAATTAACCGGGAAGTTATTCCCTTGCAACCTTTAGACTCGCTAAAAACCCGAACCATACCAGAATAAAAAACAGATACCCCTACAATATATTCCTCAAAACCTTCTCCGAATTTGAACCAGAATAGAGGACCCAATAGGGCATCCTCAACCTTATGTAAGATTTAAGTCTTAGAAATAAGTTTTAAATATAAGTTAGTAAGTAAGCTAATCAAACATATGTAAAGTTTATACAAAAACTGACCTATGTACATCCAACAAAAGCAATAAAATAAATAAATAAAAAAACAATAAACCGGGAAGTTCCAAGACGCAAACCTTTGAATGACAGATGAAAAGTAGTAGTGGTGGTGAAACAGAAAAAATATCAATGAGCACATTACGAAGTAACGAGAACAATTTTAGTTTATGATTAAATGTTTGGGTAGGCCCCGCCTTGCAGCCTAATAGGTTGCTAAGGCACTGGTATCGACGTGCTTTCTAACGTGAACTATTGTAATGCGCGCTCCATTGGGCGGTAAAAAGGTCACGCGTTACGCCAGCTCCACGCGGATTACGCACAGTCGCCCATGCGCGAGCACGTGCATGCGCACTCATATCTTCTATGCGTGGCCGCGACGCACGATGGGGCACGCGCCCGCGCCCCCGAACACAAGCCTGGAATAGGAGCTTCTGCACTCGCAGTGGCGTCTTTCGTCGTTTAGCTCAGTGCATCAACTGATGTCACTGCAGCGCCTCTGACCGGGAGGTCCTAGGTTTCCACTCCCCACGGCGGCAGGATTTTCGACACTAGCTTTTCAGCTAGGTCGAATTCAGCCGCTGTCTGGAGGAGAATTCTAGTGGCTGGCTGCTCTGATAGGTAGTTTTCCGAGGTTTCTCCGATCAACACCAAGCGAATGCCGGAGCAGTACCCTACCAAACGGGCCATGTACCTCGCGCGATCTGTCCTTCCTCTTCCCTGTCCTATCCTTTCCCCTTACACATACACTTACACTAACATGCACTACACTACCACATATTCGGGGAGACGGATCGGGAGCTTAGAGCTTCTCCCGGCTGGGGCGGTGCCCCGCTGGTGGGAGAGTCCTGGTTAGGGGAAACCCCACTAGCCGACGGTAGTTGGGATAATCCTTGGAAAAGTTATCAATAGTAAATTTTGGTGTGACCCGGGGAGGATATTTAGGTGTTCTACACCTTCCCCACCGATATGTTTGGGAGGTTGTAGGGCCTGATGTATATATTTGGTGCTTTGTAAAGGTTTTTGGGTATGATTGTAGGTGGATGGGAGCAGATCTGATTGGTGGGTTTATATCATTGAGTATAATATTTTATTGGATGAGGAGGCTTTGCTTATATATTTGATAGTCAGATAATCCCGTCGAAATTGCAGGGTTGATTCCGAGGCTTCGATAAGGATGCTACCTGTTGGCGTTGTCTGGAGACAGCCAGTACATATCCTAAGCGCTCTATTATGTACAGGATCCAATTTTTTGAGTAAGTTCTTTTTGGCTTTGTTATATATTATACACCCATAGTCGATTTTATTACGAACAATAGCTTTGTAAGTGAGGAGCAAGGTATGTTTGTCTGCGCCCCAGTTGTTATAGTTCAAGCATTTTAGTCGATTTGTTCTTCTTTTGACATCAGTGATGAGATCTTTAATGTGCTCTTTCCAAGTGTGCTTACAGTAAAAAATAAGACCAAGGATTCTAGTTGAATAGACTCTTCTTATTGCTACCTCTCCCATTTTAAATTAAGATCTCCAGCTATATTTTGCCTAGATATCAGGATGCATTCGGACTTGTTGGAGATATTATGAATCCTGAGCTTAGCGACCATTTATGTATTTAGTTCAATGCATCTTGTGTAATTCTCTGCGTAGATGCGAGGTTCTTTCCTTTGCTGAGGATTATCATATCATCCGCATACTTGCGAATGATCGTAGGTGATATGATATACTGACCAGCATCCTTAATTGCGACCAGAAATAAAGTTACGCTTAGGGTGGATCCTTGTGGAAGTCCATTCTCCAGCTTGATTGTTTCGGATAACTGGTTGTTAGCACGCACTTGAATACATCGATCACTAGTAAAATTCATGATAAAACTAAGAATGTTACCATTAATACCGATATCTTTAAGTATCCATATAATTTGAGGTGTCCAGACCATATCGTACGCCTTTTGGACATCTAGGTTGACGGCAATGACATATTGTCTGTTGTGGATGGCTTCAGTGATGTAGGTGTCCACGCTAATAAGATGCGAGTAAGTAGAATGCCCAGGTCTAAAGCCAAATTGATTATCTTCAATGATGTTATAGTGATTTATAAACCATCTTAAACGTCTATCAATAATATTTTCAATTATCTTACATAGGTTACAAATTAGGGAAATCGGGCGATAGTTAATCGGGTTGGATCTTGCTTTGCCAGGTTTAGGAATGGGGACAACAGTTGCTGTTTTCCATTTATTGGGGAAGGTTTTATTTTTAAACATAAAATTAAAAATATTTAGGAGGATTTCCTTGCCTTCTACAGGAAGATTCCGTATGAGGATGTTGGAGATACCATCCGGCCCAGGTGTCGAGTTATTTGTCACATTAATAACTTCGTTTACTTCCTGCATTGTTATTGGAACATTAAATAGGTCAGAATGTGCCGATGGGTTTTGGAGGTAGTTATTATAGGAGTCTTCAATTACATTTTAACCTTCAAGAATTCTTTATCATAATTCGTGAACTAGAATTGGGTTGGAAAGTTTAGCGAGCATGTTGGCAATTGTCGCAGAATCATTAATAATCTTGTTCTAAAATTTAAAAAAGGGATGTTGTTAGTTACGTTATTGCCATGAATGGACTTTATTTTCTTCCATGATTCAGACATGTTGTTGTTTATATTGATTGATGATACATAATTAGTCCATGATTCCTTTCGACTCTTTGATAATGCTTCTGGCGTGGGACCTAGTTTTCTTGTAAGCAGTCTTGTTCTCTAAAGTTCTTCTTCTTTGAATTTATTGAAGGCACGTTTGGCTGCTTTGATAGCTTCCGGCATTGTTGTTCCACCAGGGGCTCTCTTCTTATTAGATTTAACCTGATAGAATCAATAGCTGGTGCTGCTCCTATGATAATGTTGTAAAATCTGGACTATGCGATTGATGTCAGATTCATTCTCATCCAGATGAAAACTAGATGAAAGGGAGAGCTAACGATTTCTTTATACATGGTCCAGTCAGCTTTGTTATAGTTCAGCTTGCTGGTTGGAGGAAAGATGTTCACCAGAGCCGGGTAAGTCAATATCAATAATGATTGGATAATGGTCACTGTCGTATGGATATTCAAGGACGTCCCATGAGCATTTTGGAGCAAGAGGGACCGATGCCATTGTTATATCAATGGCACTAAGTTTGCCGTTACTGGGATTGATGTGGGTGGGTCCTCCTGTGTTTATAATTATGAAGTCAGAGTCTTCTGCAAATGCTTCTATTAATATACCTCTTCTGTCGGTCTTAAATGAGCCCCATACTGGATGATGACTGTTTAAGTCCCCCAGAATCAATAGAGATTTTGGTAATTGTTTTAGGGTGTCGCTGAGCTCCAAGTACTCAAGTTTATGGTTGTTAGGGATATATAAGTTACATATATTAATACAAATAGGTGCTACAACCTTCACCGCAACTGCCTCCAAGTCAGATTTTATCATAAGATTATCAGCCAAAATTGAAGCTTTTAAATATATGGCTACTCCACCAGAAGCATGATCAGTGGTTATATTTTTAAAGAAACATTGATAATTTTTTATATTAGCTGAGTGATTAGCCTTGAAGTTGGTTTCTTGCAAACAAATGATGTCTGGGTCAAAATTGTTGCATAATAGTTGCAGATACTCAAGACGACAATAGTATCCATTAATATTCCATTGGAGTATCTTCATTTGTTTGCTTGAAATTTATTTAGCAAGGGGGGAATGGTGTTTTTTAAGAGACCTGAATTAAAAATTTAGTGTCAGGTAGTTTCCATACCGGATTCAGACTAAGATGTGTCTGATTCCGGTAGGTGTTTCTGCAGTTTTTTTATTAGTCTGGTGACTCTGCCTTTAATAATTCTATCCTTTAATACCAGGTAAATGTCACTGAGCATTTTTATAACGGCTGGAATATCATTGGAATAGTCCTTTACTATGGTTAGAGGATCAGCAGAGCCCGAGATTTTCTAGTAGTAATTGTAATTGATTTGTGACAGAGGAAAGAGTTTTTATTCATTTCAAGCAGATCTTTAGTTGGGCTGAGCATTGTCTTCAAGTGTTTTATCAGGAATGCTATCTTGGTCCAGTTCTTCATGTTTTCAAGAATTCTTTTTCTGTTTCTTTTTTTTAGTTTTTTTAACATTCTTATCTTGAGTATTATCTTTAACACTTTTAGTTGCTTCAGATAGGGAAGAGGATTCATAGGGGAGACTTCTTTTAAGAAGGGGAGGAAAGTTCATAGGGTCACTGGTGGAGGGGGCAGTAGGTGTTTCAGTTATGGTAGGCTGTACTTCCATATTAATAGAAGGGATAGTTGGTATATTTGTACTGGGAGTGTCCAGAAGGCAATTCTCTTTGGGAGAGTTTAGGGGCAGTTACTAGCAGTATGGCTTCCATTTTGCAATTGAAACAAGTAATGTTTTCAGCAGAGAAAAGATTCTATATGTGACTGAGGTTAGGGACAGACAACAATCACTGATGACTGAGGGAGTTTGTGAAGTTCCTCAGGTTGGATAAATGTTTGCCTTCTGAATCTCATAATGTGACTGAGGTTAGGGACAGACAGGCCAGCTCTGATGAAAGATATACTGGAAGTAGTTTTAATGTCATGATTCTTGAAAATATTTGTGATTTCCTCATTTGGAATAAAAGGGAAAATAAATTTCCTCATTTGATATTATGATTCTTTTGAGTTTGTTAATTAGGGGTCTCACATTAACAGTAGTATTTTAATGATCAGAGTAGGGTAATTGTTAGTTATAAGATCAGCATTGATCTTCGAGTTCAGACACACACATATTCTGTTATTGGATATTCTTGATATAAAAGTAATGGCACTGGGAGGAACAATTTAGGTTAGTTTACTTATATAGTCTTTGACAGATAGATTTTCGCATGCGTCCAGTAGTATAGATTGTTCTTTTGATGGAAAACTCACAGTATTTGCAGCTCCGGCGTACGACTTCGTGGGTTGCTCTTGGAGATTAGGTGACGGATTCATCTTGAGGTTGGCTGGTACTGCTTTATTCATGTGGATACGTTGAGTCAGCCGGCAGGCCGGCCAGAGATACGCTGTATACTGCTTGGAAGACTGATAGCACTTTAAATAACACTGTTAGGTAATATTAACACTGAAGTGTTTTGGTTCGGAGATATAGTGTATCGGCTGATAGAGCGCAGCAGTAGTTGTTGCCTCTAACGCTGTCGAGCTACGACTCCGGAAATTTTATGGCTATTACAATAGTATTAAATATTTTTCCATCTAAGGCTTTGAATTTTCTAAAAATAAAAAAAATTCTTAAAAAGTAAGTTTGAAACTTCGAAAATAGGAAAATTATTAATATTCTGCCATGCAAATTTTAAAGACGTAGGGCTAATAGTTTAGGAGATACAGCCGTTTAAAGATTTCAGAATTTTCGAAATGTTAAAAAGTTAGGAAAAGCTCCTTCCTAACTGGAACTTTTTTGGTCATTACAATAGTATTGATTATTTTTCCATCTAAGACTTTGAATTTTCTAAAATCATGAAAAAATTCAAAAAAAAAAGTTTGAAGCTTTGAAAATAGAGCAGATTATTAATATTCTGCCATGCAAATTTCAGCGACCAAGAGCTAATAGTTTAGGATATACAGCCGTTTAAAGATTTAGAAATGTTTGAAATGTTAAAATGTTCTGAAAACCTCTTTCCTAACTGGAAATTTTATGGCGATTACAATAGTATTGAATTTTTTTTTCCATCTAAGGTTTTGAATTTTCTAAAATCATGAAAAATTCTTGAAAAATCAGTTTGAAACTTCAAAAATGGGGAAGATTATTAATATTCTGCCATGCAAGTTTGAGAGTCGCAGGGCTAATAATTTAGGAGATACAGTCGTATAAGGATATCAGAATGTTCGAAATGTTAAAAAGTTCTTAAAACCTCCTTCCTAACGGGAAATTTTTTGGTGATTACAATTGTATTGATTATTTTTCTATCTAAGGCTTTGAATTTTCTAAAATCATCAACAAATTCTGAAAAAATAAGTTTGAAACTTGGAAAATAGAGCAGATTATTAATATTCTGCCATGCAAATTTCGGCGTCCTAGGGCTAATAGTTTAGGAAACACAGCCGTTTTAACATTTAAGAATGATCGAAATGTTAAAAAGTTCTGAAAACCTCCTTCCTAAGAGGAAATTCTATGGCGATTACAATAGTATTGAATTTTTTCCATCTAAGGCTTTGAATTTTTAAAAATCATAAAAAATTCTTAAAAAATAAGTTTGAAACTTTGAAAATAGGGAAGACTTAATATTCTGCCATTCAAATTTCAGCGACCTAAAAGTTTAGGAGATACAGCCTTTTAAACAGTTAAGAATGTTTGAAATGTTAAAAAGTTCTGAAAAGCTCCTTCTCAACTGGAAATTTTTTGGCGATTACAATAGTATTCGTTATTTTTCAATATAAGGCTTTGAATTTTCTAAAATCATGAACCAATTCTGAAAATATAAGCTTGAAACTACGAAAATAGAGCAGATTATTAATAATCTACAATGCAAATTTCACTGTCCTAATAGTTTAATGGGCTAATAGTTTAGGTGATACAGCCGTTTAAAAATACAAGAATGTTTCAAATGTTCAAAAGTTCTAAGAACCTCCTTCTCAAGTGGAAATCGTATGGCTATTACAATAGTATTAAATATTTTTCCATCTAAGGCTTTGAATTTCTAAAATCATCAAAAATTCTTAAAAAGTAAGTTTGAAAGTTCGGAAATAGGAAAATTATTAATATTCTGCCATGCAAATTTTAGAGACGTGGGGCTAATAGTTTAGGAGATACAGCCGTTTCAACATTTAAGAATGTTCGAAATGTTAAAAAGTTCTGAAAATTTCCTTCCTAAGAGGAAATTCTATGGCGATTACAATAGTATTGATTTTTTTTCATCTAAGGCTTTGAATTTTTAAAAATTATAAAAAATTCTTAAAAAATAAGTTTGAAACTTTGAAAATAGAGCAGATTATTAATATTCTGCCATGCAAATTTCAGCGTCCTAGGGCTAAAAGTTTACGCAACGCAACTCACAACTCGCAACTCTGTATTTACGTAATTTGATACATAAGTAAGTTCAAGTTCATAATAAAAAAATATTTTAAACATGATACATTTCATGGCTCGTTTATATTTGGTCACAGAAAGTTACAAGAAACAATATCGATAGAAATAGTTTTTAAAAATTTGTTTGTTTTAACATGAATTTTGGTTTAATTATCTGTGTGATTAATAAAGTTATATCGATTATTGTTGGGAATGCACCGCCTTGACCATTGCAGGTGTATTGAAATCCCCAAATAACGTTTTTTTAAATTTTTCTAATAAATTCTAAAAGGAGCCGATTGAAGAGAGTCAGTTGATTTGTCTTGTCGAGAGGAATGGTATAAGATATGACAACCTCAGAAGGAACCTGAAACTCCCAAAACGCGTTTCAATTTCTTAAAGGCTACACCGGGAGAAGACCCTCAGTGCATCAACTGATGTCACTGCAGCGCCTCTGACCGGGAGGTTCTACGATCAAGTCCCGACGGCGGCAGGATTTTCGAAACTATCTTGTCAGCTAGGTCAAATTCAGACGCTGTCTGGAGTTCTAGCGGCTGGCTGCTCTGATCTGGAGTTTTACGTGGTTTATGCGATCAACACAGGGTGGATGCCGGGAGAGCGAGATGGTGTGAGAGAGAGAGAGTGAAAGCGAGATGGTGAGAGAGAGAGTGAAAGTGATGAGAGAGTGAGAGTGATGAGAGAGTGAGAGTGATGAGAAAGTGAGAGTGATGAGAGAGAGTGAGACCGAGAGTGAAAGAGAAGGTAAGAGTGGGAGAGAGCGAGAAAGAGGAGAGATAATCAAGGTAGAGGAAGGAAAGATCGTGCGTGGGTTCATGGTCCGTTTGATACGGACATGCTTTTACATTTTCGTGGAAATGAAAGGAGAAACCATGAAAAAAAAAAAAACGAACACAGCATCCAGCTACTAGATTTGTCCTCTAGTGATGAACTCACGCAGCTTATTTACATCGAAAACTCGCCACTTCTACCCCGATCAGAGTCACCCTGTAGCAACAGTTGATGTCCTGGGCCGCTTTGTTAGCTACTGATTGGCCAGTGCTGGCAATATAATTGCCCGTTATGTCCAAGCACTCAATTTTGTCAGTGCGTTCGTTAGCTCATTTGTAAATGACTTCATCTTGCCATGTCATCACACTACATGACATTCATTTGTGTCCCGACCTGTCAAAATGGTCCCATCTTACAGTAACTGCACTATAACTCAGGGGTTTAAAAGACTGAAGATGATTCTGAGCTGCACAGGGTTACCTAGAGTATCCTATGCCACACACACACACACACACACACACACATACACACACCACACACACACCCCCACACACCACACACACACACCACACACACCACACACACACACCACACACCACACACACACACACACACCACACACACACACACACACACACACACACACACACAGACGTCACAGGCGCCACAACGCGGAAGCGTGGCCTTTACTGCGTCGAGACGCGCGTCAAAGCGGAGGCAGCTACCAAGCCACGCGGTCACGCATCTATTTCTGAGAGGCTCCTTGCGTCCACCCCCACGGCCTCATTGCCAGGGGCCGTTTCGGTATCAATGATATACAGAATAAACCTGCTGAGCTCAATTTAAACATTGAACGTTTATTGTTTATATGTTAAAGATGAGCCGAAGGATCCTCTTAAGATTAGTGGAGGAAAGCCTTGGCTAGGCAAACAATAGGAATACGTGATGGGGCCACGAAGACGATCAATTTGTTTTATATTTCAAATAGTTTCTTTACTTGTTGATCTACTAAGTTTGAATGTCAAACATTTTGCTGCAATAACGGTGATAGAAAACCCTCTTTGACATCAGGAACTGTAGCTGCATTTTAGCCAAAATACGAATAGATAGATGACCTCTTCCATACTTTATTCAGAAATAAAACATATTATATTTTAAGAGATGGATAATGTTCTTAAAATTTAAATGAGTTTGGAATACAAGTTTATTTTTAAATTCTATATATTCGTGAAAATATGAAGATTTAGAATTTGGTTGGAAAACTAATAACAAGTGAATAATATGTCACAATCCATTGATTTTTAATACAAATTTATTTTATAGAATAAACGTTTAGCAATAGACGTTGATCTTGAACTCATGAAAATCGTTTAACTGAAACACTAATATGTTCAGCAGGGTAAAGTGAACTATTTAAATCTTAAATACTCGCAATGTAATGAGGGTTCCTCTACGTGTGTCCAAAGTGTCACTTCAAAATGTACCCTGCTTCCTAAGCAAAAGTTGTGAAGATTTTGCGTTTTTGCACAGTGTAAGCCAATTAGAAAATTTTATATTTAGAATCATATAATTTTAATAATTTATTTTAAATTGTATAAGTAAAATACTAATTTAATATTTATACATTTGGAAATCATAAATACTAATGCCAAAGAAAAATCTAAACTAAAACTGAAGCTACAAGATAAGCGCTTCATTCTTCAATGGTCAAATGTCTCGATTTCAACGATTGCTTTATTTCTCTATACTAAAAGCATACATTTTTATAAAAATTATGATAAGTTTGACGCCCTTAAATCTCTTTTTTTATAAAAAGCCATGCATTTGTAAATTAGTTATACTTCCTTTTAGATTATTTCCTTAAAAAATGTATTTCAATTATTCTGAATTACATACAGTTTTCTAAATATATTTTATATAAATGTCATGTTTATGTATCTATGTATAAATTGTATCTTTATTGTCGTAAAACTATTCAGTAATGTATATTTTTATATTTAATTTGTGGGGAGAAGATATACCATTAATTTTACCCCGGGTGATACAAACGGAAGGCACGCCACTGCTTTACAACGCGTTTTAGGATAGCGATACCGGAACTTTTGTCATAAAATGATTAAATGTTGGTCGTATGAAAGACAATCTAGCGGCCGGCTGCCTGATCGGTAGCTCTTCCGTGGCTCTCCGATCAACACCAGGCGAATGCCGGAGCAGTACCCTACCAAACGGGCCACGACCGCGCGCGATATGTCCTTCCACTTCCTTGTCCTATTCTCCCCTCTTACACACACACTCACTCTAACATGCACTACACTACCATATATCCAGGGAGACCGGTCGAGAGCTTAGAGCTTGTCCCGCCTGGGGCGGTGCCCCGCTGGTGGGAGAGTTCTGGTTAGGGGGAAACCCCACTAGCCGATGATAGGTCGGCGCCGGATCTCGCCATCCAGCGGTGAAAGATCACCGCCATCTCCCGAGAGAAAAACATGCACTACACTAACGGGACTAATGACCGAAGCAGTTGACGCGCCCGGAAACACGAAAAAATCAATCATTCAACCAACCAATCCAGTGTCCACAGGTCATTCCAGAGCGCATTGGCTGCGGTCACCGGGCACGTGCGCACCGGAGAGAACGTACAGCCAGGAACACCTGCCTGGCGCTTCCTTCCCGGCTGTGGGCGCGTAAATCAGCGGCGCCGCCGTGACGCTGTGCAGGCGGCGCCCTTTGATGCTCCGCGCGGCACAAAGGCACGCCGCGCTGCCCACTGGGCGGAAACCAAGTGAAAAGCGATCCGTTTCTCTCTGGGGCATTACATAACGTATAAGCTCGACCTTTACTTACCACGCGTATTGAATATACTGCTACATCCCTCTGGAACTTAAGTATTTTCTGAGTATTTTACTTTCTCGCTTACTGCATACGTATGTAGTAAAAAAGAAAGCATTTCAACCGAAATCAAAAGCGGTCTGTTTGCTCTTGGACATTATATAACTTGTGAACCTCACTTTAGTTATTACGCATATTTGGATATACTGGTATATTTACTGAGTATTTTACTTTCTCGCCTACTGCATACTTACGTAGTAAAAAGAAAGCATTGCAATGCTGACGTGAAAAGCGATCGCATTCTCTCTTGAGCATTACATAACTCATGACCTGACCTTTAGACACTACGCATATTTGAATATACTGGAATATCCTTTTGATAATACGAAACTAAGTATTTACTGAGTATTTTACTTCCTCGCCTACTGCATACTTACGTAGTAATAGAAAGTATTTCAATGCTGAAGTGGAAAACGATCGGTTTCTCTGTTGGACATTACATAACTCGTGAGCCTGAACCATTAGCTGCACGTATTTGAATATACTGGTATATCCTTCTTAAATCAGAAAATACGTATTTATTAGTATTTTACTTTCTCTGAAGCCAACTGTAACCCACTGTCACGCATTATAGCCCACTGTAACCCATTGTAGTCCATTGTAGCCCATTGTAGCTCACTGTAGCCCATTGTACCCCACTAAAGCCCATTGTAGTCCACTGCAGCCCATTGTAGCCCACTGTACCCCAGTAAAGCCCACTGTAGCCCACAGTAGCCCATTGTAGCCCATTGTAGCCCACTGTAGCCAACTGTAACCCACTGTAGCGCACTGTAGCCCATTGTAGCCCATCTTAGCCCACTGCAGCCCATTGTAGCCCACTGTAGTCCATTATAGCCCACTGTAACCCACTAGTCCACCGCAGCCCATTGTGCCCCACCAAAGCCCATTGCAGCCCACTGAAGCCAACTGTAACCCAGTGTAGCACTGTAGCCCACTGTGGCATCATTTTAGCCCCCTGTAGCCCATTGTAGCCCACTAGTCCATTATAGCCCACTGTAGCCCACTAGCCCACCGCAGCCCATTGTAGCCCACAGTAGCCCATTGTAGCGCACAGTAGCCCATTGTAGCCCACAGTAGCCCATTGTAGCCCACTGTCGTCCACTGTGTGAGGCAGGGCTCGCAACATCGCACGTGGCGCGTCTCGGCGACACAGCAGCGCCACGCCCACCGCGGGTCGACATCGCGCTTGGCACTTGCGCTTCGGTGGACGGGCGTGAGTGGCGAAACCCCGGTTCGCCAGACGCTCTCCTACGCAGGGCTTCCCCACAGGGCTGGCAACATCCGTTTAGGCTGCCCGGTTTGTGTCTCTCGGCTTTTCATAGCCTTTCTATGTTTATATTTGTGTGATTTACGACTACAATGGTGGATGTAGTGTGATACGGATATGATACACTACATCACGTACATCATATTTATTGGATATGTTCACTCAATACAGTCAGGCAAATTTAAACGTCTGTTTCCATGAATTTTGTTTTTGATTGGTCGAAACCAATTTTCATTGTGTGGAATATGTCTTTATGTGTCTTTCTATATAATTAATTTGTTGATTTTAATTATGTTAGAATACATTAAAATATTTAATATCTGCAAATCATAGTATAACTACATCTTTTGTCCCTTTTGCACTTAAATATCCACATTTTATATTGAGTTTTTGTTTATGCGACTCTAAAAATAAATAGATTTGTATAACCACATTTGTTTGCTTTATTACGAACTTGTCTTTAATTTTTCTCGTTATTTCGTATTTATTATCGTATGGTCGCTACTGGCACTATGCCCGAGCTTTGTCTAAGCACTCCTAGCTTGAAATTAGCTTCGCTTTGAGGAGAGCTGCGCTTGCTTCACATAAAAAGCACACACTAACCCATCTGTCTCCGACTGACGACCCAAGTCTCCACTTATCATTCCAAAAACACACACTATTTGCAAAACAATGAAGAAAGCCAGCCCAAGAATATTTTTTCTCCAGAGCACAACATCTCAACCGATTAGCTACGCATGTAGCAGTACATACCGGAAAAAACGCAGTATGAAACGTCAAAATATGTACATAAATATGTAATAAAACAGTAAGAATATGTAATAAATATGTAAAATCCGATGAAATATATAATATTAAAATACACTATTTATGAAACACATTTACATAATACGAAATTACATTTATAAAAAATTTTAAAAAAATAAAAAACGTCTCAAAAATCATTTGGATAGCATAACTTGATGTACACTTTGCACCATACAACTTTCCAATCAGTAGTAAAAGCATCATCAGGACTGTAGTTTTGCAGAACGATTAGACGCAATAGAAGACATCGTACAAACTAGTGATATCTACGAGAAGCAAACATCACTGCAGCGTGAAGCACTCTCATTGAATGATACACTTGGCAATCGCCAATGTTTCTCCAAAATTACGATTAAAAGTCACGATCCGCGACGTCAGTGATACTTTTCACAACTAAAGGTGAAAATGATCTCAGTCGCTGACGCGCACTTTCCGCCACTGAGATAACTGAAGCAGACGCAACGGACTGCAAGAACATTGCTTTTCCAACTGCCTGACGAGCCGAATTTGGTGAGTGCCCATCTTCAAAAGACACAATTATTTCAAAATGAAGAAGGCCAGCTCAAGAATATTTCTCCAGAGAACAACATCCCAACCGACGCACGGCGACCACGTGGACAACACTCAGGCGG
The DNA here is from genome assembly GCA_964035755.1 of Teleogryllus oceanicus. Lineage (NCBI taxonomy): Eukaryota > Metazoa > Arthropoda > Insecta > Orthoptera > Gryllidae > Teleogryllus > Teleogryllus oceanicus. The sequence continues at coordinate 83,297,639 of CAXIVR010000005.1, read as the reverse complement.
CGGAACCAGCGCGCCACGGCTCGGCGCGTTGGAATTGAATTGAATTGAATTGAATTGAATTGGCCTATTTACGTGGCGAGGTTCGGGCCGCCAGCCCCGCTCTTCCGTTCGACCACGCAAATTTCACTAGGTTCCTTTCACCATTTAACGAAGGTATCACTAAGGCGACGAAACAGATTTGGAATTAGCTCAGAGGCATCGCTTAGCTTGAATATTCTGCAGCGAAAATGTACTAACATGGGACAGCCGGCTTCCCCTCCGGAAGGAAGACGCACGAAGGATTTTTTCGCCCTAAAAATCCACGGCTTGATCGTTTGCAAACCCGCAACTTGGGCATAGCAGTCCGACATTGCCAACTGCTGAAGACTGACATCATTGTTTTAGTTTTAACATTATCGCTACTGTTTACACTAATGCCACCGCATCGCTCGTTAGGTATATTCCAAACAGTATTGATCAGCATTGATGTTAATCACGTTAATAGCATGCGATTATAATGAAGATTTGTCTAGTTGTTAAACATTCTCGATTTTTTGTAATAAATTGAACAATTGTAATGTGGATTTGGTGCATCGTATTGAATGAATCAGGTTTGAAGTCAACAGAAGTATTTCTCTCAGAACGATCCTCAGCCCCATTCGATAGTTGCATTCAAAATTCCACATGTGGTAGCACTTCGCTTGGTCAACTTGAATCCCTGGTCAATCCTGATCTGCCGACTCACAAGTACTTACTACATATTAGAATTTCAAATGCAATATCGAAATGACAAGACAAATTTAGATCGTTCTAGGTTTTTTCCCTTATTAGCAGGATGCTGGCTTTGTGTCTGACACTTTCATGCACCACGATGCACCAAGAAAAATAAATACTTCTTGAAGCAATACAATACTTGTAATATTTGGTCTTTATTTTCTTTATATTGAAAGTTCACACAACACAATATTAATAATAATAATAGTAATAATTAATAGTATTTATTGTGTCAAAATAAATTTAAATAGTTTGATCGTTCTTCAAAGAGATTTATTCTACAGCTGCCGACTTTCTGCTAAAATATCTCGTATTATATCGTTTTGAAGTAAGAATCAGAATGTTGTGTTGACGATTTTCGGGCAATCATGAAGATAGCATGAAATCTTCATTCGTGATTTTGATCGATGTTCTAAACCAATTTCGAACACATTCATCATTCATTCAAAGCGCAGTGCAGTAGGTTGTCACTGCGTATTCTTCAGTCGTTTCCAGGTGTTATGTTTTCAACATATTATTTTAAATTTCCAGATTATTTAATTTTAGATTTTACCAAGGGGCAAACAATTAAATCGCCATTCGACGTCTCAGATGTGTTAACACCATCACGAAAATGAACAGACTTACCGCATATTTTTTCTTTATAGTTTATGTCGGCCAATTGTTAAAATGTTTAAATACTGGTCGCCAGTTTCTTTGTTTACTATACCAGTACCTCTAAAATCCAGCAGCTCTTGAGCCACGACAGCCTTCCCGTGAAACCTTCACGTTACAAAAGCTACGTGTGCTGGCGTTATTTTCATAATAAATTAAAGAGTTTGTCGACAGACAATACAGAAAGAGTACGACAAACAAAAGAAGTTTGTTTCGTACAGCAAAATTACTTTCTTTATATCAATTCAATAATTCAGCAGGGTAAAATTATTGCTACCAAAGGTAGCATAATAGTTACGCATTACACATTATACGTGCCTGTGTCTTGGACATTATTTTTCTAGAATATTTCAAAAATTCCAGAAAAACAGAACAATGTTTGCAAGTTGTTAACAGAATGAGTATTCTGAAAAATGCAGCCCAAAATAGTTTTCCACGTGTCTCTGAAAGTAGAGCAGTGCCTTTAACATTTGTAGCAAAACAGTTGTTGCCTTGAATGTTCGTACTTAACATCAGTTCCTCTCAGCTGATCAAGACGCGAGGTAATGGACTCTGATCTAGTCGGACATGACACGCATGGTACACAGCGCCTACGAACTCGCATTTACAGCATCGAGAATACTTGCTCACAGCGAGCTGAATACCGACACTGACACTGAGATGATCGGGCACTCGGGCACCGGGCAGGACACGTTTTATCGCGACACGACATACGGGACACGGCGCTGAGCCAGAGGCAGATGCCTGGCACAACACAGACACCAGCCGGCACGCGACGACAGCTGAACATTACGGACACGGTCGCACATTACCGTGACGTTCTTGAGCGTCTCGGAATGTAGTGGCCCGCACGTTCACCTCAGCTCGTAGGCGGCGAGCACGGCGGCGGAGTGCGATTTAACAGCAGCAGCCGTTACCAGCGTCCGGCGGCGCGTTGATTGGTCGTCGAGCAGCGGCCCGGCTGCAGGCGTTATCGGATGAGCGATGGCGTACGCACGCGATTCATGAGTCTGGTGAGCGAATTTGCGTTGAAGCATCAGAGAATGACATTACCACCTTACCTACATTTCAGCTAGCATTTTGCAATTCTTCAAAAGTTAATTTTCTTTCAGCTGCAACATTTTCCGTTAATCTCTGATCGTGCATAAGTCACATATTTTTTCAAGATATTTGCGAGATCAGAGCATAGTACAAAGAACAATTACATTCCGGGGACGCACAAACCGAATTCCATGGAAATAAACATCCTGCTTCAGCGAAAGTAGGCGTTGATCGTTCAGACCATCCTTACAGACACATTTGCTATCAGTATAATCATCAACAGATTGAGAGAACAGTCGGAATTCGACCATTGTCGCGTTTTGTTGCCTTCCCGTCGAAGCTCTCTCAACAAAATTTTACATACGCGACTACACAGTCAACAAAGAAGCAGTGACCTGTATTCGTCAATCTGTGTCAATGTTTATAGGTTATTGAAAACACACACAAAATCAAACAAATAATATTGCAGGAGAACTCGAACAATGTAATGAAATGCAACAAAAGTAGTTTACTTACACTTCTCATATTGAGATTCACAAGTAATCGAATTCGAGGCTTCATTAGAATTAAATTCAGTTCACATTCAAGATTTTTCACGACACAAAAATACCATACTTCCAGACGCAACCGAGCATTCAGCGTTATTGTATCTTCTCACGTCATAATTGCCGAAAGAAAATGTTCAACAGATAGCAACAGTTGCAGGGGACAACAGGTGAAATGTTCATTGACACTGATACCTGTAATAGAGGCTTGTCATTGCTCCCGTGTAGTGCATGTTTTTTTCGGGAGATAGCATTTCTGTTGATTTGCGAGATCTACTTTCTAACAAGCCTTCGCTCAACCAGGACCAGTCCACCAGCGGGCAGCCGCTCGCGCCGAACAATTTCCCGACCGGTTCCCGGTAGCAGCGCATGTTAGCGCGAGCGCGGCGGGAGAGATAGGCAAAGGAGCAGGAGCGACAGATCACGCGCGCCTACGGCCCGCTCTGACAGCAGACAACGAGCTCACCCGGCGCCGACCGAAGAAACCACGGAAAATCATCGATCGGCCGGCCGCTGTAATTCCAGACAGCGACCACCGACCTGCCGAAGAGCCAGTGTCGAAACTTTTCCGTCGTCGTGACTGAACCTAGACACGTCGTAGCGCCGCAGTAACAAGTTGACGCCCGAACTACACGCTTCCGGTGTGAAGCAACACAAAATAAAGTAGCTTTGCATCATTTGCTCTGTAAGAAATCACTAATTATTAGCAGGCGTCGTTTCAGGGGCGAGCAGTTGGTTGTCAAAATGCCGGTGAGCATAACACAAGACGCAGGTCGTTAGAGAGCACCCGAGCATATTTTTAGCAACGACACGAAAGGCAGCCTAGTGACCAATCTTCCCATAACGCGCATTAGCAATATCGCTTTCAGCCCGTGCGATTTGCAGTCGGATCCCCATTAACGTGACCTTGATTAACTGAGGCCTGAAGCTGCTGCGTTACCACACTGCTTCCTCATTTTCCGCTCTTCGAATGTTTTCGGTACAGACGCAATTTCGTTCTCCCACAACAACGCCATTATTCACTTGCCGAGCATCTGTAGCGAGCGTTTCTTTCAATAGACAGCAGCGAATTTCACCAAATAGCAAAAAGATAGTTGGCAGTGGTGTTTGCAGCTCAATGACGGTACAGACGGAAGAAGCCTCGTTGAGTGTCGCAGGAAATGAATGTCAACGATATCAGTAGTTTTCGCTCGCTTGAAATACTAAAGAATCGAAAGCATATTTATAAAGCATCGCGCCTCGCGTTTAAACAGTCTAATGCTCTTCTTCCTCTCGAGGGCGAAAGGACACCATTCAAAAGCTGTATTTCGCTCGGTTGTATCAAAGACGGCAACGCTGTTGCCTTTTGTTTCATCACGGAAGATTTTCGCTGAATATTAATATACTAATGAATTATTTTTAATTTAATAAAATATTAATAATTTGAGAACGGAAATATGTTTATACATTTATCCTAATTATAAACATATTTCCGTTCTCAAAAAAAAATTATTGTAGTGTTTTTATTAAATTTAAAAATAATTCATTAGTATAAGTAAAAAGTAGCCAATTTCAGCGAAATAGTTCCGTGATGGCAATTCCTAATGTAGTACACCCACTTGTTAAACAAAAAAAGAAACCTTTAGTTGTACAACGTTGCCGTCACTTTTGATACAACCGAAAGGCGAAATACAAGCTTTGAATGGTGTCCTTTTCACCCTCAAGAAAGAGGAAAGAAGAGCATTCGTTTGTTTAAACGTAAAAGAATTTGATACTTTCTGTAATCGTCTCTTTTTCGATTCTTTGCTCTATTTCAAGCCAGCGGAGAAGCTACTGATATCGTTGACGATTTCATTTCCTGCGACACTCAACGCAAGTGGGTTCTTCCGTCTGTACCAGTCATCTGATCATTGAGCTGCAAACACCACTACCAACTGTCAGCGCCGCTTTAGGCACAGTTGAAATTCGCACTGTCTGGTGTGGCGTGCCAGAAAGAAACGCTCGCTGCAAGGTCTCAGCAAGTGGATAATGGCGTTGATTTGTGGGAGACAGGTTGCGTCCTGTGCCAGAAAACGATTCGAGGAGCAGGTGGCGAGGGGGGGGGGTAGGTGACGATGGCGGCGATGACGGCGGGCAGCGCAGCTTCGCAAGGCCTCGGTTAATCAAAGGTCACATTTAATAGGGATCCGACTACCGTCACACGGAATGGGGAAGGGATGATGGCTGGCCTTAATGCGCGTTATAGGAAGATTGGTCACTAAGGCTGCCTTCCGGTGTCGTTGCTAAAAATACGCCGCTCGGGACAGCCCTTCTCCTCTAACCTGACCTACGTCGCGTATTGTCTTCCGCCAGCGACGACGGCTTTGCAGCCACCTTCGCACAAGACTGTTGCCTGTAAATACAATTGAGTGGTTTCTTACAAGAACCAAATGAGTGCAAAACTACTTATTTTGTGGTACTTCACACCGGGAGCGGTAGTTCAGTGCATCAACTGATGTTACTGCAGCGCCTCTGACCGGTGTCCTAGGTTCGAGTCCTGACGGCGGAAGGGTTTTCGACACTAGCTCTTCAGCTAGGTCGAATTCAGTCGCTGTCTGGAAGAGAATTCTAGCGGCCGGCTGTTCTGATCGGTAGTTTTCCGTACCAGGCGAATGCCGGAGCAGTACCTTAACAAACGGGTCACGGAGCGCGTGATCTTTCCTTCCTCTTCCTTGTCCTATCCTCTCCCCTTACACACTCACTTACACTAACATGCACTACACTACCACATATTCCGGGAGACCGGTCGGGAGCTTAGAGATTGTTCCGGCTGGGGCGGCGCCCCGCTGGTGGGATAGTCCTGGTTAGGGCGAAACCCCATTAGAAGGTAGGTCGGCGCCGGATCTCGCCATCCAGCAAGGGAAGATCACCGCCATCTCCCGAGAAAAAAACATGCCCTACACTCACGGGACTAATGACCAAAGCAGTTGACGCGCACGGAAACACGAAACAATCAATTAATCAATGAATTGAGGTATTTCACCTGTTATTCCCTACAACTGGTGCTATCTGTTGAGACATTTTCTTTCAGCAAGTGCCAAACAGTGAAAGATACAATAACGCGGGAGAAATTATCAGTTTGTAAATAAGCACGTCTAAGGTATGAATTATTTTGTGTCGTGAAAAATCTTGAATGTGGACTAGTTTGGTTCTAGTAAATCAATTCGGTTGCGGGAGCCTTTAATTTGAAAGGATCCTCCAATATGAAGTATGAAGTAAACTACTTTTGATTACTTTGCATTTAAGCGCCGTCGATTCACATTCAGAATGTAACTTGTTCGAGTTCTCCTCACAATGGTATTTGTTTGATTTTGTGTGTGTTTTTCAATGCCCATAAACGTTGACTGAGACATTTAGATACAAGGTCCTGCTTCTTTTGTTGATATTAATAGTCGCGTACCAATGTAAAATTTTGTTGGGGGCTTCGGGCAGAATTTAGTTGTAAGCAAAAAACACGACAATAATTCTGAATTCCATTTGTTCTCTCAATCCTGAAAAGTTGATGATTATACTGATATAGGATATCATAAAAAGTATCTATGGGATAGTCTGAACAATCAGACGCCTAAGACTTTTCCTTCCTTGAAGTAGGGATGTTTATTTCCCATGATTCCGGTTTGGTGTAAAAATCCCCAGATATCACACAATATAGTAATTGTTCTTTATTACTATGTACTCAATATCCTCACAAATCTTGAAAAAAATATGTGACTAGAATTATACACGATCAAAGAGTTAACAGGAGATAAAAAATGTTCGCAAATGAAAGAAAAAAATTCTTTGAAGGAATTACTGCGTCACTAGCTAGAGAGAAAATGTAAGGTAAAGGTTATTAATAATCATTCTCTGTTCGTATTCTCAACGCAAATTCACTCTGAGACTCATGAATCACGCGTCGCATTGCACGCACCTGCCTGCTCCCATCCTTCATCCGTGCGCCTACTCGCCAGCCAGGCCGCTGCTCGACAGTGATCAACGCGCCACGAGACGGCGCTGGTGGCGACAGCTCAATGCACGCGGATGGTGGTGAAAGGAGCTCGCTGCTGTTAAATCCGCCTCCCGCCGTGCGTTTCTCAGCCGCACCCTCCCCACGAAATGATTAGACGTGCGGTTACTACATTCCAGACGCTCTAAAGAACGTCCCAGTAATGTGCGTGTGTCCGTGTGTCCGTGTGTCCGTGTGTCCGTGTGTCCGTGTGCCCGTGTGTCTGTGTGTCTGTGTGTCTGGGCGTCTGTGCGTCTGTGTGTCCGTGTGTCCGTGTGTCCGTGTGTCCGTGTGTCCGTGTGTCCGTGTGTCCGTGTGCCCGAGTGCCCGAGTGCCCGAGTGTCCGAGTGTCCGAGTGTCCGAGTGTCCGAGTGTCCGAGTGTCCGAGTGTCCGAGTGTCCGTGTGTCCGTGTGTGTGTCTGTGAGACCGTGTGTTCGTGTGTTCGTGTGTCTGTGACCGTGTGTCTGTGAGTTCATGGGGCTGTGTGTATGCGTGTCCGTGTATTTGTGTGTCCGTTCGTTAGAGTCCATTACCTCTCTCCTCACGTCTTGATCAACTAGTGAGGAACTGATCATTAAGTACAGACATTCAAGGCGAGCAACAAACCTTCTAGAATGTTAAAGAACTTTCTCTAAAAATGTGTTTCAGAGTTTTTAATGATGGAAAATAATTTTGGGGCTTTTAAAGTACCTCCAGAAGAGATAGGTCTTTCGATTCTGTTGACAACACGAAACGATTGATACTGTTTTTCTCTTTCTAGAATTTTTTAGAATAATTCTAGAAAAAATGTGTCCAAGATTTTTAAGGCACATGTAGTAATGTAATACTATTAACTATTATGCTACCTTTACAGTGTAACATGAAATTTTACCACTGGATTATTCAGATTGATTATAAAAAAGTAATTTTGTAACGAAATAAACCTTTTTAGGGAATGTTTGTCGGTACTCTTTCGTGTAATTGTCTATCCTAGAAGATAGACGAACCAAACAATTGTATTACGGTTAAAACTTCTTTTAATTTATTATGAAGTAGCATAGCGCAAATAACTTGTAACGTGAAGGTTTTCACAGGAGGCGTCACGGTCTGATAAAATGGTATAAAGCCTTTCATTTTTAAATTGCTTGGAATATGTAAACAAAAACTGGCGTTAATTATTTTAAACATTTTTTAACAATTATTTTGAACACAAAACTATAAAAAATAAAGAATATGCAGTGAATCTGTTCATTTTCGTGAATGGAACAGTTAACATATCTGGGACGTCAGATAACGTTTAATTGTTTGCCCTTGCCTTGTTAAAAATCTAAAATTAAAATAATCTGGAATTTAAAATGTCATGTTGAAAGCATAACACCTGGAGAACATTTGAAGGAAATACGCAGAATGACAACCTACTTTACTTTTCTCCGCTTTTGAGATTAGATGATGAATGTGACACTTCGGAAATTGGTTTCATCGAACATCGATCAAATGGTGTCACAACTGTTAGATGAAGATTTCGTACTATCTTCATGATTGCGAAAGTCGGTCAACACAGCATTCTGATTCTTACTTCTCAGAACATTATATTACGAGATATTTTAGCAGAAAGTCGAAGAAAAAACAGAATTTTCGCATCTCTCTTTGAAGGAACGTCAAACTGAGTTTAAATTTGTTTTTGACCTAATAAATTACTATTAATTATTACTATTATTATTATTAATATTATTGTTATTAATGAACTCAATATAAAGAAAAATAAAGATAAATATTACAAAATTAATTGTATTTAACAAGTATTTTGTTATTTTTCTTGGTGCATCGTGAATTGCATGAGAAAAGTATCGAACCTAAAGCCAACATCCTACTAATAAAGGCGCTCCCCCCTAGAACGATCCGTTGTCCTTATCATTTCGATATTGCATTTAAAATTCTAATATGTAGTAAGTACTTGCTTGGTCAACCTGAATCAAGTTGACTTCAGGGATTCAAGTTGACCAAGCAAGTACTTACCACATATTAGAATTTTGAATGCAATATCGAAATGATTAAGGACAAGGGATCGTTCTAGGGGGGAGCGCCTTTACTAGGAGGATGTTGGCTTTAGGCTTGTTACTTTTCTCATTCAATCCACGATGCACCAACTTACACAAAACATCGAGAATGTTTAACAACTAAACAAATCTTCATTACATAATCGCATGCTATTAACGTGATTAACATCAAATCGATATTGTTTCTTGAACTTTCTGTGACCAAATATGAACGAGCCATGAAATGTATTATGTTTAAAATTTCTTTTTATTATGAACTTGAACTTACTTATGTATCCAATTACGTAAATACAGAGTTGCGAGTTGTGAGTTGCGTTGCTTGACATTCTTCTGAAGATCAAAATACTCGCTGCAGTTGCCACGCTAAGCCGTAAAGTATTAAATCTAAATAATCAGAATCGAAATGGTTGTCTGGAAACAAATACAAAATACCAAGCTTCATAAGTGAACCTCACATTCATTTTTCAACAAATACACATTGATTTTTATCTTAATTATTGTACTGTAATAGTTATTTACGATACATGTTAAGTAAAGCATCTGATTACAAAGATTGAGATTGGAAAATTGCTAAACGCGACCGTTTGACCGAGTTTGGTAACCAATTGAGTACTGTAACCAGATGTTACGATACGAATATGGAACAATGTTATATCCACTTTGTAAAATTTGTTAATTTAATGTGAAATTTCGCCTTATGCCTTATTTAGTATTCACAATTTTTCACACAACTAGCAACACGGAAAACAATTGAATCACACTTGATGTATACTTTTCGACATGAGTTAATGTAGTTCAGATTCGAAATTGAAATATCAGTAAATGCTACTTCAGAACCATTGCTACCTAACAAATTAATAAAGAAATATGATAGTGAGTATTTAATTTTTAAAGATTGGTGTAAAAGTTCATTACATATCGGAAAAGTTTTGATTGCTAATTTTTCTTTGCAAGTCAGAGAAGGAGGAATCAAGATGTCTTTTACCCACTACTCTACGTTCAAAAGTACAATGTCACTTAATGACTATTGATATCAATAAATTTACTCAGTTATTAGCGTTTTTAAAGAGGAAAAGTGAAGGACACAACACAAAGAAGTCCAAAATATTTTCAAAAGAGTGACAACGTACGCTATTACTTTACCACCCTAGTGTGGTAATGAAGTACATTACCACACTAGGACAGTATAAGTGCTTCATTACGAAACTGATTATAATGGCATAATGTTTGACTTTACCTAACCAAACTGGATGAAGGTTATTTTATAAATTATTTTCAAATTTATTGACAGGTAAAATAAACTTTTAATTCATTACAAGTAGGAATAATGTCTGAATTAGCTCTGAGTCCCATTAACGTTTTGTGTTCGTTTGAGAGTATGAAATGAAATAGAAAACAAAAGATATCAAAATGAACAATATTTAAATACATTTATAAAATATGTCTGTTTTCCAAATTAAATTATTTGCAACGTTAAATTTATTAAATCATACATGTTGACCTCGTGAAACCATTCACTAATATCTATAAATACCCATAAAATGCACCAAACAAACAGCCTTGAGCTTTCATTTTATACCCTTATACTCACGTAACAATTTCAGTGTTCAGAAGTCCGACACAATTATCATAAAACGCTTAAATTTGAATATCTTTATAAGACAGCTCTTGCGTTATTTTTAGAAACATATTGTTAATAGGTCTTCATTAGATTAATCATTTAATTAGGCCTCAATTTGTCTCATCAAAGCATAAAAGAATATGAAAGCCTCAATAGCTGTAAAGACAATGAACATTATTTTATAAATCAATGTTTGTCTGCAATAAAACAAAACGAATTAAATGAAAAGGTGAAACATTTTTAGTGTTAAAATGTGTAAGCAAAGGAGAGATATGATACAATACATCAAAAGAATTCTTCTAATATGACATAATATAATTTGCAACAAACGGAAAAATAGTTACGTAGTTACGTGTTATAATTATTTTATTATTACGACATATTTTTAAGACTAACAGAAGAAAGATTAATTTAGAAATGCTGAACTGGTGAATGCTGCTAGGTGTCTCTTCTAGCCACTTTCTATCCTCAACAGGTATTGGACTCTTGGTATATCCCAATTAAGAGATAAATAAATAGATAAATGGATAAATGGATAATTGGATGGATGGATGGATAATTGATGGATGGATGGATGGATGGATAATTGGATGGATGGATGGATAATGATGGATGGATGGATAATTGGATGGATAATTGGATGGATGGATGGATGGATAATTGGATAATTGGATGGATAGATAGATAATTGATAATTGGATGGATAGATAGATAATTGGATGGATGGATGGATGGATGGATAGATAGATAATGGATGGATGGATGGATGGATGGATAGATAATAATTGGATGGATGGATAGATGATAATTGGATGGATGGATGGATGGATAGATAATTGATGGATGGATGGATAGATAGATAATTGGATGGATGGATGGATAGATAGATAATTGGATGGATGGATGGATGGATGGATAGATGATAATGGATGGATGGATGGATGGATGGATGGATGGATGGATAGATAGATAATTGGATGGATGGATGGATGGATGATAGATAATGATGGATGGATGGATGGATAGATGATAATTGGATGGATGGATGGATGGATAGATAGATAATTGGATGGATGGATGGATGGATAGATAGATAATGATGGATGGATGGATGGATGGATAGATAGATAATTGGATGGATGGATGGATGGATAGATAGATAATTGGATGGATGGATGGATGGATAGATAGATAATTGATGGATGGATGGATAGATAGATAATGGATGGATGGATGGATGGATGGATGGATAGAGAGAGAGATTGGATGGATGGAGAGAGAGAGATGGATGGATGGATAGAGAGAGAGATTGGATGGATGGATAGAGAGAGATGGATGGATGGATAGAGAGAGAGATGGATGGATGGATGGATGGATAGATAGATAATTGGATGGATGGATGGATGGATAGATAGATAATTGATGGATGGATGGATGGATGGATAGATAGATAATTGGATGGATGGATGGATGGATGGATAGATAGATAAATGGATGGATGGATGGATAGATAGATAAATGGATGGATGGATGGATAGGTATATAATTGGATGGATGGATGGATAGATAGATAATTGGATGGATGGATAGATAGATAATTGGATGGATGGATGGATAGATAGATAATTGGATGGATGGATGGATGGATAGATAGATTGATACATTGATTGATAAATAAATAAATAAATAAATAAATAAATAAATAAATTAAATAAATGTCTTTTGGTGGCGAGACTCAGGCCATTCAGCCTGCTCTTCCGCCTGACCACTATCAGAATTTCTACGTATTACAGTAGTACTAAATAAAGGAAGTCTTACAATGAAAATACGCACGCAATTTGGATGAAGATTTTCACATGGATGACAGGAGTGAAAGCGAGGAGGACGAGTTTGATAGGAAATCGGAAAACAATCGGATGAATGGAACGTGAGAGAAATGAAAGAAAGAAGAAGAAGAAGAAGAAGAAGAAGAAGAAAGGACGATCTTTGCCGGCGTGTCGGAAGATGGAAGGCAGGGGAAGAGCACGGAAAGGAAGAAAGCGAGCGATTCGTTGCACAATTGTACAAGGATCTGCTCCGGTATTCGTCTGGAAGATGATGTGAAAGTAAGAAAGGGAATAGGAAACCATTCCTGATAGTGTTCGGACTACTGATAGTCCAGTCACAGGCTTGCTCGATCGTTTGGTACAGCCACCATGCACCACAGAAGAGCACCTACAAACATGAACAGCTGACATGAGTGATGAACACTCTCAGATACGACGAGCTCGATATGAAGAGTGATGATGAGCTCACTCCACAAGAAGAATGATGATCAACCTCGTTAACAAGAAGAATAATGATGATCCCTCGTCGACGTGAGTGATGCTGAGTCCATGCCGACATGAGTGATGACGATGAGCGAACGCTGACATGAAAAGTAATGTTGAGCCCTCGCCGGCATGAAGAATGATGAGTATTCGCCAACATTAGCGATGTGACGATGAGCACTCACCGACATGAATGTTGAAGAGATATCTCCGACAAGAGACACTCATTGTCAAAGAATCATGAAGAGCTCTCACCGACATGAAGAATGATGAGAACTCACCCAGTGAAGAGTGATGAGCACTTTCTGGCAGAAGAGTAATGTAATGTTCTTATTGTCTTGAACATCCCGTCATGGAGAGTGATGATGAGCACTCATGTGTCTTGTGACGCGCTAAAGAAACCTACGAGTACAATAAGGCACGCAGGTAGTGTTGTTGCAAATCTTAAAAACATTTTACAAAACAGTGATAATGAGCTGTCATCAAGAGTGGTAAAACGTTCTTATTGTTTGAAATCCCGTCATGGAGAGTGATGATGAGCACTCACAGTCATGCGAAATAAAGATCAATCAATGAAGAGTAATGAAGAACACTCACCGACGAAGAGAAGAGCACTCATCGACATGAAGAGTTTTAAAAACACTCACCTCAATTAAGTGATGAAGAGCACTTTCTGGATGAAGAGTAATGAAGAGCACTCACCGACATGAAGAGCTCGAGCGAGAGCGTGGTGTAGCCGAACCCCCTCATGGCCACGGGTGACTCGAACCAGGGCGCGCAGTACGCGTCTTGCCCGCACGCCACGCTCTGCGCACGCGCAGCGGTGTATACACACACTCGTACTCGCAAGGCCTCGTCTCTCAATTCGACAACGCACAGAACTACGGTCGTGTTTCAAAAGAAATCGGAACGTAGTGACAATTTTTCAATTAGAAATGCAAATAAAATAATATAATAATAGATAATGCAATAAGATAATAATCACGTCCTGTATAGACATTTCTAATGCCATTGTACAACTTTTAATTTGAATAATAAAGTGTTTTTGGGGTTTTGTTTGTTGTTGTATGATGATGTTGTATGATCTATTGCAGATTTTGAATTGTAAATTATTATCTGTATTTTTGATTATCCTACAGTAAAACTAACATTTATGTATTTTTATATCTTCCATGATACAAAGACCAATCACATGAATGTGACCACCCGTTAAAATCATGAATAACCCTTTGCAGCGCCGACCTGATAAACGTACAGGAAGAGAGTCAAGAGGAGGTTCTAGATGGTTACCGACAGGATGCGGAGCCAAGCGTACTCCAATGCGGTGACCAGCTGCACTAGGTTTCTCGGTTGCGGATCCATGGCGCAAACAGCTCAATGGCTCTACAGACTCTCGATTGGGTTTAATTTAAGAGATTTTGTTAGCCAGGGAGTACTGTAAACTCATCCTGATACTCCTCCAACCACGCACGTACACTGCGAGCTGTAAGACACGTTAGATTGTCTTGCTGGTAGATAGTCTTGCTAAAGAAAACTAATCTGCAAATAGGAGTGGACATGGTTTCCAGGATGGATGAATACTTCTTTTGTTCCATTGCACATTCCAAAATGACGAGATTATCCAGTAAATGTCACGAACGCATTCCCTACACCACCCGTTTCATCCTCCGATGAGATGAGTGTTTTAACCACGGCGGCACGCGAACACTTGACTAACTTCTCGTTTCAGAAATGCTTCGGCCTTAGCCCGAAAGCCAATGATGCCCTTTTAACGTACAATAAATTGCTCCGTTTTTCCATTGGAACAACTACTGCATTGTTTTCCGCTTTCACCTGACACGCTTTATATACTCCACTGTTAGTGCTGCCATCTGGCGTCTGTGAGGAGTTACGGCACGTTTACGTCCAACATGGGGTAGTCATTAATGTGGCTGGACTGTTTAGTATGCTTAAGCATTGTAGTTAAATGTTTAATATTTTAGTAGTTTCTTTAAAACTATTTTTGGTTCTAAGTTTTCTTGTAACTATTCATTTTTATTTTTGCCCACCATTTATAAAATAAAGTAAGTCGGTCTGGTGGCCGAGATCGCTAAGGCAGTAGTGTCGTAGCGATCTCGACCGAAGGTCGGTCGAGTCCGCCTCGGGCATGGTTGTATTTGTGTGTGTCCTTTCACTCCTTATCATCACCATATCGTTTCATCCTCATAGTTACCATACCGTTAACAGCAATAGTGGCGCTAAAGACCTAAGATATTGATGCGACCTTAAATAACCAATTAAAAAAATTAAGTAAATTATAATAAAGAGCCTGTGAAAAACATTGTCATATTGTTCAATTGAATTTGTAAAAAAATTAATTTGAATGAATAAGTAAATATATAATTTAATAGTATTCGCCAAGAAATATTTTCTTCTTTGCACCGTCGTCGCGCTCTAATTGTTGATCCTTTTTAAAACTTTGTATCCCATCATTATAAACGACCTTCTTCGTTACAATAAATTATTCACACATCTTTTATGGCACATATGATGACTTATTTGCCGTCTATGACTCGAATAATTGCGTCATCACATATTCACCTTATCGGAGCCAAAGAATAGTGGGATAGTTGCGTAAATCGAACAACCGA
The DNA here is from genome assembly GCA_964035755.1 of Teleogryllus oceanicus. Classification (NCBI taxonomy): domain Eukaryota; kingdom Metazoa; phylum Arthropoda; class Insecta; order Orthoptera; family Gryllidae; genus Teleogryllus; species Teleogryllus oceanicus. The sequence continues at coordinate 83,282,046 of CAXIVR010000005.1, read as the reverse complement.
CCACCATTTTCTCGCACAGATGTCATATACCCGTGACTTCACAATAAAGTTGTCTTCATCAAGAAAAATATCCTATAATATAAAATACCTTATACTCAAACAAAAAGCTTAACATTATATACTAGTTGCATAATACATTTCAAATGTCCAACACATGGAAATCTAAAGATATGAGATCAGGATGTTAAGGAAATGATGTAAGATTCTAAATTTCACTTAACTAGCGAAGTTGATTTACATTAATTTACGTAATTAGGGTTATTGGGTCGGTAGCCGACTTCGCCAGCCAGCTACAGCGTCCCCATGCCCGGGCGACATGAGGCGAACATGACGTATTCTCTTCACCGTAACTAGCAAGATTTGCCTCGAGCTTTTCTTCAGATACAGAAACTGGAACGATTTTAAACAAAAGCTACCACTCTTCTTTTTTTTCCTCTACCGGGAATCGAACTCGGGTCCAAAGCACGGGAAGCTAGTACGCTGCTCATGAGCCATTCCAGAGCGTTACGTTAATTTAACGAATGAAGTACGATCAACTACACCTCACCACTGTATCAATATACAATTTCCAGTTAGGACGAAAGTATTAATAAGTTTCTAACATTTCAAACATTCCGAAGTCTTTAAATGGCTGTATCTCCTAAACTATTAGCCCTAGGACGCTGAAATTTGCATGACAGAATACTATAAATTTCCCTATTTTCGAAGTTTCAAACTTATTTTTTAATGATTTTTGAAAATTCAAAGCCTTAGATGAAAATAAAATACTATTGTAATCGCCATAGAATTTCCTCTTAGGAAGGAGGTTTCAGAACTTTTAACATTTCGATCATTCTTAAATGTTGAAACGGCTGTATCGCCTAAACTATTAGCCCCACGTCTCTAAAATTTGCATGCAGAATATTATAATTTTCCTATTTCAGTTTCAAACTTACTTTTTAAGATTTTTTTCAATTTTAAAATTCAAGCCTTAGATGGAAAAATATTTTAGAAGGAGCTTTTCAGAACTTTTAACATTTCGATCCTTCTGGAATCTTTAAACGCTGTATCTCCTAAACTATTAGCCCCTAGACCTTGAAATTTGCATGGCAGAATATTAATAATTTTCCTATTTTCGAAAATTCAGACTTATTTTTCATAATTTTCCATGATTTTAGAAAATTCAAACTTTTAGATGGAAAAATAATCAATACTATTGTAATCATAAATATTAGGAAGGAGCTTTTAACATTTGGAACATTCTGAAATCTTTAAATGGCTGTATTCCTAAACTATTAGCCCTAGGACGCTGAGATTTGCATGGTAGAATAATAATAATCTGCTCTATTTTCGAAGTTTCAAACCTTTTTCAAATTTTTCATGATTTTAGAAAATTCAAAGCCTTAGATGGAAAAATAATCAATACTATTGTAATCGCCATAAAATATCCAGTTAGGAAGGAGCTTTCAGAACTCTTTAACATTTTGAACATTCTAAATCTTTAACCAGCCCACCTCTAAAGTATTTGCCTACGACTCTGAAATTTGCATGGCAGAATATTAATAATCTTCCTACTTTCGAAGCTTTAAACTTATTTTTAAGAATTTTTCACGATTTTAGAAATTTCAAAGCCTTAGATGAAAAAATTCAATACTATTGTAATCAGCTATAAAATTTGCACTTAGAAATGAGGTTTTCAGACCGTTTTAACATTCGAACATTCTGAAATCTTTAAACAGCTGTATTTCCTAAACTTTTAGCCCTACGACTCTGCAATTTCTATGGCAGAATATTAATAATCTTCCCTCTTTTCTAGTTTCAACTTATTTTTGAGAATTTTCATGATTTTAGAAAATTCAAAGCTATAAGTAGAAAAATAATCAATACAATTGTAATCACCAAAAAATTTCCGGTAGGAAGCAGGTTTTAAGGACTTTTAACATTTCAACATTCTGATATCTTTAAACGACTGTATCTCCTAAACTATTAGCCCTACGACTCTCAAACTTGCATGGCAGAATATTAATAATCTTCCCCATTTTTGAAGTTTCAAACTGATTTTTCAAGAATTTTTCATGATTTTAGAAAATTCAAAACCTTAGATGGAAAAAAAAATTCAATACTATTGTAATCGCCATAAAATTTCCAGTTAGGAAAGAGCTTTTAAAACTTTTAACATTTCAAACGTTCCTAAATCTTTAAATGGCTGTATCTTCTAAACTTTTAGCACTTGGTCGCTGAAATTTGCATGGCACAATAATAATCTGCTCTATTTTCAAAGCTTCAAACTTTTTAAATTTTTCATGATTTTAAAATTGAAAGCTTAGATGGAAAAATAATCAATACTATTGTAATAGCCATAAAATTTCCGGAGTCGTAGCTCGACAGCGTTAGAGGCAACAACTACTGCTGCGCTCTATCAGCCGATCGATACACTATATCTCCGAACCAAAACACTTCAGTATTAATATATCTAACAGTGTTATTTAAAGTGCTATCAGTGTTCCTCTGGTCAAGCAGTATACAGCGTATCTCTGGCCGGCCTGCCGGCTGACTCAACGATATCCACATGAATAAAGCAGTACCAGCCAACCTCAAGATGAATCCGTCACCTAATCTCCAAGAGCAACCCACGAAGTCGTACGCCGGAGCTGCAAATACTGTGAGTTTTCCATCAAAGAACAATCTATACTACTGGACGCATGCGAAAATCTATCTGCCAAAGACTATATAAGTAAACTAACGAAATTGTTCCCCAGTGCCATTACTTTATATCAAGAATATCCAATAACAGAATATGTGTGTTCTGAACTCGAAGATCAAGCATAAGATCAGCAGATCTTATAACTAAAATTACCCTACTCTGATCATTAAAATACTACTGTTAATGAGACCCTAATTAACACACTCAAAAAAATCATAATATCAAATGTATACCCTTTTATTCCAAATGAGGGAAAACACAAATATTTTCAAGAATCATGACATTAAAACTACTTAGTATATCTTTCATCAGAGCTGGCCTGTCTGACCTAACTTCAGTCACATTATGAGCTTCAGAAGGCAAACATTTATCAACCTGAGGAACTTCACAAACTCCTCAGTCATCAGTGATTGTATGAAGGTACACCATATAGAATATTTTCTCTGCTGAAAACATTACTTGTTTCAATTGCAAAATGGAAGACCATACTGCTAGTAACTGCCCCAAAATCTCCCCAAAGTGAATTGCCTTCTGGACACTCCCAGTACAAATATACTGTAACGAATATTGCGTCACCCCCGGCGCCACCCGAGGTGCCTGTGATGGTTACATCATCTGCCGGCGACCACGAGCTGCCCGTGAGCGGGGTTGCATCACCTGCCGGCGGATTACTCCAGAACAGTCGCGGCGTCCGGAAGGTTCTGATTGTCTTGACAGGTATAAATACGTGACGGCCGGCGACCGCGAGCGAGTCTCAAGTCCGCAGTGGAAGCTGAACTATGAAGTGTGTGCATCGCAGTGAATAACAGTGCAGTGATTGTGCTCTGGACGTGAACCGTGGTCAGTGCATCGTACTGTGGTCGGTGACGTGAACTGTGACCAGTGCATCAAACTGTGATCAGTGCAGTGAACTGTGGCCAGTGCTTAGTACTGTGCGAGTGTGCAAGAGGAGTGTAGTGTAAATAAATCAAGAGAAGTGTAGTGAAAATAACTGAAGAAAGGGGTGTAAATAACTGAAGAGAGTGTAGTGTAAATAGGAGAGAAGTGTAGTGTAAATAAATAATCAAGTGTTTTCAGTGATTGTGTTAAGAAACAAAATAAACGTTTTGTGAAAATATACGAGATTTTAATTCACCACCTAAAAACGTAACAATTGGTCAGGTGTGGTCAAAATAGTTGTGTGGTGAATTAAAACTTCAATCAACATGAGTTTCGGAAAACCTTAGGATCTGAAAGTGGCCGAGTTGAAGAGAGAGTTAGAAGAGAGGATCAGGACACAACTGGCACGAAGCGAATTGCAAGAACGTCTTGCTAATGCGATGATGGCAGCGGAGAAATCAGAACATTTTCTTCGAGGACTTGTCCACAATATTAGAAGGAAAGTTAACAGAAAATTCCAGAATTTTAGAAGAACTGACTGAAACTCCAAAGCTTTAGAAGAAAATTTATTGAAAATTCCCAGAAATTTAGAAGCAAGGTTATCAAAAAATTCCAAGAATTTAGAAGGAAAGTTAACTGAAAATTCAGAATTTTAAAAGAGGAATTAATAGAAAATTCCAGGATTTTGAAGAAAAGTTAGAACAAAATAACTCAGAATAATAAATTCATAGAGAAGAAATTGAGAAGATGGATGAGAAAATTTTAAGAACGAAAAAATGGAAAAAATTGAGAAGATAGATGAGAAAATTTTGAAGAATGAGGAAAATTACTAAATCTATTAGAAGAGAAGCTGAAGGTTTTACTCCTCAACAAAAAAATCGAATATAAACATCGTACAGGAACCACTGAAATGGCACGAGTGGCACGCAGGGAGCCACTGGGAAAGCACAAGTAAACCACCTACCTTTGATGGCACTTTTCATGGTCGAATTTTTGAAACAATTCAAGGCTGCTGCAACGGTAAATGGCTGGTCCGCAACAGATTGCGCTACGGCCCTAATTTGGCTTTGCGTGGTTACGCCGTCGATATTCTAGAGACAATACCGACCGATGAACAGTCAAACTTTGAGCAAATTGTCAAGAGACTCGAAACACGGTACGGGCAAGCGCACCTGGAAGACATGTTTTACCCAGCTAAGGAATCGTGTCAGAAGCATGGAAGAGTCTTCAAGAACTGGAAGCTGATATTTCTCGTCTGTGCGATTTCGGACCCTGATGCTTCAGAAAGTTCCTGCAACGCACAGCCGCCCGGGTGCTTTATTGAAGCGCTCATGATGCAGAAACACACAAGCATTAAGACTGGCAAGACTGAAAACCTTAGCTGACGCATTAAGTCAAGCACTAGACTTCAGGTCGAAAAAAGAGCATCGAAACGTGACGGACGAGTACGAGAATTGAAAACCGGCGTCGATACATATGACGAAAAATATTTTGAGGCAATGGTTGAGAGATTGGTAGACGCACGCATTTCTAGTGGCAAAGACGACAACCTCGATGTTGGAATTGTGGAGGAATTAGGCACGTGAAAGTCGATGTGACCGTCCACTGAAGCAACAAGGAGGCAGCAGTCTGTTGGTAAATCTAGCAGCCAGCAGGAAACTAAAGCAGGTTGAGGGAAAGGGGGCATCCATCGACCTGTCAAACAAGACCCCACCTCACGAAATACACGTCAAGTCCATTCGACACCGTTCTGACAGCGTTTACGTAGATGCACTCGCAAATGGAAGGCCATGCGTCTTACTTTTGGATACTGGTGCAACCAAGAGCATTATACGAACCGATTTTGCCAAATCATCTCAAATTATGCCGTCCAAATGGAAGCTCGAACAGCCACTGGTGACTCGGCGAATGTTGTTGAGAGATGGATGCCCCCTTGCCATTGGAACTGTTGCTTTCAGTCATCGTCTGCTGGTCGCTGATATGAAGAAGAAGCAATTTAGGAATGGATATTATGACGACATGGGTGTCAGCTGGATTTACGACAGGGTGTGCTGAGGCTCAACGAAGTGGGGGTGGTTCTACATTCACGTAACAACATTGCTGTGAATGTAATTACGGTTGACGACGTAATCTTGACGGAGCGTAGCGAGATGTTTATAGAAGCGAGCCCTGAGGGCGACGTTCCAACTGGCGAGATTGCTATCCTGGAACCCAGAAGTCACGACGAAGACATTGGTCGAGGAATTCTAGTACAAAGAACTGGTCAGAGGAATAGAACAATACCTGTGAGATAATGAACATTTATCACTATCCTGTTAAGTTGAGAAAAGAACAGTGATTGGTAATGTCTACGGTATCCTCGGTTTTGCAGAAGGTGAACCGTACCGAACCACCACCTAAAGGAATTCCTGAACGACTGCAGAATCTGGTTACGGAGGCATGTAAAGGCTTATCTCGGGAAGAGTGTCATAGGCTGAAGACCTAATACGGCGCTACCAGCATGTCTTTGAATGCAGTGACGGTGTAAAAGGAAAGACTGATATTGTTCGTCACAGAATAGACACCGGAAACGCTACACCGATTCGCCGCTGCTAGAAGATTACCTCTGTCTAGAAGAGAAGAAGCAGATGCGATTATTAAAGAGATGAAGAAGGATGGAGTAATCGAACCATCAAGCAGTCCGTGGGCGTCTCCGTCGTATTGGTAAAGAAGAAAGACAGGTCGATCGGTTCTGTGTCGATTTCCGACAGCTCAACAATGTAACGAAGAAGGATAGCTATCCATTGCCCCGTATTGACGACATGTTGGACACGCTCTCTGGGCAAGATCTTCTCGACACTTGACCTGAAAGCGGATACTGGCAAGTAGAATTAGATCCAGAGATCGAGAGAAGACTGCATTTACCTTCGGATCAGGTTTGTGGCAGTTTACAGTAATGCCTTTCGGACGTGTAATGCTCCAGCTACATTCGAAAGATTGATGGAAACCGTGCTTAGAGGTCTGTCGTGAGACATGTCTTGTCTACCTCGACGATATAATTGGTTGGAAATCTTTCGAAGACCACATCAATAACCTAGAACAGGTGTTCAAGAGGTTGGAAGGAGCGAACTTGAAACTCAGCCCAAAGAAATGCCATTTATTTCGGAAGCAGGTGAAGTACCTTGGACATGTAGTATCTGGCACGGGAGTAGAACCTGATCCGGAGAAGGTTAAAGCCGTAAAGGAATGGCCGGTCCCAAGGATAAACATGATTGAGAAGTTTCTGGGTCTATGTAGCTATTATCGCCGCTATGTTTTGGATTTGCCAACATCGCGAAACCGCTGACTCAGCTGACCGAAGAAAGCGTTTGTTTCAATGGATCGAGTTGTCAACGCGCTTTCGAAAAGCTAAAAACGCCATGCTGAGGGCCCCTATATTGAGCTATCCACTACCTCAAGGGAATTATATACTTGATACTGACGCAAGTAACGTTGGTATTGGAGGGTATTATCGCAGAAACAAGATGGACGGAGAGAGTAATCAGTTACTATAGTAAAGTGCTATCAAAGCCAGAACGCAACTATTGTTAACCTGAAGAGAATACTTGCTGTGGTGAAATCCGTTGAATCACTTTACAAATATCTCTACGGTAAAGAATTTCTTTTAAGAACGGATCATGCTGCTTTGAAATGGCTGCTGAACTTCAAGAATCCGGAAGGAAGTCGCCAGATGGATTGAAAGATTGCAAGAATTACATTTAGAATAGAACATCGAAGCGGAAGTAGTCACCGGAATGCCGATGCTCTCTCCAGAAGACCGTGCCCTGAAAACTGCAAGCATTGTTGTCATGCGGAAGAGAAGATGTGTCCTACCTTAAGGGTCACTGTCAGTAATGACCAATGGCACAGAGAACTTCAGAAAGATCAGAAAGAGGACACGGAATTGAAGCATGTTTGGGAAAAGGAAAATAGCAGGACGGAGACCAAGTTGGCAGAAAATAGCTCCCTGTTCTTCAGCAGTAAAATCATATTGGGCGCAGTGGGATTCGATTACTGAAGAGGAAGGTGTTCTGAAACGAGTTCTGGAAAGTGAAGACAGGCTCACAGAAGAGGACTGATATTGTTACCGAGAGTAAGGTCCCTGAAATATTGAGAGAATTGCATGATGGAACTTCAGGAGGACACCTCGGTATAACGAAAACCTTAGAGAAAGTGCAGAACGATTTTACTGAGTTAATTGCAAGCAAGATTAAGATGTGGTGCACAAAGTGTCAAGTTTGTGCTACCAGCAATGGGCCACATAAAAGAGAAGAGCGAAGATGAGGCAATACAACGTTGGAAGTCCTTTCGAACGAATTGCCATTGACGTCTGCCCATATCCAATGTCAAATGATGGAAATAAATACATACTCGTGGCTATGGATTATTTCAGCAAGTGGTTGAAGCATATCCCCTACCTAACCAAGAGGTACTGCTATCTCCGAAGTATTGGTTGGAATGGGTGAGCGATTTGGTGTGCCACTGAAGTTACATTCAGATCAAGGACGGAACTTGAATCTGCAGTGTTTCAAGGGTGAACTTCTTGAAAAGAAAACAAAAACGACAGCCCCACATCCGCAGTCAGACGGAATGGTGGAACGCATGAACAGAACAATGGGAAATATTTAGCGAAGGTCGTCAGATCACCAACGTGACTGGGACCAATACATACATCTTTTCTTCTAGCCTACCGCTCATCTGTTCATGAGACAACTGGGCAAACACCCGCTAATATCCTCTTCGCCGGAACTACGTCTACTATGATCTACAGTTTGGTTGTAAAACTAATGAAGAAATAGCCGGTGAAGACTTTGTAAATGACCTAAGACGGAAAATGGACGTAATTCATAACCAGGTGCATGAAAGAATCCAAATCGCAACTGACAGGATGAAAGACCGGTATGACATCAAAGCTGAAGGAGGAGGTTATCAACCTGGTGATCATGTCTGGCTGTTTAACCCCAACGACGCCGGTTTGTGTCCAAAATTACAACGACAGTGGGAAGGACCATACGAGGTCGTGAAGAGGATAAACGATGTTGTCTACCCGAATTAAAATTGCCGAATGGAAAACCACGAGTCGTTCATTCGAATCGGCTGGCCCCGTACGCAGAAAGTAATGAAATGATGAAGAAAAGACGCATCGAGTTTGTGAGCTGGACATGCAAGAGTGCACATTTCACGAGTTTATGTCTCAGTATAATGAAAGCATCAAGCGCGTTATGGGGTAACAATGGATGTGCAACGGATCTGTTTGCTACCCCAGGAATATGCATTGGGCATTGTGTCGCCTGATTTAGATATGACGAGAGGGGTTGCTACTGTATTCAAGAGAAAATACGGGAAAGGGTAGAAGAATTAAAGACACAACAGATATTGGGAAGATTCTATCTGACGACGTCAGTCATGTTTATTACCTTGTCACAAAAAGTAAGTTATATCACAAGGCATCCTATGAAAATCTTTGGGTAACTCTGATTGAATTACGCCAACAAGTACTGCAAGACAACGTCCCGAAGATTGCCATGTCAAAACTGGGATGTGGTTTTGATGGACTGAACTGGAGAATAGTGGGAAACATGTTGGAAGTACTGTTCCGGTACACTGGGGTTAGCATCTTAGTCTGCAGCTACCACCATGGAATGTGTCATATCCAAAGAAGACAATTGACTGCCACTTCTTCTAACCTCCAACTGCACTAGAGGCTCCAGCTGCAAGTATCGGCGATTCACTAAACGCGCCGAGACGGATCGCAACTAAGGAGGGGTAGTGTAACGAATATTGCGTCACCCCCGGCGCCACCTCGAGGTGCCTGTGATGGTTACATCATCTGCCGGCGACCACGAGCTGCCCGTGAGCGGGCTTGCATCACCTGCCGCGGATTACTCCAGAACAGTCGCGGCGTCCGGAAGGTTCTGGATTGTCTTGACAGGTATAAATACGTGACGGCCGGCGACCGCGAGCGAGTCTTAAGTCCGCAGTGAGCTGAACTGAAGTGTGTGCATCGCGGTGAATAACAGTGCGTGATTGTGCTCTGTGACGTGAACCGTGGTCAGTGCATCGACTGTGGTCGGTGACGTGAACGTACCAGTGCATCGAACTGTGATCAGTGCAGTGAACTGTGACCAGTGTAGGACTGTGCGAGTGTGCAAGAGATTGGTAAAAAAATCAAAGAAGTGTAGTGTAAAATAACTGAAGAGAAGTGTAGGTAATAATGAAGAGAGTGTAGTGTAAATAAAGGAAGAGAAGTGTAGTGTAAATAAATAATCAAGTGTTTTCAGTGATTGTGTTAAAACAAAATAAACGTTTTGTGAAAATAATACGAGATTTTAATTCACCACCTAAAAACGTAACAATACCAACTATCCTTCTATTAATGTGAAGTACAGCCTACCATAACTGAAACACCTACTGCCCAACAGTGACCCTATGAACTTTCCTCCTTCTTAAAGAAGCCTCCTATGAATCCTCTTCCCTATCTGAAGCAACTAAAAGTGTAAAGATAATAATCAAGATAAATGTTAAAGAACTAAAAAGAAACAGAAAAGAATTCTGAAAACATGAAGAACTGGACCAAGATAGCATTCTGATAAAACACTTGAAGACATGCTAGCCAACTAAAGATCTGTGAAATGAATCAAACTCTTTCCTCTGTCAGCAAATCAATTACAATTACTACTAGAAAATACTCAGGGCTCTGCTGATCCTCTAACCATAGTAAAGGACTATTCCAATGATATTCCAGCCGTTATAAAAATGCTCAGTGACATTTACCTGGTATTAAAGGATAGAATTATCAAAGGCAGAGTCACCAGACTAATAAAAACTGCAGAAACACCTACGGAATCAGACACATCTGAGTCTGAATCCGGTATGGAAACTACCTGACACTAAATTTTTAATTCAGGTCTCTTAAAAAACACCATTCCCCCCTTGCTAAATAAATTTCAAGCAAACAAATGAAGATACTCCAATGGAATATTAATGGATACTATTGTCGTCTTGAGTATCTGCAACTATTATGCAACAATTTTGACCCAGACATCATTTGTTTGCAAGAAACCAATTTCAAGGCTAATCACTCAGCTAATATCAAATATTATCAATGTTTCTTTAAAAATAGAACCACTGATCGAAGGTTGTAGCACCTATTTTTAAAATTAATTTTGGTGATAACCTTATGTAAAATCTGACTTGGAGGCAGTTGCGGTAAGGTTGTAGCACCTATTTGTATTAATATATGTAACTTATATATCCCTAACAACCATAAACTTGAGTACTTGGAGCTCAGCGACACCCTAAAACAATTACCAAAACCTCTATTGATTCTGGGGGACTTAAACAGTCATCATCCAGTATGGGGCTCATTTAAGACCGACAGAAGAGGTATATTAATAGAAGCATTTGCAGAAGACTCTGACTTCATAATTATAAACACAGGAGGACCCACCCACATCAATCCCAGTAACGGCAAACTTAGTGCCATTGATATAACAATGGTATCGGCCCCTCTTGCTCCAAAATGCTCATGGAACGTCCTTGAATATCCATACGACAGTGACCATTATCCAATCATTATTGATATTGACTTACCCGGCTCTGGTGACACATCTTTCCCTCCAACCAGCAAGCTGAACTATAAAAAGCTGACTGACCATGTATAAAGAAATCGTTAGCTCTGCCTCATCTAGTTTTCATCTGGATGAGAATGAATCTGACATCAATCGCATAGTCCAAGATTTTACCAACATTATCATAGGAGCAGCACACCAAGCTATTGATTCTTATCAGGTTAAATCTAATAAGAAGAGAGTCCCCTGGTGGAACAACGAATGCCGGGAAGCTATCAAAGCAGCCAAACGTGCCTTCAATAAATTCAAAAGAAGAAGAACTTTAGAGAACAAGACTGCTTACAAGAAAACTAGGTCCCACGCCAGAAGCATTATCAAAGAGTCGAAAAAGGAATCATGGACTAATTATGTATCATCAATCAATATAAACAACAACATGTCTGAATCATGGAAGAAAATAAAGTCCATTCACGGCAATAAAGTAACTAACAACATCCCTTTTTTACAATCTCAGAACAAGATTATTAATGATTCTGCGACAATTGCCAACATGCTCGCTAAAACTTTCCAATCCAATTCTAGTTCAGCGAATTATGATAAAGAATTCTTGAAGGTTAAAAATGTAATTGAAGACTCCTATAATAACTACCTCCAAAACCCATCGGCACGTTCTGACCTATTTAATGTTCCAATAACAATGCAGGAAGTAAACGAAGTTATTAATGTGACAAATAACTCGACACCTGGGCCGGATGGTATCTCCAACATCCTCATACGGAATCTTCCTGTAGAAGGCAAGGAAATCCTCCTAAATATTTTTAATTTTATGTTTAAAAATAAAACCTTCCCCAATAAATGGAAAACAGCAACTGTTGTCCCCATTCCTAAACCTGGCAAAGCAAGATCCAACCCGATTAACTATCGCCCGATTTCCCTAATTTGTAACCTATGTAAGATAATTGAAAAGATTATTGATAGACGTTTAAGATGGTTTATAAATCACTATAACATCATTGAAGATAATCAATTTGGCTTTAGACCTGGGCATTCTACTTACTCGCATCTTATTAGCGTGGACACCTACATCACTGAAGCCATCCACAACAGACAACATGTCATTGCCGTCAACCTAGATGTCCAAAAGGCGTACGATATGGTCTGACACCTCGAGTTATATGGATACTTAAAGATATCGGCATTAATGGTAACATTCTTAGTTTTATCATGAATTTTACTAGTGATCGATGTATTCAAGGCGTGCTAACAACCAGTTATCCGAAACACTCAAGCTGGAGAATGGACTTCACAAGGATCCACCCTAAGCGTAACTTTATTTCTGATCGCAATTAGGATGCTGGTCAGTATATCATATCACCTACGATCATTCGCAAGTATGGGATGATATGATAATCCTCAGCAAAGGAAAGAACCTCACATCTACGCAGAGAATTACACAAGATGCATTGAACTCAATACATAAATGGTCGCTAAGCTCAGGATTCATAATATCTCCAACCAAGTCCGAATGCATCCTGATATCTAGGCAAAATATAGCTGGAGATCTTAATTTAAAAATGGGAGAGGTAGCAATAAGAAGAGTCTATTCAACTAGAATCCTTGGTCTTATTTTTTTACTGTAAGCACACTTGGAAAGAGCACATTAAAGATCTCATCACTCATGTCAAAAGAAGAACAAATCTACTAAAATGCTTGAACTATAACAACTGGGGCGCAGACAAACATACCTCGCTCCTCACTTACAAAGCTATTGTTCGTAGTAAAATCGACTATGGGTGTATAATATATAACAAAGCCAAAAAGAACTTACTCAAAAAATTGGATCCTGTACATAATAGAGCGCTTAGGATATGTACTGGATGTTTCCAGACAACGCCAACAGGTAGCATCCTTATCGAAGCCTCGGAACCAACCCTGCAATTTGACGGATTATCTGACTATCAAATATATAAGCCATGCCTCTCATCCAATAACAATATTATACTCAATGATATAAACCCACCAATGAGATCTGCTCCCATCCACCTACAATTACCCAAAACCTTTTAGGAAAGCACCAAAGATATAATCAGGGCCTACAACCTCCCAAACATATCGGTGGGAAGGTGTAGAACACCTAAATATCCTCCCTGGGTCACACCAAAATTTACTATTGATAACTTTTCCAAGGATTATCCCAACACCAACCTGACAGCTTCTGATGCGGACCCAATTCTGCAAGAAATATTTAACAAATATCATGATCACCACGTTATTCACATCCAAGACACATCGCAAATGGACAGGCTGGGTTTATTCATCCAGTCTCCATTGAAGACCTTCCATATTAAGTTCAACATTTTTAGCAGCAAAACTGTGCCTACAATTGTGCTTTCTTAATGGCAATCGACCTCACAAATCCAACTGTAACAAGAAATCCATTATTCTATCTACATACATACCGAATGGCATTACAGTACCTCCTAATTATCATATGCCTTGAATTCACACCAAACTCTTTGAAGTCTGCAAAGAGACCGCTGATGCAGTATCGCGCCGGTGGTCATTTATATTACTAGAGAAATAGAAGCCAGATCCCCGATCAGCAAGTCCACACCACCGATATTAATAATTGATCTACAGGAAAGACAAATGACAAAATGACGTATTCAACTGATGACTATCTGAAGCACGTTGGTAAAATAATGAAGAAGAGGGGGTCAACTCTCTGGAACAAATCCAAAATTAGTAAAATACACAAGGCAATCAATGAATTCATTTCTCTTAAAACCTATGCAAAGTTTTCTCGTCAGGAACAGGTCGCTTTTTCAGCGTATTCGATCAGGACATACTAAATTATCACATGGTTACATATTAAATAAAACCAATCCCAATGTGTGAATGTTGCAACAAAATCCTGAATACTAACTACATTCTCACAGAATGTCCCAAATATAATTCCATAAGAACCCAATATTTTGATACTGAACATGTAAACTCCATTTTAAAAACTTTCCTTTCCAACTCAAGGTAATAAAGGTCTGTAAAAAAATAGGCATTAAAGATTTAATTTAACGTGATATGTTGTTATGTGTTTCCTGCCCTTATATACATACCTCTACACGATTCCATATATCTGTAATATAAGTATGTAATATTTCCAAATACTGTTGTATATATTTATTCGTTGCTTCACTTGTGTAATATTGTAAAATATTTCAAAATGTATCTCTATATGTAATGTAATATTAATGTAGAAGTCCAATAACCATTGTAACTACTATGTAACTAATGGAGTCGCTAATAACCTCTGCTGTTGATGCGACTAAATATAAAATTATATAAAAAATTTTTAAAAATCCACTTAAAAGGAGGTTTTTAGAACTTTTGAACATTTTAAACATTCTTATATTTTTAAACGGGCGTATCTCCTAAACTATTTGCCCTACGACGCTGAAATTTGCAAGGCAGAATATTAATATTCTGTTTTATTTTCAAAGTTTCAAACTTATTTTCGAAGAATTTTTCATGATTTAGTAAAATTCAAAGCCTTGGATGGAAAAATAATCAATACTATTGTGATCGCTGAAATTTCCAGTTAGGAAGGAGCTTTTAGAACTTTTTAACATTTCGATCCTTCTGGAAGCTTTAAACGGCTGTATCTCCTAAAACATTAGACCTACGACGCTGAATTTCCATGGCAGAATATAAATAATCTGCTCTATTTTCAGTTTCAAACTAATTTTTAAAGAAATATTTATGATTTTGTAAAATTCAAAGCCTTAGATGGAACAATAATCAAGACTATATTAATCACTGCCAAATTTCCAGTTAGGAAGGAGCTTTTAGAACTTTTAACTTTTCAATCCTTCTGAATCCACAAACGGCTGTACCTCGTAAAATATTAGCCCTACGACGCTGAAATTTGCACGGCAGAATATTAATAAACTGCTCTTTTCAAGTTTGAAACTTATTTTTGAAGAATTTTTCATGATTTTATAAAATTCAAAGCCTTAGATGAAAAAATAATCAATGCTAATGTAATCGCTGCGAAATTTCCAGATAGGAAGGAGCTTTTGAACTTTTAACATTTCGATCCTTCTGGAATCTTTAAACGCTGTATCTCCTAAAATAGTAACCCTAAGACGCTTAAATTTGCATGAAATATTATTAATAATCTGCTCTATTTTCAAGTTTAAAAATTATTTTTAAAAATTTATCATGATTTTGTAAAATTCAAAGCCTTAGATGGAAAACTAATCAATAGCATTATAATCGCTATAAAATTTCCAGTTAGGAAGAAGCTTTTTCGAACCTTTTAACATTTCGATCCTTCTGAAATCATTAAACGGCTGTATCTCCTAAACTATTCGCCTAACGACGCTGAAATTTGCATTGCAGAATATTAATAAACTGCTCTATTTTCGAAGTTTCAAACTTATTTTGAAGAATTTTTATGATTTTGTAAAATTCTGAGCCTTAGATAGAAAACTAATCAATAGCATTGTAATCGCTGCGAAATTTCCAGTTAGGAAGGAGCTTTTGAACTTTTAACATTTCGATCCTTCTGGAATCTTTAAACGGCTGTATATCTTAAAATAGTAACCCTACGACGCTGAAATTTGCATGAAAGATTATTAATAATCTGCACTATTTTGAAGTGTCAAACTTATTTTTGATGAATTTTCATGATTTTGTAAAATTCAAAGCCTTAGATGGAAAAATATCAATACTATTGTAATCGCTGCAAAATTTCCAGTTAGGAAGGAGCTTTTAGAACCTTTTAACATTTCGATCCTTCTGGAATTTTAAACGACCGTATCTCATAAAATAGTAACCCTACGACGCTAAAATTTGCATTCCAGAATATTACTAAACTGCTCTATATTCAAAATTTCAAACTTATTTTTAAAGATTTTTTTATGATTTTGTAAAATTCAAAGCCTTAGATGAAAAAATAATCAATACTATTGTAATCGCTGCAAAATTTCCAGTTAGGAAGGAGCTTTTAGAACTTCTTAACATTTTGATCTTTCGGGAATGTTTAAACGGCTGTATCTCCTTAAATAGTAACCCTACGACGCTGAAATTTGCATGGCAGAATATTATCAAACTGCTCTAATTTCAAGTTTCAAACTTATTTTTAGGAATTTTTCATGATTTTGTAAAATTCAAAGCCTTAGATGGAAAAATAATCAATGCTATTGTAATCGCTGCGAAATTTCCCGATAGGAAGGAGCTTTTGAACTTTTAACATTTCGATCTTTCTGAAATCTTTAAACGCTGTATCTCCTAAAATAGTAACCCTACGACGCTGAAATTTGCATGAAAGATTATTAATAATCTGCTCCATTTTCAAGTTCCAAACTTATTTTTGAAGAATTTTTAATGATTTTGTAAAATTCAAAGCCTTAGATGGAAAAATAATCGATACTAATGTAATCGCTGCGAAATCTCCAGCTAGGAAGAAGCTTCTAGAACTTTTAACTTTTCGATCCTTCTGGAATCTTTAAACGGCTGTATCTCCTAAAATAATAGCCCTACGACGCTGAAATTTGCATGGCAGAATATTAGAGATCTGCGTTATTTTCGAAGTTTCAAACTTTATTTTGAAGAATTTTTCATGATTTAGTAAAATTCAAAGCTGTAGATGGAAAAATAATCAATATTATTGTAATCGCTGCAGAAGTTTCAAGTTAGGAAGCACATTTTTAGAACTATTTAACATTTCGATCTTTCAAGAATCTTTAAACGGCTGTATCTCATAAAATATTAGCCTGGACGCTGAAATTTGCATGGCAGAATATTAGATATCTGCTCTGTTTTGAAGTTTGAACTTATTTTGAAGACTTTTAATGATTTTGTAAAATTCAAAGCCTTAGATGGAAATATAATCAATACTATTGTAATCGCTGCGAAATTTCCAGTTAGAAACGAGCTTTTAGAACTTTTAACATGTGGATCCTTCTGGAATCTTTAAACGGCTGTATCTCCTAAAATGGTCACAATACGACGCTGAAATTGGCATGAAAGATTTTCAATAATCTGCTCCATCTTTTAAGTTTCAAACTTATTTTTTTAATTTTCATGATTTTGTAAAATTCAAAGCCTTAGATGAAAAAATAATCAATACTATTGCAATCGCTGCGAAATTTCCAGTTAGGAAGGACCTTTTTAACTCTTTAACATTTCGATCCTTCTGGAGTTTTTAAGCGGCTCTATGTCCCAAACTATTAGCCTAACGACGCTGAGATTTGCATGGCAGAATATTAATAATCAGCTCTATTTTCGAAGTTTCAAACTTATTTTTGAAGAATTTTTCATGATTTAGTAAATTTCAAAGTCTTAGATGGAAAAATATTCAATACTATTGTAATCGCTGCGAAATTTCCAGTTAGGATGGAGCTTTTGAGAACCTTTTAACTTTTCGATCTTTCTGGAATCTTTAAATTGCTGTATCTCCTGAACTATTAGTCTAACGACGCTGAAACTTGCATGGCAGAATATTATTAAACTGCTATATTTTGAAGTTTCAAACTTATTTTATAAGAATTTTCATGATTTTGTGAAATTCAAAGCCTTTAATCGAAAAATAATCAATACTATTGTAATCGCTGCCAAATTTCCAGTTAGGAAGGAGCTTTTTAGAACTTTTAACATTTCGATCCTTCGGAATGTTTAAACGGCTGTATCTCCTAAAAGTGTAACCCTACGACGCTGAAATTTGCATGAAAGATTATTAATAATCTGCCTTATTTTCGAAGTTTCGAACTTATTTTGAAGAATTTTTCATGATTTTGTAAAATTCAAAGCCTTAGATGGAAAAATAATCAATACTATTGTAATCGCTGCAAAATTTCCAGTTAGGAAGAAGCTTTTTAGAACTTTTTAACATATTGATCCTTCTGGAATCTTTAAACGGCTTGTTTCCTAAATTTTTAGCCTACGACCTGAAATTAGCAAGGAAGAATATTAATATTCTGTTTTATTTTCAAAATTTCAAACTTATTTTCGAAGAATTTTTCATGATTTTGTAAAATTCAAAGCCTTAGATGGAAAAATAATCAATACTATTGTAATCGCTGCGAAATTTCCAGTTAGGAAGGAGCTTTTTAGAACTTTTTAACATTTCGATCCTTCTGAAATTTTTAAACGGCTATATCTTCCAAAATAGTAACCCTACGACGCTGAAATTTGCATGGCAGAATATTAATAAACTGCTCTATTTTCGAAGTTTCAAAATATTTTTGAATAATTTTCATGATTTTGTAAAATTCTGAAGCCTTAGATAGAAAAATAATCAATAGCTATTGTAATCGCTGCGAAATTTCCAGTTAGGAAGGAGCTTTTTAGAACTTTTAACATTTCGATCCTTCTGGAATCTTTAAACGGCTGTATCTCCTAAAATAGTAACCCTACGACGCTGAAATTTTCATGAAAGGTTATTAATAATCTGCTATATTTTCGAAGTTTCAAACTTTTTTTGAAGAATTTTTCATGATTTTGTAAAATTCAAAGCCTTAGATGGAAAAATAATAATACTATTGTAATCGCTGCGAAATTTCCAGTTAGGAAGGAGCTTTTTAGAACTTTTTAACATTTCGATCCTTCTGGAATCTTTAAACGGCTGTATCACCTAAAATAGTAACCTACGACGCTGAAATTTGCATGGCAGAATATTAATAACCTGCTCTATTTTCGAAGTTTCACACTTATTTTGAAGAGTTTTATTGATTTTGTAAAATTCTAAGCCTTAAATAGAAAAGTAATCAATAGCATTGTAATCGCTGGAAATTTCCAGTTAGGAGGAGCTTTTAGAACTTTTTAACATTTCGATCCTTCTGGAATCTTTAAACGGCTGTATCTCCTAGAATAGTAGCCCTACGACGCTGAAATTTGCATCAAAGATTATTAATAATCTGCTCTATTTTCGAAGTTTCAAACTTTTTTGAAGAATTTTTCATGATTTTGTAAAATTCAAAGCCTTAGATGGAAAAATAATCAATACTATTGTAATCGCTGCGAAATTTCCAGTTAGGAAGGAGCTTTTTAGAACTTTTTAACATTTCGATCCTTCTGGAATCTTTAAACGGCTGTATCTCCTAAAATAGTAACCCTACGACGCTGAAATTTGCATGGCAGAATATTAATAAACTGATATATTTTCAAAGTTTCAAAATATTTTTGAAGAAATTTTTCATGATTTTGTAAAATTCTGAACCTTAGATAGAAAACTAATCAATAGCATTGTAATCGCTGCGAAATTTCCAGTTAGGAAGGAGCTTTTAGAACTTTTAACATTTCGATCCTTCTGGAATCTTTAAACGGCTGTATCTCCTAAACCATTAGCCCTACGACGCTTAAATTTGCATGGCAGAATATTAATAATCTGCTCTATTTTCGACGTTTCAAACTTATTTTTGAAGAATTTTTAATGGTTTTAGAAAATTCAACGCCTTAAATGAAAAATAATTAATACTATTGTAAGGCATAAAATTTACAGTTAGGAAGCAGCTTTAAGGAATTTTTAACATTTCCAACATTCCAAAGTCTTTAAACGGCTGTATATCTTAAACTATAAACGCTACGACGCTGAAATTTGCATGGAAAATAACAATTATCTTTTCTATATTAGAAGTTTTAAACCAATATTTCAAAATTTTGTCATTATTTTAGAAAATTTTAGGCCTTATATGGAAAAATAGTGAATAGCATTGTAATCGTCATACAATCTCAGTTTGGACGAATATTTTCAGAAGGTTTGAACATTTCAAACATTCAGAAGTCTTTAAACGGCTGTATCTTCTAAGTTATTAGCCCTACGACGCGGAAATTTGCATGGAAAAATTACAAAATCGGTTCTATATTCCAAGTTTTAAACCTATTTTTTTAAAAAATTTTATAATTTTAGAAAATTCGAAGCCTTAGATGGAAAAATAATGAATACCATTGTAATCGTCATACAATTTCCAGTTACGACGAAAATTTCCAGAAGTTCCAACATTCCAAACATTCTGAAGTTTTTAATCGGCTGTATCTCCTAAACTATCACCTTAGGACACTGAAATTTTAATGAAGAAATATTAAAATCTGTTCTATATTCGATGTTTCAAACCTATTTTTCAAGAGATTTTCATGATTTTAAAAATTTAAAGCCTTAGATGGAAAAAATCTGAATACCGTTGTAATCCTCATACACTTTCCAGTTAGAGCGAATGTTTTTAGAAGTTTTTAAGAATTTAAACATTCCGAATTCTTTAAACGGCCTATCTTCTAAACTATTTACCTAAAACGCTGAAATATTCATGGAAAAATAAAAATAATCTGTTTAATATTTAAAGTTTTAAACCTATTTTTAACAATTTCCTCAGGGTTTTAGAAAATTTAAAGCATTCCACGGAAAACCCCTTCTATTACCCTTCTATTGGTCATCGACTTTGGTGGAGAGGGAGACGGCTTTCAGTGCTCAGACAATTGCGAAATTTTACAGACGTTTGGCACTCTCTACGCGATTGTCCGCGCATGCTTCGTAATACTTGACACACATTTAAAATAAAAATTAGCTGTTTCACTTACAGAAAACAAGCACAAAATGTGGAAGACGTAGTTAACATTTCAAAGAAGACTTGAAATCTATCTATCTAGCGTATTTACTGGGGTACTTACATTTCGATATTTCACAGAAATGGAGAAAACTTCAATGTAAAACCTTTGTTATGGAAGAGAAGAAATGATTTCATAATCAGGGATATATAAGTTTTTTGGAGTCGGCTATAACTTCCTTTAAATGCGACTTAAAACAAAATTAATAAAAAATATTGTGAAAACTTAAAAGGGAAATGTTTTCTATTATTAGTGACACAGATTACTTGCCTTTGCTAGTGTGTGAATGGTTACGGTGGAAATCATAAGGGAATCGGTGAATTCACGTATATCCCCTAATCCATTCTTTAGGTTACCAGCGCACGATATTTCAAAGAGGACCAATATGATGACAACTGTGGTAGTATATGCCTCGTATGTGAGATGGCGGATTTTTCCACATTCAGAAATATCTCTGTCGTTTCCTGGTCCCCACAGGCTAAGAATTCGCAAAGACATAATCGGCGCTGAGAGTATGTCTCGTGCATAGGTGAGCTATGACGAAGAATCAGCCACATCTTTCTCTGATGACTCTTCCATAGCCTAAAACGAAAAAGTGCACTTTGAAAACAGTGTGGATGCTTCGTTACTGATGACAGGGCAAGAAAACAAACTAGATTAACCCTTGCATATTTTCTGCTCTTTGTAAATCATTGTGTTAAAATTAACTAGTAGTGCTACAACATCACATACTCTCGCATATTTTCTAACTACTCCGTTATATTACATTACTACAAAAACCTGCAAAGTGATTTCAACGAGCAAAAGCTTTTTTTTCGTCTCGATTTCAGATCCTCCAAGTTTACTTGCCGTGAGCCTTACCTCTACGCAATCGAAACGCAGTGAGTTTCGAACTCGGGCTTGCAGTTCTAAAATGTTAATTTTTTTCCAATTTTCGAAATGACGGAGAATTCGCCGATAATGCCGAAAATGAGACTAGCACTATACTTTTAATGTCCTTTGTTACATCCGAGTATAAAATTAAATGAATCTTTTGAAGCGACATTTGAGAAAATATTTTTTAGGAATTGTGTAAATTTCACACAAATTACGACAAAATATACTAACGTTTTTATCTTACTTCAGTGAAATCTTCTCATTTTTTTAAAAAAATTGTACCTGGCCGTTTTTACAGATCTGATTATTTTAGAACAAACTTTAAAGCTAAAATTGCTATCAATTTTTTAGTTTTGTAAATTTAGGTTTAAATTTAACTTTTTATTTTTGAAAGGTTAAAAGGAAGCATCTTACTTGTTTACAGTCACTTGATATGTATTAGGTTTTTACTCCTCGTATGTACGAGGAGAAAATTTAAATGAAAAATTTTGGAACGTATTCTGAGGATAAAGTGTTTCACAAATATTTAATTGTCAATATTTCGCGCAAAATTACACGAAAACTACTCTTATTTTCGAAAAATTGAAGTTGATCTTATTTCAAAATCTATCGTTAAAGAACAGATTGCTTTGAGAAAAAGAATATCTAACTTCAATATTGTAGTTGTAAAGTCTCCTCAAAAAAAGTTAACTGTGGCAATTTTCGAAAAATCAAGGTTTTCAACCCAAATGATACCTGGACCATTCTTTACGCTATCCGAAGATAAAGCTTAATCAAAAAAATTGGGGCCACTTTTGAGAAAATTTTGAAAACTTTTTGAAGCTTCATGGAAAGTACTCCCCCAAAATTGAAATATCCATTTCAAACTTCCAAAGCCTCGAGTTTATCCAGATCGATGGAGGAACATCAATTTTGGAGAAAATAAGACTGAACGGTTTGGGCGCAAGGGTTGACCACAGACGGACAGATATGTTTTGCCGTCAATCGATTTTTCGATATCAAGGACCCACAAAACATGTTCTGGCTACAGCACGTGTTAAACCAAATAATTTACTACATATTCAAGCAGGATTAATCCACTAGTTTGTTACCAGGGCCTGTTAATAAGAGTTTTTCTGTCGAAACTTTGCAGTTTTCTGGTACACAATTACAATACTTTCTCTCCTTACATTCGAAAGGGCGAAAAGGAAATATGGCTTCATACTGATTCCCTTCATACTAGAAATTGACGAGTTCTGAATTAGGCATACAAACAGGTTCGGTAATCTGCTTGGAGGAAACCATTCAAATATTGTTAAGTATTCATTAAAAAAAGAAAGACTGAGATTAACGCTATTATCACTATCAAATATACCATTTAATTTGACATTTTTGTAAGGTTTGCACTTGTCCTACAGAGAGGGTGTACTCAGAAGATCTATTTTTCCAAATTTTCATTGACTGTTCACAATGGTCTTGTTTCATAGGTAATGGCTAAAGAAAATTACTAGAATCCTCCAGGCAGAGAATTCCGGACCTAAGATGCAACCGTTTCTGAGTTACGAACAATAAATCTTAAAACAAACAGTTCTACTCTAAGCCTAATGCAGTACAGTTCTACTCATCCGAAATAATTGGGGCTAAACCCTTGCGGATTCGCGAATTTTTATTTCCTTGCTACCGCTTACGCAGTAGAGAGAAAGTTATGTAATACTGCAGGAAAAAGCGGCGAATTTTCGGCAGAAAAACTCTTATTACAGTGCCCTGGTAACGAAAAAGTGGTGAAATCAGTTGCCAAATTTAGAAAAAATCCTCTTAACACGTGGTGTAGCCAGAATCCATATTGTGGGTACTTGATACCCAAAAATCGATTGACGGCAAAGCATCTGCCCATCCGTCCGTCTGTGAACAACGCTAGTGTCTAAATCGTTTAGCCGATTTTCCCCTAAATTCATATTTCCCAAACTATCTGACTGATGTTGCGGCCCCTTAAATTTGAAAACCGATATTTTAATTTTTTTTGGGGGGGACGGCGAAACTTTACATGTAGCTCCAGGGACATTGTTCAAATTTTTTAAAAAATGGCTGTATCGATTTTGATTAAATTTTGTTGTTAGATAGTGCGAAGGACATTTAAGAAAATGATGCAGGTCTCATGTTCGTTGAAAACTCTGATATTTCGAAAATTACAAAAATTCCAAATTTTTCGGCGTCTTCCTACAACTACAATTATGAAGGTACCTTTGTGTAAATTTTTACCTTTGTGAAATCTGTTTCTTGAAGATAGATTTTTAAATAAGGCCATGTACAGATATTCAAACATTTGAGTACGTTTCGCATAATTTTGAGTGCATGTACGGGCAAGAAAGTACAAGCTGTTTTAGCATTATTTATTTATTTATTTATTCATTTATTATTATTATTATTATTATTATTATTATTATTATTATTATTATTATTCCAACATTTTACAATAATCTTCATAGGGATATCACTGAATGCAGTAAATTGAAGGACTTTAAAACAGTCTGTGAAAAATGTACAAGGTGAATGAGGCAAAATAAATGAGTGGTATATGACTGTATATTAAGTTCTGTTCATCAATTTTATTTTCTGATCTTCATTCTAAAATAAAGGTTTTTATGTTTTTCCTTTCCTTTTATTTATTTACTTCAAAAACAGTTAAAAACTGTATATGACATGAAGTGAGAAGTGAATACTGTGCACGTTTTCAAAATTCTGTTATCCCTACACTAAGCCATACACTGCTTCAATTTTAACTACAAAAATGCTCTGATGTAATGAAATACTAGAATCTAAAATTCCAAAAAGTCCAAAAGTCCAAAAAATCCAAAATTTCCAAGGATAAATCAACAATAAATTTTGTGTTCTTATCCATCATATCCTTCGTCAAGAAATAATACTTCCTGCCGCAACAACATGGAAACGATAATTTTAATAACTATATTTCCCATTGAATTCTAGAAGACATGCACAGATAATTAAGTTACATAGATCTTTCTATGTAAGTTTG
>CAXIVR010000005.1:82991769-83251157 GCA_964035755.1 Teleogryllus oceanicus | reverse complement strand
GTTGAATGTTGACGAGAACGAAATATTTAAGAATTAATTGAAGAATTGGTGTACTGTTTGTGTTCATTTATATACAGGCGAGTGACGTAACTGTACCACCTTCTGCAATTTTTGAACGGTTGAAGTTATTGCAGTGCAGTTTACACGGAAGTGCATGGGGGATTGGGGCTAATTGATACATGTATTGATTTCTATATATCACTAGTATTTCACTAAATATTGAGGTAAGTTTTTTTCCAAACGGAACAACACATCTTTTAGTTTATAATTGTGCATAACTTCAACCGTTCAAAAATTGCAGGAGATGCTAAAGTTAGGTGACTAACCTGTATGATATCAGAATATTCAGACATTTAATTAATTTCTGACATTTAAGTTAGGTCTGACATTTAATTAAATGCTTACCTTACATCAATCTATTTCTCAGGTACACTGAGTTAAAATCGTTGAATTACTTACATTAAAATAACGTTGAACACAATACATTAACGAAGCAAGCATTATTTTTATTTATGTTTTCTTAGAGAATCTACTTCTCCAGAAACAGAAGAAGCTTCAATCTATTATGAGGCAGAAATGAAAATGTTCAAAACATTTTAGATACATTCATTATTTTAGTCTTTTTTTACTTGTAATTGCTCAGTAGGTTTTATTTTGTTTTATCTACATTATTGTTTCTGTAACTGATAGTTTTTATTTGATTTCTATTATTAAGTAAGTTTTTTTCCTCTCTGTCTTTTAAATATTTTTAAAAGAGATATATAATTTCTTACACCACATTTCTTCTTAGAAGAGGCGAAGGAAGCATTTGTTACGACGAGTGTATTTAGATCCTGAACTGATTCTTCGAAGCAATCTCTTTTACATGGTTCGTATAACCGTATTGATCCTCTTCACGAAGAAAAATAAAATGGGTATTCTCAACCTCCTGTGAGTAAAACATATAAACACAACCTGGCCCGCCTCGCTCCGACCCGCTCCGCCTCGCTCCGCCCCGCTTCCCGGCCCGCTTCCGCCCGCTTCCCGCCCGCTTCCCGCCCCGCTTCCGCCCGCTTCCCGCCCCGCTTCCCGCCCCGCTGCCCACCCGCCTTTCCCCGTGTAACTCCGAATTGCCCAAACTCACCCTGCACCTTGCCACCGTCCTCGCTCTTTGCTGTCTGGACTGACCTCGCTATTCTCCCCGTACAGCCAGGTTGTGCTTGGTGTCGACCTTTATTTTTTTCTTATTTATATGTGTTTATATAAAATACACAAAAATATAAACTATACGTGCAACCATCGGGGACTAAATAGAGTTTTGGAAACTTTTCATTGGGAGTTTTCACCCACTGTTCCCTATCTCATATCAATCATCAATTTCTACAAACAATGTACTCGCCATGTCACATATTTTCGCACGAAAATTGTAGGATTCTAATTATTGGATTACAGTTTTTGAACTATGATTTTTTTGGGGGGGAAGTACATGTTACACTATATAACGGAGATTCAAGAAAAACTCTAATCCTTTGAGAGAATGCTGATATGACCGTTTGTTTTGCGTCTGGACATAAATGTAACATCAGTATCCGTTTTCTAGAGTTTAGTGGTAGTTCAGAAATATAGATATTCAAATTCACGTTCTCCATGTTCACGTAGTAGCTTTCATGAAGAGCATAATGAGGGATAATAGCCCAAATATGTAGCTTTGTCCTTTGCAAATAAGTTTTAGTACACGGGAACTATTTTCTTGTCAATTCTTGGCAAAAACGCTCGTTTCCGTCTGTATTCATAATCCAACTTCTATGGGTTCGAGTATAGAGATTTTCGAACTTACGATAACGTGCACAAAATATACTTCTCTTTATCACACGTCACCCACAGATTTTTACTGCTTTTTAAGTTAAATATATAAATAGAGTGCTGCCATAAAATGGGAGGGGCAGTAATGAAATGAGAGCTTTCCTTGACCAAGTGAATAAAATCTGCAATCCTAACGACTGATGAATTCGTTTACTTAAGGGGAGCCGGAGGTGGTCCACCCCTTCACTAATATCGATTTTTGTTTTTGTTTTTGCTTTAAAAAATAATTTCGTTTCTCCTCTTCAAAATGCAATTAAAAGGTTTGGTTGACGCGCTCCCGAAATTCGTGGTTCGACAGTGTGACTTTCAAGATATGGTGTTCGATATGTGTATTACCTTGATAATGGTTACTGAAGGATTTAAGTGCCTGGGGGAATTGAAACAATAATGTACAGATGTTACTGTACAAAACATTGAAAGTATAAGCAAATGCAGGCGAGACTGAGCAAATTGAACCAAACACTTGGCACTTCGAGAGAGAGAGAGAGAGAGAGAGAGAGAGAGAAGAAGAAGAAGACAGACAGAAGAGAGAAAAGAGAGGAGAGAGAAAGGTGGAGTCAGGGGGGAGAGGGGATAAAGGAGAGAGAAGAAAGAGAGACAGAAGAGAGAAAGCATAAAAAAGAGAGAGGGAAAGAGAGAGGAAAGAGGGAAAGAGAGAAGAGAGAGGGAGAGAGAGGGTTGTGGTGTTACAACAGAAAATTTTTTGCGCTTAGTTTATAAGTCATGTAATTTTCGAAAATTTAGAGAGTTCAACGAAAATGAAACGTGGACCGTTTTGAAAACAAATCTACACGATCTCTATGAAATAACTACTCATGAACAACAAATTTCATTTGAAGGACTAATCTCTGTCTTCAATTTTGTAGTTGTGGGAAGACTTCTGAAACTTTTGAAATTTTCAAAAATTTAGAATTAACCGTGAAAATGGGACCTATGCCACCTTTATAAGCGTATTTTATTCTATTCTTACAAGGAATTTAAAGCAAAAATTTGGAGGCGGTTTTGAGAAACTTTTGAAAATGTCCGAAGGGCTTCATGTAAGGTACCCCAAATTTTAAAGAATGTTTTTCAAAATCTCATAGCTTCACCTATAGCCAGAAGGACAGGGGTTTCAATTTGGAAAAAGATTTACGCAGAGTTTCGGCGCTAGCTGTATTCACGGACAGACGGACGGAGGACATTTTGTTTTCAACTGGTTTTTCGGCATTAAGGACTCATGAAACCGGGATTCCGGCTACACCACGTGTTAATGGATTTTTTCTCTTAATTTAGCAACTGGATTTATTCACTTTCTCATTTTAAGGGCTCGGGAAGATTTTTTTCTGCCGAAAGTCATCTTTTTTTCGCACAGCATTACATAACTTTCTCTATTACGTATATTACTCGCATATACGTGTATATGAGAAAGTAAAAAGGGAGGGCAAACAGTTGCCAACATCGATTTTTAGTTCGACCAACATTCGTTAACTTAAAATTAAATAATTTTCCACTTAACGGTATCATTTTCATGAACGTAATAAAATTATAATTAAAAACGAAAAAGTATCATTATAATCCATCATTTTTTATATTCTTTTATAATAATTCGTGTAGCCAGTGCAACCACTTACTGTTAACAGTATATGATTATTAAATGATATAAGTATTATAACTATTTCTATTAATTAATAATTACTTTTGGGGCGCGTTCCGACACCGAAAATTCTATACATAAAGCACTGAGAGTACTGATTAGCTAACAACTTACAGAACATTAATCACTTACAAATAATTCAGCTTACAACAAAATAAAATAACATACACCTGTTTCACATACCCTCTGTTTTATCAATATTATTATCAAATCAATGTCATTAACCAAACTCATTATCAATAAATTTTTCCTATAATTCAAAATGACAAGAATTTACAATCGTTCCGTAGGCCAATAGTGATCAGTAATCGAAAAACAAAGAAGCAAAATATGTCATTTTACATAAAAAATTCATTGATCATATTAAACCACTCAATCATTACGATAAAATAAGCAATTGCTATTATAGGCCAAAACAATATCCATGTACGTGTTAAGATATTCGTAAATATAAAACGTGAAAGTTCATGGAAATGCAATAGTTTATGTGATTACTTGTCTACAGCTCTCCTGAGCAATGTAATCGCACGGGTACAACTAGTATTGAAGAACGTTCATTAAATACTTACAATTGGTAATAATCGTAATTTCGGCGGTAGTAACAATTACAATCGTTTTCACAACGCAACACGTTCTCTAATAAAGAACTCCCCCGGCCATCTTACTCTTCAATTTCCCGCCAATTTGCGAAGATGCGCACGACGCCATTTTCCCATTTCCATGCTAGTCGCGGATTTGAAACAACGCAAGTTTCGTAGATTTTTTTAATAAAGGAAATTTATTCGTTATAATTTCGTCCATTTCTAATTTTTAAAATTTTTCTTGGTACCTCATTTGTCACCGTTCACTGCGAGCCGAGATTAGGAGGGACATCAAAATCGGCATCTTTACAGCTTTCATATATATTGTAACGAATATTGCGTCATCTGCCAGCGCCACCCAGAGCTGCCTGTGATCGCGGGTTACGTCATTTGCCGGCGCTACCACGAGCTGCCTGTGAGCGCGGGTTGCATCACCTGCCGGCGGATTATTCCAGAACGAGCGCGGTGTCCGGAAGGTTCTAGATTGTCTCGACGAGTATAAATACGCGGCGGCCGGCGACCGCGAGTCAGTCTAAAGTCCGCAGTGGAAGCTGAACTGTGAAGTGTGTGCATCGCGGTAAATAGCAGTGCAGTGATTGTGCTCAGTGACGTGAACCGTGGTCAGTGCATCGTACTGTGGTCGGTGACGTGAACTGTGACCAGTGCATCGAACTGTGAAAGGCCTTGGAAAAGAGAAGTGTAGTGTAAATAAAGGAAGAGAAGTGTAGTGTAAATAAATAATCAAGTGTTTTCGTGATTGTGTTAAGAAACAAAATAAACTTTTTGTTAAAATAATACGAGACTTTTAATTCACCACCTAGAAACGTAACAATATGATGTTCGCCGATGGCATCAATACCTCACATTCTACTACAATAAAAACCACAGTCTCTCTCGTGATGCAGATAGAAAATGTTTCCTTTCTTTTAAAGTTTCTTATTCCCCTTTCCAGCAGCTTCCTAACTCTGGTAACTCATGTTTGTTTGTATGGTTTTTGGAGGTATTCTAAAAACTATTTTAAGATCAAACTTACGAAGAAGCTACTAACAAAATAAATATTTCTAACAAAAGAAACTTGACTTCAAGGAAAATTCATGCCAATTCAAAAAGAAATGAACAACGTATGTGCTTGTGAATTCACAACAAACAATTCACAAATTTACAGTTTACTTATTGAATGCCTTAATAACTATTGACTTCAATTTAAAAAATGTCCGTGCAACTTATCCATTTTGAATGGCAACAAATTAAAAAACTTGCAAAAACAAATGTTTTTTCATCACTTCAAGGAACATTCTCCAAATTCAAAGGAAAAACGCAATTAATCTTGAAAATATGACAAACAAATTTTGACATATTAAATGCCGAACTCATGAGTATAATAGGACCACGATTTACTCGATCAATGAGAGAGGAAATGGATCAGTGAGGGAGGTAAAAATATTTCTAATCAAATTGATTTATTACGAAGCATTATAATGATACAATTGATAAAAAAAAAATTCTTAATACATTTTTAATCAATTTGTTTTTCATTTCACTTAAAAACAATATAATGTGTGAATATGCAATCAAACAATTTCAATTTTCGCAATTGCATATTCACACATTCGTTTATTGATTGATTGTTAGGGATTCCGGGCGCATCAACTACTATGGTCATTAGTCTCGTAAGTGTATTGTGTTTTTACTCAGGAGGTGGTGGTGGTATTCCCCCGCTGGATGGACAGATCCGGCGCCGAACTACCGCCGGCCAACGGGGTTTTCCAACCATGTATCTCCCACCAGCCGGGCACGTCCCTAGCCGGAACAAGTTCTAAGTTCCCGACCGGTCTCCCGACATGTGTGATAGTGAAGTGCATGTTAGTGTACGTGTGTAAGAGGTGAGGATAGGACAAGGAAGAGGAAGGCAAGATCGCGCGCGGTCCATGGCCCTATTGTTAGGGTACTGCTCCGGCATTCGCCGGGTGATGGTCGAAGAAACCACGGAAAACTACCGATCAGAGCAGCCGACCGCTAGAATTCTCCTCCATACAGCGACTGAAATCGACCTAGCTGAAAAGCTAGTGTCGAAAATCCTGCCGCCGTCGGTATTCGAACCTAGGACCTCCCGATCAGAGGCGCTGCAGTGATATCAGTTGATTTCACCACTCCAGGTATTGTCTTCGTAGTAAATAAAACTTCATACTCGCAAATAAATCGTATAATAATTGGATTTACGTTATCAGCATCTTTATCGGTATCTGAAACAAAAGCAAAATAACAAGTTTGCAAGAAGTCTCTTTTTTACAAATTTCTCCTATAAATGTTTTTGCAATAAATTATGAGCAATAAATTTCAATTAATTGCACCCTAAAAGTTTATTAAAAAATGTTTTCTATCTTTGGTTGAAAAAATACAATTATAAATGGCCCCACTTTATAGGAGAATTATAGCCGAACAATAACTCCCACAAACTCTGAGTTAGGTTTATATTAAGGAATAAGATAGCAAAATATTACAAAATAAACATTTTAGATCTGTGGATACTTTTTTAAATATGAACGTAATAACAAGAAACAATTTTTGTGATGTTAGATCTATTAAATAAAATATGTTTGTCCTGTGAAATATCTATAAATTTTCATAAATAAGTGCAATGAAGCACATCTTTGAAATATAATTTTATAGCTTTACACTATCATATCAATAATTGCAATGTTTTCAACTTACATTAATTATTGGCACAGGTGCTTCAATATTCATGTATTGATTGGATCTATGTGTTTGGATCATCTTTCGTCATACTACTTTCTTCTAATTAAGTTTTGTAAAGTCTTCTAATGAAAATTGATAGTTAATTTATGCATCCATTTGTCTCAGCATTTAAATTTGTCTGCAATAGAATTAAAAATAAAATGAAAAAGGGTCAAACATTTTCACTGATAAAGAACATATACCAACAACTACAGAATTTGAATAGAGAAAATGAGATACAATAAAATAGAAAATTGAAAGGATCTGGGCAAGATTGAAAAGATGGCGAAAAATTAAAATCGATACAAAAGTTTGTCTCAAGTAAAATATTTTCTGTTACATTGCTGTAAATTATGTAATTTAAATATGACTTAAAAAAGTTTTATTTAAGATATATTATTTTTAAAACAAAAATGTGTCTGAAAAAAGAAAGATTATTTGATTGAAAATCTTACTAGTGTTCCTAATCAACCAATCTCTTCGATATTGGCCTCATGTTGATTTTTAGAGGGAAATATTCCAAGTCATGATGAGTATTCATCAACAAAAAGTGGAAATGTCGTGAGTACTTCAGGACATGAATGTTGAAGAGTCGTAATGAAGAATAAAGATCCCTCATCGTGATGAAGAATAAAGATCCCTCATCGGGATGAAGAATAAAGAGCCCTCATCGTAATGAAGAATAGAGATCCCTCATCGTGATGAAGAATAAAGAGCCCTCATCGGGATGAATAAAGAGCCCTCACTCGACATCAACAATATTAAAGAGCACAATCATCGACACGAAGAGTAATGAAGAGAACTAATCGATATGAAGACTCACCGACATGAAGAATGATGAAAGAAAAATATGCTCGCCTAAATTAAGTGATGAAGAGCACTTACTAGTATGAAGAGTAATGAAGAGCACTCACCGACATGAAGAGCTCGAGCGAGAGCGTGGTGTAGCCGAAGCCCCGGATGCGCGCAGGTTCTGCGCGCGCATGAGCAGCAGGCGCAGACTGCGCCTCATGGCCACGGGCGACTCGAACCAGGGCGCGCAGTACGCGTCTTGCCCGCACGCCAAGCTCTGCGCACGCGCAGCGTTGTATACACACTCAGTCACACATATATTTGCAAGGCTACGTATCTGGATTTCGTAATTACGATTGAGTTTGAAAAAGAAAACCGAATGTTGACAAATATCTTTCATTAGTATATAAATAAAATAAATATAAATAAAATACCATTCCCTATGATATTCATTACGTTTTAATACCATTTCCCGGCTTTTAATCCCACGAAAAAAAGGTTTTGGTAGTTTTTAAGTAAAAATTATTCTCTTCTTCCCAGATCGCGTTATCACTCCCAAATCGTTGTTCCCACTAAGCGACCTCTGGAAGTCCAATTGCCTGGTAATCAATATAATTTCCATCCTTTAAACAAATGATTCGTACTGTATTGGTGCTCATGTAAAAATCGAAATGTGATTTTACAAATATTTTCTAATATCTTAAACAGAAAATTGGCGGCGCGCGTTGTCGTCAAAGTTGTGAACGATTCTTAACCAAAACATTTTGTGAATGCTCCATTTGTCTGTGTTTAGTTCCTCCAACACCGGTTTGGCCGGTATCAATAACTCTACCTCCCATCTTGTACTCAAATATCGACTTGTTGATATATAAAGAGATAGAGAAAACGATAATTATCTCGAAAGAAATAGCTGATTCGTGGCTCAGAGCGAAGTCACTCGCCTTTCACCTAGGAGGTCCGGATACGATTCCTGGACAATATCACGCGAAATTTGTTCCGACAAAACGAGTTTGGCTGCTAGGGCTAGTTCAATCCCTGTGAAGTGTCCTAAACCCACCGCTTTTCCAATTCCTTCCCAAATCTGGGTGCTAGGATGTGACGCAGAAGCGCGTTAGAGAAAGTAGCGTATGCGTATGGACATGCTGCCTGGCGGTCCTCTTTAAAACTGACTGCAACGAGACTGGATAGTACACCAATATAATAATAAATGTTAACGCAGGATTTGTCCTTAGCTCTCAACGTCCGCCTAGGGGTTTGGAGATGTGTTGCGTCAATACAGACGCAACAATTAAAAAATAATTGAAATATATTGACCAGAGACAATGTGTCACCAACAATCGCCTAATCTGCAGTTCAATCGCTAATAAAACTCATTTCTTTCTAACATCGTTCTGTGATTAACTCCAGGTTTTAAGCGATTTCATCATACAAATCTTAATTCTTCTCGTTGCTCTTCAACGGTACACACAGAACTAGAAGCGCAGCCATCTTGTTTCAGCTGCCTATCACATTTAGTTTGAAAAATGTTCAATTGACGTGTCACCGCTACGAAGCTTTAACCTTTAGTAAGAGTTTAAAATGCTCGGAGTAGTCACTTCAATTTAATGTAACTTTTTGATACATTTTCTTACATAACATGCAGTCTGAATTGAATATCTCTCTACTTCCCAGAGAGAAGTAGAAAAGTAACTATTCAAAAATCGCAAATAATGTGTACCACAGAAACAAGAGGCAGTTGCACTGGAGAATGCTACATTCTGTGCCCAACGTATGGTTACATCAACTGAACATAGTGAAAAATTATCACGAAAAAACAACCAAGATCAAATCAATATAACCGGGTTAATCAAAATACACAACGACGAAATGAAATGACCAATTCGGCATATTCTATTATTCAGCAGCCAGCAATTTATCAAACTGGGGCAGAAAATCTATTATTCAGCAGCCAGCAATTTATCAAAACTGGGGCAGAAAAATACGTGTAGAAATGCTTACTTGAATCT
Organism: Teleogryllus oceanicus; assembly: GCA_964035755.1. Classification (NCBI taxonomy): domain Eukaryota; kingdom Metazoa; phylum Arthropoda; class Insecta; order Orthoptera; family Gryllidae; genus Teleogryllus; species Teleogryllus oceanicus. Next base: position 83,241,567 of record CAXIVR010000005.1, on the reverse strand, counting down.
GGATTTCGGTGCCCATCAGGCAATACATGAAGAGCTCCCCCATTTCGAAAATAACGAACGACATCACAGCGCCAAACTTGACGGTAAGTGAACCCACCTGTGGAATACCAGCAATCTTAATTTAACTCCAGTGTTAACAGAAAAGTGGCTTAACAGAAAATGGCATTATCGTTCAATGAACGCGCAGAGCTTAACCTGTGAACATAATTTAGTGTACAAAGAATAATTTATCTTCTTCTTGATGGAACGTAAGCGATCAAGTAACAGTGACTATTTCCCACAAAATATATTCCCATTTTAGAAATGTATCATTAATTTTGGATATTCCAAAATCTATATATTCGACACTCCGAAAGAATATTAAATTGACTAATTGTGATTTTGGATTTTCATTCAATTTTCTGGAAAATGAAAAGTTACTTACAGTGACAAGGTTCACCACTGCAGCACATAATATCATAGAGACGCCACAACTGTGCACGAACATTATAGGCCCCACCAAGGCCGAGAGTCCTTCTACGTATCTGTAAGTATAAATTATTATTTTCGTGAACATATTTTTTAATTATGAATATTATTATGAAAATTATGAATAACTCAAAATAACATTTAAAATGAAAATAAAATAAGTGTTTTTCATGTAGAGCATAACGCGAAAATGAAAAAGAGTTTAAAAGCTGAATAACTATTTTATTTTTGGTTTATAAAGGTACACTTTATTGCAAATGTGAACCTTTGCGAATGTGTTTGCAAATTTAAACATTTAAATGGCAGTAAAAGCGAGATGCTTACTCTAAGGATATTTGTAGCTTTATTATATTTCATTTATTAATAACTGAAGTTAATTTTGCAGTTGAGACTTGCCGCTGCCTAGTTAAGTGCAATGGCACCTGCGTTTTCTAATATTTATATTAATATACTGAAACCTGCAACTAGTTTTTTGCAAACACCTAGTGGCTCTACTTGCATGTCTATCGTAACAGGATGGTAAACCACAACTAATGTTTGTAAGTGATGATACTATGGCTAGAAAATTGCCAGATAATGTGGGGAAACTAATTAAACTGATAGTGTAATATCTTTATATATTTTGACATAATTTTGTGGTTTTCAAAATGAGAGCAAAGAGTTATTACATATTATCATTGAATTGATGCCAACATATGCTTAGTACAGCAAGAAGCTTAGAAGTAACAGAGCAAAATGTATTTACTTAGCAATTAATTCACTACAGTTTGAAGCGAAACCTTAAGGTTTTAAATCTTCTTGGGAAAGATCTACCCAATCAATGAATATTAAGTTTATTTAATTAAAGAAGAAAGAATAGTTATCACCTCAGAATAAGTTACATCGTGTAACATGATTATTTCGAACGGATATTATTTTGTCTTGAACTCAATATACTTTGAACTGTTGCTTCCCAAATGTTAAACAGTACAATGCTATATCATATTTTACTTCTTGCAGAAATGGTTATGATTATGAAGAATTTTGTCTTTTACGAACGATTTTTTGCATGGAAGAAGACAGAATATCACAAAATTTTGACGTGTTTAACGTGTTGAACATATTATTTAGAATAACTATCAAAAATGCCATAATGCTAAAACGAACGCGCCTTATAGCTTTTTCCATTCGCCGCACTGGTGCGCACTCAGGGCAGCTTTCGTGTTCCATTCGACCGCTAGGGCGCACCAGTGCAAAGAAGCTTATGTTCCATTCGCACTATCACATGGAACCAGGCTTCGATTGGTTTTGGTTTGATTTTTCGTGTTTCCGGGCGCGTCAACTGCTTTGGTCATTAATCCCGTTAGTGTAGTACATGTTCGTTTCTCGGGAGATGGCGGTGGTCTTCCTCCGCTGGATGGCGAGATCCGGCGCCGACCTACCGTCGGCTAGTGGGGTTCCCCCTAACCAGGACTCTCCCACCAGCGGGGCACCGCCCCAGACGGGACAAGCTCTAAGCCCCCGACCGATCTCCCGGAATATGTGGTAGTGTAGTGCATGTTAGTGTGTGTAAGGGGAGAGGATAGGACAAGGAAGATGAAGGAAAGATCGCGCGCGGTCCGTGGCCCGTTTGGTAGGGTACTCCTCCGGCATTCGCCTGGTGTTGATCGGAGAAACCACGGAAAACTACCGATCAGAGCAGGCGGCCGCTAGAATTCTCCTCCAGACAGCGACTGAATTCGACCTAGCTGAGAAGCTAGTGTCGAAAATCCTGCCGCCGTCAGGACTCGAACCTAGGACCTCCCAGTCAGAGGCGCTGCAGGGACATCAGTTGATGCACTGAGCTACCGCTCCCGGTCCAGGCTTCGACCATGTATTATATGGACGGTGCATGCCCTATCCCTCCCTATGTCCGACGGTGAAGCAAAATTCTCAGCCAGGACGGTGACGTGCTTGTGGGACGAAATGCTTTACCGTGCCATAAGTAGACATGGGAAACGAATATTTTAGCCAAGAAAAATGTGAGTATTTGGTGTTCCTTTTCGCATTGTGATTTTCCTAATTTGTGTGGAAGTCTTTGATTTACTTTTCCTAGCAAATATTTTTAGCACGCAAAAAATACGAAGTTATTGAAAAAGAGTCAGCGTGTATATACGGGCAATCAATTTATCGGTTTAGGACATTTTTGTTTTTGAAGATACAAAGGAGTAAATTTGCATATTTTAGTTCCAAATAGCACTGCAGAGATACTCTAATGTTTTATATTGCTTTTCGAAAATTATTTACGTCTTTTTCCATCACGCACAGAGAGATTTTAATGGTTTAGTATTGCTTTTCGAAAATATTTTATCATTATTTTTCTTTTACAACTCTTCACTTTATAATTGAAAAAAATCAAGGCAATTTGTTCTTATTAACTTTTATACTTTGAATTTAAATTTCAACCACAGACCATCTTCCACAACAATACCTTGTATTTGAGAACTGTACATTCCATGTTATATGCCAAAATATTAACAAACAAAACAAATAAATCAATTTAATTCTGCAGAAACTTTCTATGAATATGTACAAACTGTGTGCCCAATTGTGACAAAAAAGCAAAGTTATTCTTTGCTACTTGTTTGAAGTAAATTTATCTTGACAAGCAGGAAGTAATGTCTTCTATTAATTGAATTGCCCTAAACCACAGCGGAAAGTACTGATGGTTGAACTTTTCCTTTTCGAAATTCCAACTTCACTATTTTTTTATGAAGTTAGTCGTTTCTACATCAAATTCTCATTTTTCATGTCATTATCAGATGCAATTGTAACGTCCATCCTCTTCTTATAATATAACTTTATTCCATTAACAGAATTTTTCTGCAATATTTGGAATTATTGCTTCCAAAATTTTTGAGTGAATGAAGAAAACTAAATACACATATCTACTTAAAAATTAAAGTAATTTTAGTACTAGTAACAAATATTACAAAGGTTTTTTCTAATTATGACTGAACAAAATGGTAGATGGTAGTGAAAAGAAAACTTTAAAAACATAGTTCATATTAATGTAATTTAAAACAGACCTCATAAGAGAGAAAAATTGGAAAAAATCATTGATGATTAAATAATATGTACTTAGTGTGAACACTTCTTGTAAGAAATCCCATGATTGAGAAAATTTGCTTCATGATAAAAATGAATTTTTGCATATACTTTTCATCAGTTGTGCCCTATGATTATTAATTGGCACTTAGAATACCTAAGCCTTGTTCTCAAGCCTTCAAACACACAGCAATTCAGTTTTCTGAGAGAAGAAGGAATCAATCTTTCCAAAAGTACTCCTTTCTAGCTGGAGCTAGAAGAAAATTGTATTCTACACTCCAGCTCAACAGCTTGACATATTAGACATCAGAAGATGGAATGTTTTCAGCCTCCATATTCTTTCTGTTAATAAGTTTGTAGGACATCCAAGAGGCTCCTTATCTAAACCTCTGACAAATGGTGTTTCGAACGCTATCGTGAATGCTTGAAAGGAAGTAAATTTTTTCTTCTGAAAACCACAATCCACTGCTGTTTCAACTTCTCATCGGTAGGAAAACAAAAAAAATTCGGTATCAGCAGAAAAGTTCTGGAGGCAAAATAATTGCAAATAATCCAAGAAATGCATCAAAATGTGTAGTTAGTAAGAACATTTTAATAATAAATATTAATTTACGAGAGTTTTTTCATCCAATAGATCGTTACTATGACTAATTATTGTTTAATTCATGCGACCTATCTTACATCTTTTTTATTACAGCATTTATTTCAATCTAGGTAAACTAACCTATGGAAAGAAACAGACGTCCGTTTTCGAGCTTTCTCCTTACACCCATACGCAACACAATATTGTACCATACTTCCTTTATATAATTTTAAAACTTCACAATCACTATACGGTAATGCTATACCACAACCCACGCCGTCCCACAATCAGCTGATCATGATGTTTGCTTCAACGCTGTAACGTCATGCGCCGTCTATTCTGTATACATGGTCGAAGGAACCAGGGGTCATTCGAGGCGCCCAAAACTGCTCTGACGATCGCGTCAGTGCAGTCCAGTGCACCGGGCCATTTTGAGGATAGGTACGGAAGTTATCCATGCTGATTTGGATTCGTGGTGAAATTGTGAAGGCAATTGAGGATCTTCTGTCACGCTTCCAATGATGGAGTATATGATGATTTACAAGAAATGTCTTAAAATAATTTTTGTGACACGCGAAGTTCGGAAAATCAGTTTGTGTTTTTACTCAAATTTAACCTGGAATACCTTCATGTTAAAACATCTAGTGCTACTTAGAAATCAAAGTGTACGTACGTCTCAATTTCGAAACGTTAATAAAGTGAAAATAAAAATAGTGACCCTTACTAAATCATTCAAATATATGTGCCAAGAAATGTTGCTCGCACGCCCATAAATATACAAACGGAAATGCTCATGTTAATATTTTTATGGTTTTCAATAACCAAACAATTCTGCAAGAAGCCTTTCGATTCAACATCTTGTGTACTATATCGTTCACTGGCAAATCTCGAAAAATGAAATTTCGACACATATACGTATTTGAAGTTTTCGTCGTTTCGTAGTTTTTAAATAAAGAAATCACACGCTAATAACTTATGCATTAAGAAGTAAAGAATTACCAAAAGACTTCATAAAAATTATAACAATGATCATAATTAAAAATTAATATTTTTCGAGTTCCATCAGCGTGACAGATCAAGAACAGCTATCTATAATCTCACTGTGTAGCGCACACGCACTGACTCAGTTCCGGAAACCGTTTCATTCGTAGCTGCCCTTCACGCGTGTGGGGCAGCACCGTTGCGGAGCGATGACGTTATAGCCCTGCACTAGGGTAGGTTTCAGTGTAACAAATGGAAAACGCTATTAGTATTCTCCAGTTGAAGGGTCACAGGTTCGAATCCCACCCCGAACATAGATATTTGGTGCGTGCCATGGCATGGTTGGCGTAAACCTCGTTGCATTTCAAAATAAAGTAACCATTACTTCTCTTTCCTCCCCCCTTGTCCAAGCGGGTGTGCGAAAGAGCCTGTGTGACAGACAGTGGGCAGATGGAGGATGCACCATGAATGACGCTACGGAATGCTACATGAGCATTATCTGGTCACTACCGCACATCCCTAACAGAAAAAGGTTCCAAATTTTGCCATGGGTCTTTAAGTCGTCAGGCAAGTTTGTGGTGACCGCAATGGCCCTACAAGCGACTGTAGGTCGACTAGAAAGCTGGGATAAGTGCCATAGAGTACAAAACGGTTGATGTTTAAATCTGGCAAGAGTACGTCGGTGTAGCCATATGGGTAAACCGATGTTAAATTGAAGATAATCTTCAAAAATATCGAGCGTCTGGCACTTCCCCAACTAGCAAGAGGGAGAAACTTTCTCCGCATTGTTAGTGTTGGTTGGTTGTCAGCGATTCCAAACACGTCAACGGCTAAGGTCATTAGTTACGTAACTGTAGGGGGACATGCACTCGGGAGGTGGCAGTAATCTTTCCCCGCTGAATGGCGAGATTCGGCGCCGACCTACCATCGGCTAGCGGGGTTTTTCCCTAACCAGGACTCTCTCACCAGCAGGGCACCACCCCAGCCGAGACAAGATCTAAGCTCCCGACAGGTCTCGCGGCATGTGTGTGTGGTGTATGTTAGAGTAAGTAGGGGTGTTAGGGTAAGTAAGGGGTGATTATAGAAATAGGCAAAGGAAGGAAAGATCGCGCGCGGTTCATGGCCCGTTTGATACGATACTGCTCCGGCATTCGTCTCGTGTTGATAGAAGAAACTACGAAAAACTACCGATCAGAGCAGCCGGCAGTTGGAATTCTTATCCGGACAGTGATTGAATTCGACTTAGCTGACAAGCTAGTGTCGAAAATCCTGCCACCGTCGGGACTCGAACCTAGGATCTCTGAGTCAGAGGCATGATGCCCTGCGCCACCTCTCCTTGGTAGTGATAGTGATAGAGTTTGTGTGGGCCAACAGAAATGCGTACTCCAGCGCCATCTGGTGTCTGCGCACGAGGTCGCGCAGCCCCTCGGCGTCCCCGGCAGGCAGTGAGCGCAGCGCCGCGCGCAGCGACCGCAGACACGCGCATGCGCAGTACATGAGGCCGAAGTAGAGGCTGTTGCACGCGCATGTTCCCAAGGCGTTGAAGCAAGACGTGATGAACTGGAAAATGTAGGCAATCCAGTACTGCAACGGTGCCCGAACGTGGCTAGTGTCGAACGGGTGCCAAGCCGGTAGAGGCATGCGCAGATCCCTGCAGAAAGAACGCAGCTGTTTCGAGAATTTCAGTATTAGCAATCATAGTAATTAATTAAATTAAATCTTAAAATTAATACGCTTATAATAAAAACAATTATATGATACAGATCTGGTTAGCCGATATCGCTAAGACAGAAGTGCCGTGGTGATCTGGAACGGAAGGATCGTGGGTTTGAGTTCCGTCGCAGGCAGGGTTGAGTGTCTGAAGGTGTGTAAGTGTCCAGTCACTCATCATCATCATCATTAATACTTCATCCCCCAGAGCTATCAACCGGGGGTGTAAAAATGGATTCGGCATAAAAATGCTGATCCTCCACCCCCAAAAAAAGGTCACGTGAATTTACCCCGGAAAAATATGACTGGGCCTCGGTGGGTACAAGAGGCGTGTTCGTGTGGTCCAAGGATGGCCAATTGGCGACCCCCCAAAAAATATTATGATTTGCGTTACATTTACGGGGAATAATTAAATTATTAATACGGGTATAAATAAGTATTTCCAGATGCTACAATCCTCTCAAAACTAGCTGCAAAAGAACACCACAGATTTGTGAATTCCAGACTTCAATTATGATTTGCGTTAGCCAATTAACACAGTGTCTTTATCTGACGATGCACGCTTCTGGTTAAATCTGGCCAATTGTTTTCACTATTACAAATGGCGGAGGTTAACATGACATCATTTTCTCCGATACTACATATCTAATCATTTTACTTTTTGTTTTAAATGAAAAGTAATACATTATTCTTTAATACATGTCCAGATACTCTTTGTGATAGCTCGTATCATTTTTGAGTTCATGTCTGGAAATTTAAAAAAAATGCATTTTGAAGATATAAAAACAAGTTTACTTTCTCATCTTACTTCTTAAGAAAAGTATAGTAATTGTGCGTGATAAATTAGCGATTTTTCGACAGAATATTGCCGTGTCCAGGGAACGAAAAAGAAGATCAATCTGTTTCCTAAAAATAGTAAATTACTTCTTAAACACGGTAAGTGGTCAGCATTCATATTTTGAGGGTCCCTGGTCCCTGAACAATTCATTGAGAGCAAACGCTTGTCTAAATAGATGTGTATGTATGTCAGTCTATTTTCAACGCTACCACCTAAACCGCTCAGTTATTTTTCTCCAAAATTGATATTCCCCGATCGATCTAAACGAATTCGAGGCCATGGGAATTTAAAATGTATATTTGTATTTTGGGGGAATCACTAACATTTTCAAAATTTTTCCAAAAATGGCTTCAAATTTTCTGATTAAACTTTTAAAATGGCGTAGATCTCATTTTCGTCAAAGTGTCCGAGTTTTCCACAATTCTAAAAGTTCAAAAAGTTTTAGGCAATTTCCTACAACTACAATATTGAAGTTAGTGAAATAAGTTATCTTGGTGAAATGTGTTGTTCAAAGACAGATCTTGAACTAAATTAAGAACAATTTTTCGAAACTGAGTAGTTTCGGTAAGTAGAAAAAGAGGATTGATCGATTGGATTTTGCGTGTACGTTTACGGCTATGGTACGTTAGTGCAGTTAATGTGGAGAGGTAGTATAGTGAGATGTAATGTATTGTTCCGCTGGATGGGCATACTCAGCGCCGACCTACAAGTCGGCTTGTGGGAGATTTCCCTCTAGAGGTTGTTCCCCATTGGGGCATTCAGCTCTAAGCTCCCGACAGTTCTCCCGGCATGTGTGGTAGAATGACGAACACATGTAAGTGTATGTCGACCTGGATGGCCGAGGTGGCTAAGAGCGTGTCCCGACACAGCGCATCGGTCAAAAGGTTTCGGGTTCGAGTCCCGCCTTGGGCAAGTGTTTGTCCCTTGTCTCTCATGTATGTGTTGTCGTGGAGGGCCTCGCGTTCTGCGACCACAGAGCAGAGGAGGTGTCGAATGTAAGGCCGAATATACGAAGTATGTCCCACCTGGACGTAAAGGGTAACCTTCTGTCGGCTGGATATAAGACCCTAGGAGGGGGAGTGTGTGTGTGTGTGAGTGAGTGAGTGAGAGAGAGAGAGAGAGAGTGAGTGAGTCTGTACTCGAACCCTAGGATCTCACACTCAACCCGGTCTGAGATCAAATTTTTTGCACTTTATTGGTTGGTTGGCTGGTTGGTTGTTAGGGATTCTGAGCGTGTCAATTACCGAGGTTATTAGTCCTGTAAGTGTAGTGCATTTTTTTCGTACGGCAGTGATCTTTCCTCGTTGGATAGCGAAATCCAGCACCGACCTACCGTCGGCTAGTGGGGTTTCCCCCCATCCATCGGGGCACCACCCCAGCCGGCACGAACTCTAAGCTTCCGACCGGTCTTCCGGCATGTGTGTTAGTGTAGTGCATGTTCGTGTGTGTGTAAGGGTTGAGGGTACGATAAGGAAGAGGTAGGAAAAATCATGCGAGGCCTGTGGCTCGTTTGTGAGGGTACTGCTCCGGCATTGGCCTGGTGTTGATCGGCGAAACCACGGAAAACTACCGATCAGAGCAGCCGGTCGCTAGAATTCTCCTCCAGACAGCGACTGAATTCGACCTAGCTGAAAAACTAGTGTCGAAAATTCTGCCGCCGTCAGGACTCGAACCTAGGACCTCCCGGTCAGAGGTGCTGCAGTGACATCAGGTGATGCACGGAGCCTCTTCCGGTTTCCACCTCATGACAATCCACAGTCCAAAGACAAGGCAGATTCCAGACCTGCGATGCGAACAGACGGCAGAGGCGTTGTGGTCACACAGTGCCCCGTGGGCGCTCGCGCCGGTATCCGGGAAGAAGGGGAAGGCCATCCACAGGACGATGGACGTCGATGCCATGCCGAAAACGACGAGGGTGAGGCGAGAGACGAGCCGGCGGCACAGGCGCTGGGCGTCGCGACGCTCGCGCGGCGTCGCCCAGGCGTCGTCCGACAGTCCCCACCCGCGCACCAGCGCGTCCAGCTGCACCAGGCAGCGCAGCACCAGCCGCCGTTTCACGATCATAGGCCACATCTAACAAGCCAAAGCGCTTCGCTCGTCATTTGGGTTAATGGGATTCACTCGGTCAATGGGGGGGGGCATTGACATGTGCTCAATGGAGGGCATTAACATGTATCTCAATGGGTGGGGCATTGACAGGTGTCTTAATGGGGACATTGACATGTGTCTCGATGGGGGGCATTGAGATGTGGCTTAATGGGGGACATTGACATGTGGCTCAATGGGGGTATCTCTGCTGAGTTCAGAGTACAGCTGATATCGAAGAAGCGTGAGTGACAGTGGAGAAATATTGATGAATGGCGCAAACCGATTCCTTCCCCACTTTCTTTAACGTCATACATGATATTAAACATTCATCTCCAAGTGTCCAAAGACTTTTTGCTCCCTTTCGATGCAGTGTTTGTATTCATTAGTATAGAAGTATTTGTTTAGCTTCGTGAAACTAATGAAGACATTTTTCTGTCATCGAGATTGCTGTGTCCTATTGATGTTGACCCCCATTCCACAGTTTCTACTAACCCCTAACAGAGAGAATATGTAAGCTAAACTTTTTACACCAGACATGTGTAGGTCATGGACGAGATAAAGAGTTCAGAGCTATTGGCGCAAAATTTACAAGTAAGTGTTGTACAAATAGCTTGGGAGTGGCGATACGTCAGTGAATACCTGGCCCATAACAGTCTTGTCGAGAAATAAGTTGACTGTTATTGGATTAATCAATAAAAATGAGTAAGTACTCTAGGTAATTGCTCACGAGTACAAGTAGGACTAAAACTTCTCAATTGTTTCTTTCATATGAATTTCAATCATATGATCATAGATCTTTCATTTCATTTCAAATCTGAGCAATTGCTTCCTTTCATATGAATAAAAAGTTTCGTAAAACTTGGAGAATTTACTTCTCTCTCTCTGAGCAATATCTCAGTAACTGATCTGTTGCGATTAGTCTATTTTCGTCTGTTTTGTTTGTCTATCTTACCGCGTGTCGCGCATGGTGCGTGGCGCATTTGTCTTTCCATCATGGTGCCGCGCGCTGGTTCCTGATGGTGTCGGCCGTGTTAGGTAATAAGTACAGTTGACGTGCATTGTTGGCGAAATCGTCGGGAATCTTTCATCATTCATTCACTCACTACCTAAAACCTGACGACAGTTGTCTCTTGTAACCATTCAATTCGATTTGAGTCAACTGCAGAGGTTGCATCGAAAATTCGAAGAAAATACTTCGCACTAGAAGGAAATTCTCGATTTTATTCCTACGAAAAGTAATCAATTACTCGTTGGCCTAACAGTTACTCACCAATATAGAAATTGCTCAAAATAAGAACAATTACGTCTTTTATTCATACTGTTTGAAGAAATTGCTTTGAAAACTCGAGAAAGAAGTAATAGCTAATTTTTATTCATATACCCATTGCCCCAAATTTAGCTATAGTAATTCTCATTTCCTCTACTAAAGCAAGTAAATGATACATTAAAATGTAATACTAATACATCAATCAGATTCCAAATTGTTAATTGCGAGTAAAATTGAATATTTAGACTCAAAGGATCCTTATTTTTTAATAGTGTTTACTTAAGAGTGCAATAACTGCAAAACTCCTACTTTCAGGATAGGAGTTTGAACAACTAAGATTCTTGTAGTAGCTCTCCGTCCATAAGCGAGAATTGATGACTAGTGATTTGTTAATTTATTTCACATCACTAATATTATATAAGTAACGAAAACAAGGAAATAATTCTCCATTAAAAATACTATTTCCCTCTAGGCAAAAATGTTTATACAAGTCAGAATTTAAAAATAAAATAAGCATGAAATAGCATTAAATACAAGTAGTAAAGAATATAAACATAATTCAAATCTCGAGTGTTCGATGGAACAAATCTGTTATAATACCTTCGTATGAAACTACTATAAGGACTATAAGCTTGACCTTGCTTAGTCTGGCAGACGGGTGATAAATATTCGAAATGTTTCTTGAGCGTCCTTTCAAAAATTCTAAATTACACACTCTTTTCTAGCATGCATATAACTGGATTTGTTGATTTGCAGCTGTCATGTTAGACTCAAAATATTTCTAATCTCGTAAAATTCGAGCGATAAAAAACATTCAGTTCATGTATCAACTAGTCTCAGTTCTTCGTGCTCTGAAATTGAAATTTCATTTCAAAATTTCTAACCGTTTAAAAAGCAAAAGATGCTAAATATTAATATTAAAAATAACTTCCGACATGATCTAATGATAACATCTCCGGACACGAAATAACACGCCTTTTTGAGAATATGAAGTGCATGTCTTATGATTTCAGAAAAAAAGTTTCGTTCTTTAAGTTACAAAACATAATGTTCTCTTCATCCCTCTGTGAACTGGTCAAGGTCCTGAAAAATGCTTTTCCAAAGCAGATTTATCATTAATCTGAATAGCTTAATATTTACCCTTTAAGGAAATTCAAGCTTAACATTTCCACTAAAACTCAAAAACTAATGTATATATTATCTTCACTAAGATAATAGTCATTGAACAACGTCGACATTTTATAGAAACAATATTGTAAGAACTTAATATGAACATTTTTAGTAGGTTGACGAATGATATTGATTACTTGCCTTTGCTAATGTGTGAATGGTTACTATGAGAAGCATAAGATTATCAGTGAATTCACGCATATCCTCTAAACTTTTCTTTAGGTTACCAACGCACGTTATTTCAAAAACCACTAGGAATGTCACTACTGTGATGGTGTATGCCTCATATAGGAATTGGCGGACTTTCCAACTTTCCGAAACATCTCTGTCGTTTCCTGGTCCCCATAGGCCAAGAATTCGTAATGACAGAATCGGCGCTGAGAGTATATCTCGCGCATAGGTGAGCGATGAAGAAAAAGCCACATATTTCTCTGACACCTCTTCCATTTCCTAAAACGGAGAGAAAAAAAAGCATTTTCAAAAAGGTTTGTACGTTCTTACTACAAAATCTTTGTGCAATAAAGCAAACATAACACTTGTGTTGTTTCATGCTAATATGTTAATCTACTAATTGTAGTGTGCAAGAGAGTTAATTTATGCAAAAGATCTATTTAAGCTAAAAATATACGTACGAATACAAGAACAATTACTCGATTTTTACTTTCTCGTATACCTATGCATACACGTAGTGTAGAGAAAGTTATTTAATGATGCTGAAAATCTTTTTCAAGATTTCAAGGAATACATGTTTTTTTTTGGGGAAAAGTTATGTAATGATGCGCAAAATCGATTTCGAGATATTAACGAAATACACGTTGTGGGGTTCCCTGCCACCGAAAAAGTGTTTTCTTTCCTTTTTTTCTTTATTTTCTTTTCAAAACATCCATCCGCCCGCCCGTCCCTCAGTGAACAAGACTAGCGCCTAAACTATTCATAGGGTTTTTTCCCAAAATAGATATTTCCTGGTCAATCTGGCTAGATTAAAATCTCCACCATTTTGAAAAACATTCTTTAATTTTCGGGAGTAATTCACATGAAGTTCTGCGACATTTCCAATTTTTTTTCAACTTGGCTCAAATTTTTTCCTTAATTTCTTGCACGAATAGAGAGTAACGCACACGCATAAAGGTGGCATAGACCCTATTTTCAGTCTTAACTCTGAATTTTCGAAAATTAAAAATGTTTGAAAGTCTTCCTACAAATTGAAGATATAGATTTTTCCTCCAAGTGAAATTTGTTCTCCGTAATTAGTTCTTTCATTAGGTCATGTACATAGTTTTGAAAATTACAGTAGTTTTTCCTCACTTTTGTGTAAAAAATGGCAAGATTTAAAAAATTTCAAAAATTACTAATTTTTAAAACTACTAATAATATTTTATATTTTATTACTAATAATTATTATTATTAACTACTAACTCTGAATTTTTTCTTCAAACTTTCGGTAGGGTGGTTCTAAATGTACTGTATAAGATAACAAACGCCATTTTGCTGTATTCTTGTTTTATGGACAACATAGATAAGAGAAAAATGTACTGCTTATTCATCCTTGGAAATAGATTTTAGTACATAGGAGCTTTTTTTCCCTCAAAGTTTAAGTAGTATATGACTTAATGTAGGGATCACAGAATTTTGAAAATGTGCACACAATTCACTTTTCCCCTTAGCACGTCATACGCAGTTTTAACTGTTTTTTGACGTAAAATAAATAAAAAATAAATAAAAAATATGAACAATTACACAAATATAATTTATGACATCTCTCTCATGTCAATAATATTTACATTACCGGCAATTTGTATAAACAATTGCATTTTTGAGTATTGAAATTTTAAGCTTCAAATAATTTTTGAAAAACTCCAAAGTTTTCTGTGAAAATGAGCTCAAAATTCCGCATTTTCAGGAAAGCTAAATGGCCATTTTCGCAAAAACGGCTCCATTTTTTTCAATACACAGATAAACTTCAATGAAAATTGTTGCAGTTGATTTAACAGGTTAAAAATCAGTAATTTATTATCCGAATGGCCGCCGTTATTGTAAAATAAAGTGTTCACTAGATTTAGTAAACAAGGACTAACGCAAACTAGCACGTACTAAAACCGCTAAAACAGCACTTACTTCGCCCTACTTCCACGAAAAATTACGCGAAAAGTACTCGATTTTTTAAAAAAATTGTATTTGAGCTTATTTCAAATTCTATTTAAGGAAAAAACCTCTATCTTTAATATTTTAGCTGTAGGAAGACGGCAAAAAAATGTTTCAGGAGTTTTCAACGAAAATCAGATTAGCACTATTCTCTTTAACTCCTCACAATATCCAACAACAAAATTTAATAAATAACAAAGAAGCCTTTTTTTGAAAATTTTGAAAATATCCCAGGAACTTCTTGTTATGCACCCCCCCCCAAGAAAGTAAAATATAGGTTTCAAATTCAAGGGGCAGTGACACCAGGCAGATCGATTGGGGAATATCAATTTTGGAGATAATTGGCAGAACGGTTTAACCACTAGCGTTTTTCATGTACGAACAGGCAGGCAGGCGGCTGACAAACACACAGGCAGGCAGGCAGAGAGACATAGACAGACAGAGAAACAGACAGACAGGGAGAGACAGACAGACAGAGACAGACAGAGCAGAGACAGACAGACAGAGACAGACAGACAGACAGACGAGCGAGAGACAGAGCAGAGACAGACAGACAGAGACAGAAGCAGACAGAGACAGACAGACAGAGACAGACAGACAGAGACAGACAGACAGAGACAGACAGACAGAGACAGACAGACAGAGACAGACAGACAGAGACAGACAGACAGAGACAGACAGACACAGACAGACAGACACAGACAGACAGAGAGACAGACAGACAGACAGAGACGACAGACAGACAGAGACGACAGACAGAGACAGACAGACAGAGACACACAGACAGAGACACACAGACAGAGACAGACAGAGCAGACAGCAAGACTTACAGATAGACAGAACAGACAGACCAGACAGACACAGGCACACAGAGACAGGCACACAGAGACAGGCACACAGAGACAGGCACACAGAGACAGGCACACAGAGACAGGCACACAGAGACAGGCACACAGAGACAGGCACACAGAGACAGGCACACAGAGACAGGCACACAGAGACAGGCACACAGAGACACACACTGACAGACAGAAATACAGACAGACAGAGTATTGTGTATTATAGGTAATGTGTCTCTCCCGAACGGTGGAGGTGAGAGGACGTGCCCTCTACTCCGCGGTGTCTCGTGATTTCTAAGCTGTGCGTTGACTCATTGTGTGAAGTTGTGCGTCCACAATTTGTGTTCTGACTAGTGTGTAGTGTTTTCGTGATCAATTGTATTTCGTGTTTATAAAATTCTGTGTTTCAACAGGTGATATCAAAAAAATATGTTGCCTCCATAAGACGTAAACAATCGTTATGGCCTCGGAGAACACCTCCCAGCCGGAATCTGAATTAATAATGGATTCGTCTACTACAAATCAAGCTGAACTAAAAAAACTCAGCTGTTTGCACGTTCGTTCAACCCGCATGTAAGTTGAAGAGTACTCTTCTCTATGCATTTCTTTTATCGACTGGTACATGACGACAGGGAAACGTAAAAAGAACGGCGACCATATAGGTGGCATTTTGGTTGAAAATGGCGTATTTTATTAATGTTTTCACGAATTGCAAGAAAACGAAGCCTCAGAGAGAAAAATGACCTGCACCATTGAAACCGCCGTTAAATTCCTAGTCAGGAAGCTGGCCTTCAGATGAATTCGTGTCCAGTCGAAATTTGAAAAATTCAACATGGGAGGGGGTATTTAAAATTTTTACGATTTTGTGAAGGAAAACAGGATCGGCTTTAAACGACCATATCTTCTAAACGAAGGCGAAGTTTTGCATTCTGAAGCAAATGGCGTGTTTCGGAGATTGTGGACTTTCAGAAATTATGGTCATTTCTCCAATTTGGACGCATACTACGATTTGCAGAGGGTTTTTCCAAATTTTAATGTATTTTCAATATTTCCAAAATAGGTCATCTTTGACTGGTTGTATCTTCTAAACTATTAGCTCTACGACGTTGAAATCCTCACGTAAGTTGAAGAGTACTCTTCTCTATGCATTTATTATAAGGGCTGGTACATGACGATAGGGAAACGTAAAAAGAACGGCGACAATATAGATGGCCTTTTTGTTGAAAATGGCGTATTTTATTAATGTTTTCGCGAATTGCAAGAAAACAAAGCCTCGGAGAGAAAAATGACCTGCACCATTGAAACCGCCGTTAAATTTCCAGTCAAGATGCTAACTTTCAGAAGAATCCGTGTCCAGTCGAAATTTGAAAAATTCAACAGGGGGGTTATTTAAACTTTTACGATTTTGTGAAGGAAAACAGGATAGGTTTTAAACGACCATATCTTCTCAACTAATGCGAATTTTTGCATCTGAATCCACTGGCGTATTCCGGAGATTGGTTCATTTGTCCAATTCGGACGCAAAGTACGGTTTGTGGAGGGTTTTCCTCATTTTAATGTATTTTCAATATTTCCAAAATAGGTCATTTTGACTGGCTGTATCTTCTAAACTATTAGCTCTACGACGTTGAAATCCGCACGTAAGTTGAAGAGTACTCTTCTCTATGCACTTCTTATAACGACTGGTATATGACGATATGGAAACGTAAAAAGAACTGCGACAATATAGATGGCATTATTGGTTGAAAATTGCGTTTTTTATTCATGTTTTCGCGAACTGCAAGAAAACGAAGCCTCAGAGAGAGAAATGACCTGCACCATTGAAACCGCCGTTAACGGTGTGAGAGATATTTCAAAAAATTATATATATATTTCTATAAAATTATATATGGTTTTCAAAATTTCCAAGCTTGAACTAGAGCCAGATCGACAAATGATGCTTCAATTTGGAAAAGATCGAACGAATGATTTAGGTACTAGTAGGGTTCACAGACGGTCGGACAGGCAGACGTTTTAAAAAAACACTCTTTCAATATCATGGGACTCCAAAACGTGTATTTCCGATAAAATTCCGAAATCGATTTTCCACAGCAATACATAACTTTCTCTATACTACGTATATTACTCCGTATATACGTATGTATACGAGAAAGTAACTTTAGGTGCTACAGAATGGCACAGACTTTCTCGTAGTAAAGTTTTATAATTTCCTTGGTGTGGACTGGTACAGTGGTGTGGACTGGTACAGTCTTGCTTTTGCTTCTTGCCTGCTGCCATTTCCGCCAGAAGTACATTTTTTTAAAAAAAAATCTTTACTTTTTTGTTTCCAAATAGTAGAACCAAAATATTATTTTAAGAATATTAAAGAAGGCTAAAATATTGTCCTAAATAGCAATTTTCATTAAAACAATTGAAGCCGTCTTTAAGAAACTGGCGTTTAACGTTCCTGTAAATGCGAAATTTCAAGCTCTCTTTCACAAGAATCTATGAGTTTTAGAAAAACTTCATTTGAATTAAGATGAATACTACCACTCTCAATTGCAATAATGTATACAAATCTATTGAAATGTGCATATTCACGACGTGAGAGATTTAAAAAAAATTGTGTAATTTTTTAAAAACAAAATAATACACCAAAATGAACTTTACATCATATTGAGCAGTGCAATTAGCACTATCTGTTGGAGAAGTTTGAAGAAAAAATTTGGAGCCATTTTTAAGAAAATCGCGTTTGAGCGTTCTGAAAATGCGAAATTGGCGATCATTTTAACAGAAAACTGTAGAGTTCTTAGAAACTTTATATACATTATTTAAAGCACTCTACTCATAAATATAATAATGTGAAGAATTCGCCTCTAATATAAATATTTCTGACGTGAGAGACAAGTCAAAATAATTAAATTTTTTAAACAAAAGGATATAGCAATATGATTTTATGTCATCTTATATACTGTATTTAGGAATAACCCTATCAAAACTTTTGGAAGAAATTTGGAGCCGTTTATGAGAAAATCTTGTTTTTGTAATTTTTTTAAATTGCAAATATTGCACGCACTATTGCACGAAAACTACTGAAATTTAAAAAAACTGTATGACCGTAAAGAAAGAACTATTTATTGAAAATAAAGTTTATTTGAAGGAAAAATCTCTATCTTCAATTTTGTAGTTGTAGGAAGGCGCCGAAAGAAATTGAAAGTTTTGCAATTCTCGAAAATTCAGAGTTAACCGTGAAAATAGGATCTACGCCACCGTTATGAGTATTTTACTCTACTCTCATATGAAATTTAAAGAAAAAAATGGAATCATTTTTGAAAAAAAATTGAAATTGTTCGAAGGGCTTCATGCAAAGCACCCCCAAAAATTAACGAACGTTTCTCAAAATCGCAGATCTTCGACTAAGGGCAGAGTGGCAGTGGTTTACACAGTTTGGGGAAAAATCTTACGAATAGTTCAGGCGCGAGTATTGTTCACATACACCAAACGGACGGACGTTTGGCTGTCAATAGGTTTCTCGGCATCAAGGACCCATCAAACAGGGATTCCGGCTACACCACGTGTTAGAGGATTTTTTTTCTTAATTTAACAGCTTGATTTATCGACATTCTCGGTATCAGGTCCAGGGAATGAATTTTTCTCCGCAAAAAATTCGTTTTTTCGAAGAGCATTGCAGAACTTTCTCTCTTTTTCTCTGTACTACATATATTACTCCGTATATATGTATACGTTAAATATACGTACGTATACGATAAATTAAAAATTGTATGGGTTTCTTTTGCATAAAAATCTCTGATTTTTGGAAAAGTGCAAAAGTTCAAACTTTTTCGACGTCTTTCTCCAACAACAATATTGAAGATAGAGATGTTTCCCTTAATGATATCTGTTATCCAAAACAGATTTTAAATAAGGTCTGTTTCCAAATTGTAAAATTATTTGAAAATATGTGTAGTTTTTGCGTAATCTTGGGTGAAATATTCACAATTTTTAAACTTTTTTTCCTGAAATACGACTCAAATTTTTTTCTTAAATTTTTCTCCTCATACGTAGCACAGGACGACTAAAACTTTGGTGCTTGTCACATTTACGGCGAACTCTGTTATTCTCAAAATTTCAAAAATGTAACAATGCAAATGTTCAATATTACTTATAGAGACGTTTATCTTAAATTAAAAGTATAAAAAGATTATATGTAATTTGTTTAAAAACAAGTAGTTTCACGTAAATTTTGCGTGAGTTCAATGCAATTTACAAAGAAAAATATTCATCAAAACTGTTTCAATTTTTTCCTTTAAATTTTTCTCAAGGATAGAACAAAGCAAGCTGAAAAAAGATACAGGTCTAAAATTCATTAACCTCTGCGAATTTTCAAAAATTGCAAAATGAGAAATAATGCAAAAGAATATATGCTATTGTTCCACCACTAGTTAAACACGATGAATATAACTTACCTAAGTGTATTACGAATGTTACAACACTGAGCCGAAAGGAGCAACAACAGTTGGTGAAAAAGTGAAAGCAAAGGATGCGTGACCGTGACATCAATTGTCGAAACACACCTGCAGTTTCGGGTGATGGTAATAAAAAGCTGTTAATCACGAGTCCTGTAATTAAACTTCACTTATGCCGTGTCCTTTAAGGGACAACACGCACCACTAAATAAATTGGCACTCATCGCTTCAGCGCTCGTTAAAAAATCAGGTTCAGTCGATGCCGGGAACAGCAGTGAGATGTCACGAGCACTGATTGTGGAATAAGATTTTAGTTGTTCATTCTTCCGCTACGTACTTAAATAAAGAACATACACCTACCCGTTTAAAAACCAATCAATAAAAGAATATAAAAATAACTACAGATACATTAATTAATTATTAATTAATTCACTAATGATTGGCCCTCTATCTTAAAATGAGTATTGGATTCCAATGAGACTACAGACAATCAAATATCTCCAGCTTCTCCACCAGCTACAAGATGTTTGATTGTCTATAATCTCATTGAAATCTAATCCTCATTTTAAAATCAAGCACATTCTTAAAAATAAAAGTACACAATATGTTTCCAAACATTTGTTCAGTATATAACAAATTAATTTACTCGGTTTTTACAGATAGCAAGAATCCGTACTTTCATTGTCAAATGTTTTGGCCTCTAGCGCCATTCTTAGAACCATTGAATATTCCATAATACAATCACATACTCGGGACTACAACCACCACCACCACTACCCCCAAAACCAACGCCACAACCACCACCACATCAGCAACAACAACGGGGAATGACAGCTGTACACAAGTTCTTTTCACTTGCAGAATTTACAGCAGGAATATAACAATTCTCGGTATTTCCGCCAGTCAGGTAAATGGTGTAATTAATTTCCATTTTCCACCTAACTTGAACTACTTGTATACAGGTGTCAACTTTGTGGCAACTTGACAGGTGTTTAATTTTGTTGATGTTAACATCGCATTCGTGACTCAACTGGCGAAGTCAAAACACCGGGCGTCAGACGGTCTGTTTTCTCGCCTTATCACTTTTTCCTCGGGACGTCGAGACGAGCGAAACATGTCATATTGGATTTAGATGATTTTGTAACTTTCTCGTTATCGCTACGCACTAGTCGCTACGCAGTGGCGACAATGTTATGTAACTATGCGCGAAAAAACGTCAAATTTTCCGCAGAAATACTTTAATTACAGGGCCGTGGTAATGAAAAAATGGATAAATCCAATTGCTAAATTTAGAAAACATCCTCTAATACGTGGTGTAGCCAGATTTTATGTTGTGTGGGTTCTTGATACTAGAAACTCGAATGACGGCAAAACCCGTGTGTCTGCATGTCCGACCGTCCAGCTTTAATTACAGGGCCGTGGTAATGAAAGTCCGTCCGACCTTCAGTCCGTCCGACCTTCAGTCCGTCCGACCTTCAGTCCGTCCGACCTTCAGTCCGTCCGACCTTCAGTCCGTCCGACCTTCAGTCCGTCCGACCTTCAGTCCGTCCGACCTTCAGTCCGTCCGACCTTCAGTCGTCCGACCTTCAGTCCGTCCGACCTTCAGTCCGTCCGACCTTCAGTCCGTCCGACCTTCAGTCCGTCCGACCTTCAGTCGTCCGACCTTCAGTCCGTCCGACCGTCCGTCCGTCCGACCGTCCGTCCGTCCGACCGTCCGTCCGTCCGACCGTCCGTCCGACCGTCCGACCGTCCGACCGACCGTCCGTCCGTCCGACCGATCGTCCATTTTCAAAATTTTCAAAAGAATTGCTCCATTGCTTTTTATTGCATTTTATTTTTGGATAGTGTAAAGAACGTTTAGGGGAAATTGCGAAAGTTCAAATTTTTTTTGAGTCTTCATACAAGTAAAATATTAAAGGTAGATTTTTTCTTCTTAATGAAATCTGCTTGTTAAAAATAAATCTTGAAATAAGGTCATGTTCATGATGAATGAGAAATCACTATGAAGTCTAAAATAGACCTTGATTGATTAAAATGCTTGCCAAGGCAGGAGAAAAAGACTACCTTTTCGATATAAATAACAAAAAATGGAAATTTGTTAATTGACTTTATTGGGATATGTAAGACAACAGTCCTGGATCACGTGCGGCCCTGCGATGCAGCCCGACCTTAGACCGTCAGAACCTTGGCTCTGCCAGCAGGCATTCAGAATTGCATTACACTTGCTGCGCGCAATTTTTTAAATTTATTTTACATTTTCTCAAACAGCGAAGCAAGCGCTTTATAAGATTGAATAGAACTGCACCTTATCACGCGTAGTACTGTTACAAATAGGAGAGCGAGAATACTCCCAGTAGAGACCTCAATATTCAATAGTTATTGTATACGACGAAATTGGGAGAATATGGGTGTACGTTACAATTAAGGAAGAAAAAAGTTACAGAAAGTAACATTTGGGAAATTATGCGTTTCTCTTTGGGGCAGTTTAAATTTATCTTTTGGGAATCTAGATTTGATTCTTCGGCGTTGGTTATAGGTTTTTCTTAGGTTGAATTTGGAAGTTGCAGGGGAGGATGATCAGGAACGAAAAAAATATTTGATTGGTGACTAATATAATGATCAGTCGTGTGAAGAACAAACTCCCTGTGGATTTTCTTTTTTGACACATACCAAAGCGCTTTGACAGCATTGCGAAGGATTTTATTTTGAAATGTTTGGAGAGTTTTACGCACCGAAGGGGCAGCTCCTCCCCGACTGGACATGCTTGAGTTATTATGGAACGAATGGCAGTTTTGTAAAGTAATAAGGAGAGATCTGTTTTAAGAGATGACTTTGTTTATGAAAGGATACAATTTAACAAGTGCGTCTTAGGCCATATTACATTTATTAAAAATGTGCGCTTTCCAAGTTGGTCTGGTACCAAGGAGCACTCCAGGGAATTTTGAGCCGAAGAGTGAATATTTTAGCTTCACACTTGGATGGGTTTAGATTTGAGTCTCCATGAAGATGCCAAATTCGAAAAAATGGGTAGTGCATCTTGCAAGTGCTATATGGCGGAGGAAAACTGAGAGTCCGCTGCACAGATGGCTGCCTGTGTCGACAGCATAAAGCGTCGTTGTGTGTCTCGAATGGGTATATCTGAGGTGATGATGTCTGAATGTGTTACACAGAGTGGGAGAGAGCGGAGGCCCTTGAGGGGCACCAGCGAGGATTATTGAGGGAGGAGAAACATAATTGTTTAATTTGGCTAAGAAAGAGCGATTTGAGATGAAACTGTGTATTACGCTGAATAAATAGTCGGTAGGTTCCTATGTGTCGTAATTTGTAAAGTAAGCCATGGTGTCAGTCACGATCAAACGCTTGAGCAAAATCAAAAACTAACAAGAAGGGATGATGTTCTTATTAGCGAGGAAACTGTTGTTATCTAAATAGTATTAGTTTCTCAAATAATTTGCTTAATACGGATAAAAGACTTATGGGCACGTAACTGGCGGGCTAATAGGGGAATTAGTTAGGTTTTAAAATTGGGATGATTAATACTTCTTTAATATGTTGGAAAAATAACCAAGTCTTAGGCATCCATTAAAGACGCCTGTTAGGAAGGCAATGCTACGATTAGAATTTTTTTTAGTGCCTTCATAGAAAATTTGTACGCCAAATAATGCTAATGACCTCCCAATTCAACCACAATCCTTCGAGGATTAGTTTTTTCATATAACTCTTGAGGTTTGTTCTGATATTAATCAAAAAAATGCATACGTGGCCTTCAAACAAGTGAAAAGTTAGTGTCTGTAGGAGATTTCGCAAAACGTACACCTGTCAATTTTTCCTAGCCCTCCAATCAACATTTTAGTATGCACGCTTTCAGACTTTTGCGAATATTTCAAAAATATTGAGGAAATTCACCGAAGAACAGGGCATTAAACACTTCTTAAGTCCATAAAATGTCCTACTAAAGGATTTTTCGTTCATTGCAATACGCCATTTCGTTTTGAGTTATTCCAGGTCAATAATTGATTGATTGATTTACAGTTATCCCGGGCTCATCAACAGCTAAGGTCATTAGTCCTGTAAGTGTAGTGCATGTTTTTTGCTCTCGAGATGTCGGTGATCATGCCCCGCTGAATGGAGTGATCCAACGCCGACCTACCGTCGGCTAGCGGAGTTTTCCGCAACGAAATATCTCCCATCAGCAAGTCCGCCCCAGCTAAGCTCGAAGCTCCCGACTGGTCTCCCGGTATGTGTTGTAGTGTAGTACATGTAAGTGTAAGTGTGTGTAAGGGGTAGGATATGACATAAATAGGAAGGAAAGATAGAGCGCGGTCCGTGGCACATCAGGTAAGGTACTGTTACGGCATTCGCCTGTTACTGATCGCGCAACTCTACCGATCAGAGTAACCGGCCGCTAGAATTCTCTTCCAGACAGCGATAGAAAATCCAATTCTGGTAGTTTGCTGGTCTCATCCAGTTACGCATCTGTTTACAGCTGTCCGAGATAAGGACGGCTGTAGCAACGGTGATTGTAGCGATGGCGTATGGAGGGGGGCAGGAAGGGGAGGGACAGGGCGGGACAATGTCAATGAGAGGATGCGTTTGGGCATTACGGCGCAGGGTAAAGCAGGGCGGAGATACATTATAGTCAAAACGTATTCCTTTTCCTCTCTAATAAACGATAGTGCAAACACAGGACACCACCGAGAACAGTCGGCAATACACGTTTTCCAAATACTATATAAATCATGTTAATTAAACTAAAATATTATACATTCAATTCCCAAAATTTCCTACGGAAACAAAAAGAAGTGTGCGTCTCAGAAACTCAGTACGAGCATTCGCGTTTGGAAATTTGGCGCGAGCTCTGCCGGGTTAAGAAACGACAAAGTAAACAACGCTCGTGGCGTCCTAAAAACACTCCCAGTGTCGTAAACGTACTGGTCACCGCTGACACTATCCTTTGTGTGGAAGTATTTCATCTGATAAGAAGCTTTGCAGAAGCTTCTAGCGGGTGAAGATTCACCCGTTAGTCGGGGTGAAACCCTTGTCATCTGCAGGAACCTACGTCCCTGGCCCAGAATCGTCTACAACGTTCGACGTATCCTTAATCGCATTTTCCAACTTTTTTTCTGTAATGGAATACAGAAAGGTAAGTCATTCGATAATTCTTTTCATTTATTTTGTACAATAGTCAACAGCAAAATGACCTTTTTCAATAACATGAGGAGTAGAGTTTCAATATCGGTTTGGTCCACATTTACGATTTCGATAAAAAAAATTAAATCCTAATTATAAAAAGTAGGAAAAACTATTCCATGTACGTTACTTTACAATACGACATGACATAATAAGGAGATGACAGAAAACACAACGAAAAGATGTTTTGAATATCCCACCTCAAAGTCACTTCAGGAAGATGATCCCTGATATTCCTCAAATTTTGCAATGAATATTACGCAAAATGCCATACTATTTTTCTCATTTACATTTTAGTAAAAAAATTCAAGGCAATTCGATGTTCCTGCAATATCTTCATTTTTGATTTTATTGAACTTGGTTTTCAAACTGAAACCTTTACGTGTTGAATTTGAAACTGGTAAAAGAAATGTCAGGTGCTTATTTGAAACCGATTTCTGATCTTAATTATTTAGAATAATTAAGTACATATTTATCACATAAAGTAGGAATACAACTTATAAAACAATTTTGTACTGATAAAAGTAAGAGTACTTTATAATAGTTAATAGCGAATAATTAACTTACGCAATATTTTTTAAATATTTATAATGTTTGTAGAAGAAATCGCCTTTTTTATTTAAGTGGTTTTGCAGAATTCTATAAATTTTTCAAGTCGTATATGAGCTAATATGAAGTGTTACACTTACGTAGTGAAAATGTCACGTTTTTTGGTAATGAGTTAAGATTTTTTCTTCCTGTTCAACAATTAGTCATTTTATTTACAATTTTTTTATGTTACAAAACAAATATTTCATTGCCAATGCTACCTAACGAATTAAATACTTTCGTCTCATCTTTCAGTTCTAATATTAGTACAACGGAATGTAGTTGTAACTTGTGCGCTCTTGATTTCGCTTTGATAGATGCATTAGAGATTCCGGGCGTGTCAACTGCTAAAGTCATTAAGTCTTGCAAGTGTAGTGCATGTTTTTATCGTGGGAGATGGCGGTGATCTTCCCCGCTGGATGGCGAGATCCGGCGCCGACTTACCTGTTGGCTTGCAGGGGTTTTCCACAACAGGTATCTCCCACCAGCGGGACACCGTCTCAGCCGAGACAGGCTCAAAGATACCGACTGATCTCCCGCAGTGCAGTAGTGTAGGGCATGTAATTATGTTTGTAAGTAGGTGAAGATAGAACAAGGAAGAGGAAGAGAAGATTGCGCGCGGTCTGTGACCCGTTTGATAGGGTCTCCTCCACCATTCGCCTGGTGTTAATAGGAGATAACACGGAAAACTACCGATTAGAGCAGCCGGTCGCTAGCTACCTATTAGAGCAGATAAAATCGACCTAACCCTCTAGCCAGTGTCAAAAATCCTGCCGCCGTCGGAACTCGAACCTGGAACTCCCGGTCAGAGTCACTGCTGTGACATGAATGGATGCCTTGAGCCACCTTAGCCGCTCCGAATCGGTTCCTTTATTACTAACGGAATTTCTCACTTTCATCACTAGCTCTGACGAAAAATCTCTCTATTATCAATGAAGGTGCTTCGCACAATACTGAAATAAAAGGGTGTTCCGGACCTCACGGTGGCACCCCTGCCTCTGTTTCGAGTCGCACCCAGGACCGCCACATATTAGAATGGACCATCTTTGGCCGCCATATTTGTACACTCGTTGTCATATCGGCTATCAAATAACCCATTGATTAGACGTTACAGCTCAATATATTATAAAGAAATTTAACAACGAAGTGACAACGAGATAAATCGAGTTAGTTGCTTTTAGCCACTAAAATGTAATTCTTAGGATGTCCCATCCGCATCCAGCCGTTGATGTCATGTTATAGTCTTCAGTTTGTCTAAGTTATATTATTGACAGTCTTGTACACTGATAACGTTTCCATACGACATTGCATTAAAGATTATAAAGCAGTTTATCGAGGTTACTAAAATATTAGTCTGTTTAGATATCCTCATTTCGAGACATTGGTCCCGGCTGAGTACCGGGTATATCCCACAGCCATCATTTCCATGGTGATTTTCACCGGGAGGTCCTAGGATTGGAGTCGCGACAGTGATGGATTAAATATCTAGGTAGAATTTAGCCGCTGCCTGACGGACAATCCTGGCAGTCAGGTTCTGATCAAATTATGCTTAGTAGCATCGATCAATACCACGCGAATGCAGTGTATGAGCAGTACCCTAAAATACGGGCCCCGAACCGGGCCCGAACTTTCCTTCCTCCTTCTAGATCTCTCTTCTCCCTTTATTAACGTAGAATTACACTTATATACTACGACACATTCAAGAGGCCAGTCGAGAGCTTGTCCAGGCTGTTGCGTTTAGGGGAGGAGAAAGGCCCGTATAAGGAGAAAACCCCGCACCCCAACGTGTAGCGCGGCGCCGGATCTCACCATTCAGCAGGGAAGAAACCACCACCATCTCCCGGGATAACATATTCACTACACTAATAGGATTAATTGGCACAGCAATTGGCTTTACATTTGATCTATTCATCAGGAGCAACTGTTTTTCATGAATGGTTAATAAAATATAGTTATTCATAGAGCCTTGTCCACCATTATAATGTCTTTTTTGCTCAGAATCAACGAGTTTCAAATTATTGAATCTCTTCCCATCACATTCCTCCAATTGCATTGAACAAACACATTCCTCCTGAAAACATTGACAAAACAGGACTTAGGAAGATCTCTGAACAGGACCTCTCCCGAGAAGAAGAGACCGAGCGTCGAACCCAAGGGAACGAAGCCGGGGCCCCGCATTGGATGGACGCGCCGTTCGTGCAACGAGTGTTGGACGCCGAGGGCAGCGACCTCGTCGCGGAGTCTGTGCACGTGCGGGAGGCGGGTGGAGACGTGGGCGAGCACCACATGAGCCGCGTCTTCAAGGTCAGCGTCACCATGGTGTCGCGGGACCAATTTCTTCCTACTGCGGGCTCCGCGAACTTCGATCCAGGTGCGTAGGCAGAAGGGATGCCAACCGCCCTTTATTTGGAAGGACAGTCCTCCATTGACGTTACTTGTCCTTTCGTCCTTCATTGTGTTTAAAATGTCCTCCTTTTAGTAATGTTTTTACATTTATTGTCATTTATTTTATCACCTAACTAGCATCTGCTACATTCTATCGTTTATTGTTTAATTTAGAATAGAAAACATGAATATCCTTTTTCTAACCCTGAAATACGTACATGACACACGCATGCACGATAGTGTCTGTCTCAGATAATATTCATTCGCATTTTGTTAACGAATCTTTTTATATGAATCGCAAAGGAAAAAAGTAGAGCCCATGTCAGTCAAAAATAAATATTTATAAAAAGAAATGTGTATGTGTGTTGATGCGGTTTTTTCTTTCTTTTTCTCTTCTCGAGTGTAAGAGATAAAGCCGTATATTATATATATATATATATATATATATATATATATATATATATATATATATATATATAATAGCCACCAGTTTCAGTTCGATGTGTGTGCGTGGAAAGAAAATGCCAAACAATGTTGGGGATGAGAAGTAGAATTTGTATGCTTTCCTTTTTCAATTTACATCATTTACTACAAGGTAATAATAATAATAATAATAATAATAATAATAATAATAATAATAATAATAATAATACGGCAAATCATATTCATCGAGTGCCAGTATCAACAACTAATGGCATTAAATAATAAAAATAGATATGCATATTTCCTTATCAAGAAAAATATTTTTCACAGCATAACAGTTTCTGTACAAATAGAGACTATACTGAGCTTCAAAGACGAACTTATTTATTTTAATAATAATATTAATACATTAACAGCCATTTGTATTGTTTAATTCTAAACGTTAATATGCCTTCATCAAGTATTGTATGTACTTCAGCTTCTGGGTCAATGACTCCAATCTCGATCAGGTTTTTGTCAAGTTTCCCTTGATCAATTGCGAAAATGCTGAGATGGTCTCTTGTTTGGCTTCTGAAGCATAAATGCGTACAGCTTCATTATGCGACGTTTTATTCAATTATCTTTTTGTTATTAAAACGGGACGATAAGGGAGGGCTAAAGGGCCATAAAATGAAATTTCATCATAATTTGCCGATGCATATCTGAATAATATGAATTTCGCGTAAATGTGTATTTTTTATTATTCGGCAGAAAAAATGTCTAGTTTTCAAACTTTGTCACTATTTACATAATAAAAGAATGACGTAGGGTTCTGGAGCTCCGGAGTACTTACGCAGATTATACTTCACCCCCGTATGCCACATACAGGTTTTACTGGTTTTTGACGATAAGTAAATACAAATGTTGGAATCAATTCCAACACAGCAATATAGTCGGAAGAGAACACTTCTCACAAAATAAAAACTTGAATTGGGCGGACTTATTTATTGAAACTCGAATTGCATAGACGTTCGGCAGGTAGCATTCTTTTGTTTCTAATTCAAATGGCAATGATGAGACATATGGAAGGGCTTCTCATTGGTTGTGGCCACTTAACTTACAACGCTACTGACTTGTGAAAATTATCACAAGTCAACTATCACGTTCTTACTTCTTCTTATAGTCAAGGTTAGGGTACGATATTTTATTTTTATTTTTTGTATTAAATATTTTCATGTCTTCCAAATAGAAGTAGTTGTATTTTTTTTGTCGGTTGTATGATTTTTCTGTTCACGCCATGTCATAGGAACTCCTAAACGAAATGAGTTTTTCTTACCCTTAAATTACAAACGAATCCTCGCATCTTCTGCTCACTTTATGCGGAGCCTATGTTCTGTTTTGACCTCCAAATTTCAACTGGAAATATGCAAAATAAACTTTTCCCACTAACACACTTGTGTTCATTTGTTGACATTATATTATAATTTTCACCGCATATATATAACAGAAGCTGTAAGGTAAAATTACACAATCATATTTCAGAAATAAATTAATAATCGCAGGATCGTTTGAATGTTGAATAGAAACTGAGTGAGGTATAAGATGGAACTTAATTTGCTTGTTGAAGCATGAGCTAAGCTAACAACGGAATAGTTTATATTTATTCCTAGTTCCTCAGATAATAAGTCTCAACATGCTCGTATTCCTCTCTATCAACTTTTAATCCGTTTCAATAAGATCATGCGACCTTCTCGTTTACGCTAGAACTACTTTATCCACCACCCCTACTACTACTCTCTTCAACCATTAATTTGTTTTCATTTATTCCCAAGTTAAGCTATAATTGATACAATTAATGTGAGAAGTTTTAGTTTTAAGTCCATTCTTTAAAGAAAAAACAGAATATTCTATTTTAAGTTATTAGGAATTTTACACTAAATACAAAGAAACAATTGAGTGTAGTAAGAAAAAATTACGTGATGGAAAATTTTGGGTATATTTTTTTTTACCAAGTTGAAACCTATACGAAAATGTATAAAAAAATTGCGTTTTTTACTTGCTGATCTGTGTTTTTTTCCTTGGATAGATACATTTCGAGTGTTGTTCGTGCTGGTCCAAAAAATTTGATACGTTTGAATTTTTGTTAATATACGCTCCTTTAAACCTATATCTGCGAGAAGAAGAAGAAGAAGAAGAGTTTTGTATTTTGCGTCACTGCCGCTATAAGAGACCGTACTACAAACTAACCTTTGGACGCGCCGTATCTTGCTCCAAACAGGCCTCTGTAACGTAGAGACTCCAAGCATTGTTCAAGCAGGCGGACACAAAGGCAGCGTGATTAAAGTCCTAGTTATGGCTTGTGTGTTACCACGTCGTAATTTTCATACGTTGGCTTTACAAACTATCAGCCAATCGCAAAAGTTTTCTTGACACCTGAATAGACTTGGTCTACGCCATGGTCGTTGCAAACCTGTCAGCTGTCGCTAGGGAAAGCTTCTATTTCAGGAGTGTCCAACTTGCAAGGTCTCAAGGGCCACAACTAACACCTTTAATACGGTTTCGGGCCATATTTTCATTACTCGATTGATCCATATTTGACTTCCCCCGTAGCGTTGATATCGGCACTTTGTTCAACTTCTCTGAAAGAGGGTGGGAATGGAACCATGCTGACATCAGACCGAACTATGCATAATGCAGTAAAACACACGGAGAAGACTTTGAATTTCGAATTTATTAGAAAAAAATTCTTAAATTAAAATTTAACCTATTTTTACATTAAGTGGGTGTTGATCCTGATAGGGCGCGTGCGCTAGACGCACAATGTTTTCGCCCGACATGTTTTTTTTTATTGATTGGTGTTTTCGTGTTTCCGGGCGCGTCAACTGCTTCGGTTATTAGTTCCGTTAGTGTAGTGCATGTTTTTTCTCGGTAGATGGCAGGGATCTTCCCCCGCTGGATGGCAAGGTCCAGTACCGACCTACCATCGGCTAGTGGGGTTTGCCCCTATCTAGGACTCTCCCACCAGCGGGGCAAGCTCCAAACTCTCGACCGGCTCCCGGAATATGTGATAGTGTGGCGCATGTTAGTGTAAGTGTGTAAGGGGAGAGGATAGGACAAGGAAAAGGAAGGACAGATCGCGCGCGGTCCGTGGCTCGTTTGATAGGGTACTGCTCTTTCATTCGTCTGGTGTTGGTCGGAGAAACCACCGATCAGAGCAGCCGGCCGCTAGAATTTTCCTCCAGACAGCGACTGAATTCGACCTAGCTGAAAAGCTAGTTTCGAAAATCCTGCCGCCGTCAGGACTCGAACCTAGGACCTCCCGGTCAGAGGCGCTGCAGTGACATCGGTTGATGCACTGAGCTACCGCTACCGGTCCGCCCGACATGGATGCAAGGGTCTTTCACTTTTGACAAATAACTTTTTTGCGGGCCGCACGTGGCTCGCGAGCCGCCAGTTGGACAACCCTGTTCTATTTCATCTAACGCTTAACAGTCACATACCAATGATTTGCCATCCGTCTTCCGACGAACATCAGAGGGAGGTGTCAACGGTGGACCCCAGAATAAAATGCAATACAATCGAAGGAGAA
The DNA here is from genome assembly GCA_964035755.1 of Teleogryllus oceanicus. Taxonomy (NCBI): domain Eukaryota; kingdom Metazoa; phylum Arthropoda; class Insecta; order Orthoptera; family Gryllidae; genus Teleogryllus; species Teleogryllus oceanicus. The sequence goes on along the minus strand of CAXIVR010000005.1, from coordinate 83,209,816 downwards.
ATTGTATGTATTTAAGAACTAAAAAAACATGTATTTAGCAACTTATTACAATCATTTTATGCATGCTTGTGTGAAATTATTTTCAGTGTTTGAGGTACGGTAAGTGCAAAATAATGAACATTTTCGGTATTTGCGGACCTTTCCGCAAAGCCAAAGAGGGTAACGTCCTATTTCTGTATTTAAGAACTGGTTCAACAATCACTTTGCTTCGATTGCATTTCTATTCTCTACATAAACTATACTAATATGAGATTTCAACGTGATTACGTGCATGTCTGGCTGCAAGAGAATATTAGACTTTGTGTAATTTTTGTAAGATCCTATGGAATGTTTAGGCAGGCATTTTTTAAAATTTTTATTTTAACAATTATTTAGACCAACGTTTCGAAGGGCATTGCCCTTCTTCACGGTCTCATGAAATTAAATATACATAAATTAAAACAAACAAGTTTGAATAATTAATATCATTTTAAATTGGATAATTAAAAATATAAATTGGATTAACTACAACCTGCGAGAGAAATTGCACAAATTAATTTTATAAAATTTCATGATTTACCTGAATTATCTTAACATGTGGTATCTTTTGAATTTGAATAATAATTTCTCACGTATGTTGTTTTTCCACGGCCTCCGAACTTCTATAAAATTTTGTAAACAAGAGAAAATTTTTCTGACATAGAGAAACTCTTTATACAAAATTAATAAAGAAAACAGTAAATACTACGACAGAGAGATATACTTTCACAAAACTATATGACCCCTTAATTAATATCTTTAGAAAGTAACCGCACCATAAAAATTTTCTTTTCTTCAACACCATCTTCACCTGTTCATCTTTCCCTGCTTCAAAGTCCTTGAAGTAATGCTTGAAGTAAAGTTATTGATTCAGTGGTGAGTTGTAGTTGACATTTACATAATTGAAATGATTGAAGGCGTTGTCATTGTCAACAATAGTATTTATTTCACAAATAGCAGCTTTCGATGGCTTAGCCATCATCATCAGTTTTCTGCTGTCTGGGAGCCACAAAAACGACTACGTAGTCCGAACTTGAAGTAAAGGCTAATTTAAATTTTTGTTTTCAAAACACGCCCCAAAATATTCTTTGAATTTTATCCTCGGATAGAGCAAAGGACACTTAAAAAACGGTCCACGTTTCATTTTCGTTCAACTCTCTATATTTTTGAAAATTACACGAGTTATAAATTAAGCGCAAAAAATGTTATGTTGTTGCACCACAAGTTCTGTTCTGCAACTAGGGGACCGAACAATTAATAAATTCCGACAAATAATTTTGACGCCGACAGGTACCAGCCAGGACGAGAGATGGGGACAAAACCAAAAACCAGACGAAACAGATTAGGATACTTACTAGTACGAGAAATTCTGTCCCATTTTGTAGCATCACTAGTTTTCGTTAAGATTTTTTCCCTGCATATAGCAAATGATGGCGTAGGATGTCTTATCTTATTGTTTCGAATCGCAGTTGTTTACTAATGTGACTCGAGTTAAGCGATAGTAGCGATAGATGTGTTAAAATTCGGCGATTTCTCCGTATTTTTGAAAACTACAAACAAAAAATTAGCATTACAAAACTATGATATACATAATTGAGATTTTTTCCTTAATGCAACTATTTTTTAAAACTAGATCTTGAAATAATGTAAATGAAAACATCGGAATTTTTGAAAATTGTCAATGCTGAACTTTTTTAAGCGTCGTGAGGTTCTATAGTTGTAACGTTCTGACGTGTTAATCATAAAGACCTGAGTTCGAATTTCAGATCTGAGAACCTTTTGGCTGGTTGGAATCACTTTTGCAGGTTCATGTATTGCGTAGTCGGTACAAATAACCCGAGGAAGTATAAACTATTGTAGCACCACTAGTTTGAGATTTTCCTTTGTCCTTCGAACTACAACTTGCAATTTTTTCTACATTGCGGTATTTGTAATTTGAAATAACTGTTATGATCAAATACCCATAAACCAGCTATTGCAAATTACAAGTTGCCACAGATTTTGATATTTGAGAGTAGTATTGAGGGGCGCCTCTGAAATGCAACCTTTTCTTAAGAGATTTCGTATTCCTTTAAATGCAGTTATTCAAAAATGTTAAGGGAGTCTATAAAAGGTTTTCAGGTAGGTCACACTTTTTCCATTTGATCTGACTGCATTTGTAGCTACAACTCTCCGTTATCACGAACAAAACCTGTAGGCTCTTGATCTTTTTGTGAGGGGACATGGAATCCATGTGAACGGTAACCAGCTCTGTAAAACTGAACACTCACAATTTAATAAAACTGTAGATACATTTTTTAGTTATAGGTTCGCAGACCTTTAGAATACATCACAGGTTTAATAAAATTGTGAAGTAGTGACAAATCTATGAAGCTCTTACTTGACGTAACAACTTTCACCTTCAGAAACTTTAAAATGTTGTAGAGGTTTCTTTAACCTATAAAGTTGTTACGTTGGTCACGAGCAGCGGTCGTCCCCACGGATGAAATTAGACACCTGAAGAATACGGTTAAATCTGAGACGCTCAAAACCGGACAGGTACAAGCGAGCGTCTGGAGAATACCGCGAAACCCGAGAACCGCAAGCCTGGGGAGTTAGAGCATCTGAGGGAAAGGTTAAATGCGATAATCGCAAACCCGAGAAGTTAGAACTGGGCATCTGAGGAATACGGTTAAACATGATTCTCGCAGAAACCTGACGGATGAATCTAGGTCTCTGAGGAATACAGTTAAAATACAGTTAAACCCGAATGAATCTAGGCGTCAGAGGTTAAAATGAAACCGGGTGGTTTAAACTGCTACATCTGCCGAGCGTGAATGGCTGTGCCTTTAGTTGGTTGGTTGGTTAGTGATTCCGGGCGCGTAAACAGCTTTGATCATTATTCCCGTCACTGTAGTGCATGTTCTTTCCTCGGGATATGGCAGTGATCTTCCTCCGCTGAATGGCGAGATCCGGCGCCGACTTACCGTCGCTAGCTTGGTTCCCTAACCAAGACTCTCCCACCAGCGGGGCACCACTCCAGCCGGGTCAAGCTCTAAGCACCCGACCGGTCTCCCGGAATATGTTGTAATGTAGTGCATGTGCATGTTAGTGTGTGTGTGTATAAGGGGAGAGGATAGGACAAAGCAGAGGAAGGGAAAGATCGTGCGGGGTCCGTGGCCCGTTTGGTAGGGTACTGCTCTGGCATTTGCCTAGTGTTGATCGGAGAAACCTCGGAAAACTACCGATCAGAGCAGCCGGCCGCTAGAATTCTTCTCCAAACAGCGACTGAATTCGACCTAGCTGAAAAGCTAGTGCCGAATATCCCGCCGCCGTCGGGACTCCATCCTAGGTGAGAGGCGCCGCAGTGACATCAGTTGATGCCGCTCCGGGTCTGTGCGTTTACCACCTGGGCGTGTCCCTTGGCGCAGCCCCCGCCGGGCGCTCGCAGCGGCGGCACATGGTGCTGAAGACGCTGCCGGCGGGCGCGGCGGCCCGCGAGAAGGTGCAGCAGCTGGGCTTCTTCGACAACGAGCAGCGCATGCTGGGGGACGTGCTTCCGCGCGTGCAGGCGGCCGTGGAGGCTCGAACCCCGGCCGCTTCCGCCCCCTGTGGGCGCGCTGCCTGCTGCGCGGGGACGACCCGCACCCGTTCATCCTCATGGAGGACATCAGCCACGTGAGTCCACGCGCCCCGCACCTGGGCACCCAGACAAAGGTACGCCTGTTTACCTCCGTTCCAGATGAAACCAACGCTTAGGTGATCGTTCTTTTTAGTTTTTCTTTGTGTATTATTTCCTCGTCTTTCTTCTACCTCCTATTGCTTTCAATGTGTTATTATCTGTCTTACTCTTCACCCCTTTCGTCCTTGAGACTCTCATTTTGATTACTTTCTCGCTATGGAGTAGATGATTTTGAAAAACACTATTATAGGGCTCTGGTAACGAAATGTCACAGACCGGGAGGTCCTAAGGTTCGATTTCCAATGATGGTGGAATTTCTATGACAAGCACACAGTTCGGTCAAATTCAAGCATTGTCTGAAAAAATTGTTTAGCCACCGAAGGCTTTGGTCGATAGTTTTTCGTGGTTTCTCCTACCAACACCGTACGAACGCGGAAGCCTTAACAACGGGCCTGCAACCGCGCATTATTTTGTATTCCTTACCCTTTCTCTTCCCTCAGACACACATTACACACATGTCGGAAGCTCAGAGCTTGTTCTGGCTGAGGCGGAGCCCCGTTGGTGGAGATATGGGAGGACCCCCCCCCCCAAGCTGAAGTAAGGGGAGGAACAACGGCAAAACCAATGCCGATTGCGGATTCGGTGGAATAACGGTCAGCGTACCGGACTGTTGTACCCGAGTTTGCGGGTTCAAACCCGATCGAAGCCGTGGATTTTTGAGGGCGAAAAATTCCTTCGTACGCCTTCCTTCGGAGGGGAAGTAAAGCCGGCCGGCCCATGTTAGTAGATTTACTGCATGTAAAAGATCCTCAAGCCTAAAAGAAGCCTCTGAGCAAAATTGAGATCCGCCTGTTTCGTCGCCCAAGATAATACCTCCTTTCTCCGCTAGGTGGTGAAAGGAGCGTAACGAAGTTTGCGTGTTTGGACGGATCAGCGGGCCTGATGGCCCGAGTCTCGCCACGTAAAATAAGGCATTAACTACTTAACTAACCAAGGATATAAAATGCACTGTACTACTGGTACTCATGACACTGACGCGCCCGGAAGCCCTAAATATTCCAGAAGAAGTGCCAGAAGCCTTCCCGACCCTTCCATTGATTGTTTCCGGGCGTGTAAACTTCTATGGTAATTAGGCCCGTAAGTGTAGTGCATGTTTTTATCATGGGAGGTAGCAGTATTTTTCCGCCGCTGGATGGCGAATTCCGACGCCGATCTACATGTCGACTTCCTGGGTTGTTCCCAACCATATATTTCCTACCGGGGCACCGCCCCACCCGGGACCAGCTCTAAGCTCCCGACTGGTCTCCCAGCATGTGTGATAGTGTAGGGCATATGAAAGTGAGACTGTAAGGGTAAGGATAGAAAAGGAGAGGAAGGAAAGAAGGGGCGCGATCCGTGCCCTGTTTGTTAGGGACTGGTGTTGATCGGAGAAACCAAGGAAAGCTACCTATCTGAGAAGCCGGTCACTAGAATTTTCCTCCAGACAGCGGCCGAACTCGACCTAGCTAGTACATAGCTGGTGTCGAAAAGTTGTAGTTGACATTTACATAATTGAAATGATTGAAGGCGTTGTCATTGTCAACAATACTATTTATTTCAATAAGAGCAGCTTTCGATGGCTTAGCATCATCATCAGTTTTCTGATACAAGAAAAATATAAAATTAGAATTAACATGTTACATAATTTAAAAAACACCTTTTTTCCTTTCTTCTTAAGATGTCTAATTTTATATTTTTCTTGTATCAGAAAACTGATGATGATGGCTAAGCCATCGAAAGCTGCTCTTATTGAAATAAATAGTATTGTTGACAATGACAACGCGTGGTGTCGAAACTCCTGCCAATGTCGGGACTGGAACCCTGTGACCTCCCCCTCAAAAGCTCTGCAGTGACATCGATTGTCGCCCCGCGCCACTTGAGCCTGTCGAGCAGGCAACTGTGTGGTTGCGCAGGCGGGAGGGTTCCGCTTGGTGGAGGCGGGGCGCGGACTGGGGCTGCGACACAGCCTGGTGGCGCTGCGCGAGCTGGCCCGCTTCCACGCCGCGTCGCGGGTGCTGCTGGAGACGCCCGGGGAGGCGGAGACGCTCGCCGCGAGGCCGGACGGGAGCGCCAGCGACGACCCGGACGCATTCATCGAAGAGGAGCTGCGCGTCGTCGCCAGAGAGGTAAAGTTACGTCCTTCCGCCAGGAGAAGAAATAAAAGAGGTCATCTTCTTATAACACCAAATCAGAATTCCCACAATCCTTCCGTCAGACTGTCTGTTTGTCCCTCTGACTGGCCACCTGCCTCTCCGTCCGCCTGTTTGTTTCACTACTTGTTCGGCCGTCTACCCATACGTCTGCCCATCCGTCTGCTCGTGTCTGTCCTTCTGTTCCTACGTCAGTCCCATTTTCCCCGTCTGTCTCCGGCCTGTCTTTCCGTTTTCCCATCCGTGTCCAATCAAGCTTTAGTTGTTTATTTTCTTCTTCTAATTGCTTCAAAATTCCCTTTAACTTACCAATCTCTTTAATGTTTGTTTTAATTTTGCTAATTTAGTTTGCTTCTCTCTAGTCAAATTCTTATTTTCTTGTCTTAACTCACAATTTTTTTTTTAATTTTAGCATGTCTGTCCGTCCTTCGCCCGTCTATCCTTCCGTCTTTCTATCTGTCTATCCGATCATCCTTCCGACTTCCGTCCGTCATTTTTCCCTTTCGTTTGTCCTTCCTTCCTTTTTTTTTATATCATGAGTCCAAAGTCTGGAGTTCATGCCCGCATCCCCTTGCCAATTTTCTTTCGCATTAACGTAAGCACCATTTCCAACGCTTTACCAGTGCTCGTTCAGGGACTCCACCGAGACAAATTCTTCGATACGATCACCAGTTCTCAACTTCTTTAGCATTGAGTTTTTACTTTTGATAGATGGGTAATGATTATATGATTTCAATGCTGAAGTAGCACTGGTGAAGTGAAAAATAGAGAAAATTGCAGAATCCATAGAAAAACTTATTAATCCGCATTCTCTACCACAAATTCCACGTGGATCGCGATTTGAACTTCGATCACCGCAAGGTTATAGTTGCGCGGTTGACTACTAACAGCTAAGGGAGAGGGCAAAGCAAAAAGGCGAAAATGCGTGTGAAGACGTGCGAACGAGTCGTCTCGTGTGTGAGTACAGATGTCGGGCTGGAAGGGCGTGCCGGCGGACCTGGGCCAACGACTGGAAGAGCTGGCTCCAGTGGTGGCGCGCCGTTTCCAGGCTGCGTTCGCCCCCTTGCCCCAGCCACACGACTTCTGCGTGCTGGCACATGGCGACTTCTGGCTCAACAACCTGCTCTTCAGCTACGACGACGAAGGACGCCCTGTGAACGCACGCGCGGTGGACTGGCAGGCGTCGCGACTGGCCGCCCCGGCCGTTGACCTCCACTACTTCCTGCACACCAGGTACTCCCACACGCCGGTACTCAAATTGACACAAACAATTCAGATAATCGATCTTAAAATTAACTTTTGAAACGAACCTCTCCGTAGAACTCCAACACTTCCGGCATACTAGGAACACGCCAGTGCTCAACTCGTCCCAAAAATTCAGATAATCAGTCTTAAAATTGCCTCTTAGAACAAACCTCTCCGTCGAAGGTATTGCTTGGAAATAGGTCGTTTATGATAGTTCGCCCTCATTCAAGAAATATTTTGAAGAGACAAAACGTAGCATGCGATTGCACGAACACACATTGGGCCCTTCGCAATTGGCAACCCACCAGTCGGCGCCAATCTTGAGTATCACCTCTATTAGATAATCAACCCTCAAAATGATATGAAAGGTCTTAAGTTGAACAAGCTAAGCCGATTAGGAGTTAGCCGTTAAACATCATTGGTACAACTTTTACTTTCTCATCCTTACTTCCTAAGAAAAGAAAGTATTGTAATCGTGCGCCAGGGAATTTTCGACAGAAAAACTCTTATTGGCGTACCCTGGTAAAAATAATTGGATAAATCATGTTCGCATATTTAGATAATTACTTTTTCTAGCATGTTGCGTAGCCAAAACTCACGTATTGTGGGTTCTTCATACCAAAAAATCGATTGACGGTAAAACGTCCGTCTGACGGTCTGACCGTCAGTGATCAACACTGGTGGTGAAAACGTTTAACCGATTTTTTCCAAAACTGATATTCGCCGATCGATTCAAATGACTAAAAACATTGATCTTTAAATTTTCTCCTCGTATGTATATAGAACAAATCGGTGCAATTTGCAATTTTCTTTCGCAGTTTTCTTTTCTTTCGCGTTTCTTTTGCAACGTGAGCACCATTTCCAACGCTTGAGTTTTTGCGTTGGGACGTTAAAAGATTGTGCTAGTCCCATTTTCGGTTAACTTTTAGTATTTTCGAAAATTGTCAAAAGTTAAGATTTCAAAACTACAAAATTGAAGATAGAGATTTTAACATTAAACAAAATCTTTTCTAAAACATCAGCTCTTTAAAAAGGTCAACACTTTTTATTAAAATAATAATATTTTTTACGTAGTTAAATAATGAAAATTATAAAGAAGGCATTTTCAAAGATCTGCCCCATTTTTTTCTTTATTTTTTCTTCATATTAATCAAAGAACACTTAAAAGAACAGTGTATGACTCATTTTCTTTGATCCCTAAATTTAAGAAAATTTCATATTGGAAATATTGTGTTGCGACAATTTGATTATTAAGCGTTGCCCCGAGTTTGAGAGACTGTTTCCGTAGAGGGAAGAGGGAAGGCGCCGCTTCTTTAACTCGGAGGACCTAATTTCGAGTTCCAGTGCGGAAAAAAATATTTGTTGGGAACTCTTTTGGTGGTTCATATAAATAGTATAATATAGCGGCGCAGTTATAAACAATGCGAGAAAGTGTGTGATACTGTAGCACCACTAGTTTAGTAGATTTATAAGGAGCGTTCAAAAAGAAACGATCCGAAGTTCTAGGAACAAAAACCAGGATCTGTACATCAGATGTATTGGCCTTGGCTGTCGAGGCACTTGTCCCACTGCGACACAAGGCAGTGAAGGACCGTCTCCTAAAATTCTCCGGGCTGCGTTGTGAACCAGTTCCGCACGTACTGTTTGACATCATCGTCCGAGATGAATCGTTTGCCCCTCAGAGCCTCTTTTTAGGGAACCAGAAATGGCATGATCGCAGATATAGAGGTGTCTGGAAGGTGGCCGACAACCTCCCAATTGTATTTCTGCAAGATTACCGTGATTGTGTGGGCCGTATGAGATCTCGCATTGTCGTGCAGCAAAATGACCCTATGGGCCTCAAATGGCCAACACAAACCCGGCACTCTTGCAGAAACTGAAGTGGGAGGTTCTCGGTCACCCTCCATACGGTCCAAACCTCTCTCCTTGTGAATAGCCATTTTTGGCCCATTTTGGGTCTGAGGAGCATACGGTTCACCTCGGACGACGACGTTAAGCAGTTTGTACGAAACTTTTTCACAACGCAGCCCCTGGAATTTTCCGACACAGCCATTCACTGCCTTGAGTCGCAGTGGGACACGGTGCTTTACTTCTTACATACAGGTACTGGTTTTTGTTCCTAGGCCTCCGGCTCGATTTCTTTCGAATGCTCCTTGTGTATATCATTCACAACCGGCATCACCACCCGATCAGATCGATTAACCATCGGCCTCCCTGCGCAGCCTGAGCGACGACGTGTCGCGGCACCACGAGGACCTGTTGGTGCGCGAGTACCACGCGGAGCTGAGCGCCGAGCTGCTGCGCCTGGGCTGCGCGCGCCGGCCGTCGCTGCGCCAGCTGCGCGCGCAGATGGACGCATGCGGCGCGTGGGGGCTGTTCGCCGCCGCATCCCGCTGGTGAAGAAGCCGCCGGGCAGCTGCTACAACCTGGACGACTCCGTGCGCGACCCCAACATGCACGCGGCGCTGTACCGGGAGCCGGCCTACCAGCGCTGCATGCGCCGCTTCCTGCCGCGCTTCCTCGCACTCGGCCTCCTGGACCCCTGAGGCCGCCATTTTGCAACTGCACGAAAATATTAGCTACCGTCAATTGTTTGGTCAACCTTTTAACCCATTAACTCTCATGATCCCAAATTGGGCATCTTAAACCTTTTTAAATTGAAATATCAGAATATAAGAGGTATCAACCACAATAGTAAGCTATATAAATTTAATGTGTAGAAAATTTAGCCATACACATTGAAACATACCCCTAACTGCTACTTATTGGGCGATTCGTCGTAACCCGTTTCCAAATTTCTAATAACATGGGCGCCAGGAAAAAGGTTACGATAATATTTTAACTATTATTACTCTGATAAAACTGAATATTATCCCGCTAGCTGGGTCGATGGGTCACGTCAGAAATAATCGCTATTATCTATTAATAGCCGATTACCCGATCTGCCATCTATACAGAATGGCGAGGAATCTGAAAGCAGAGATTTGATCTAGCTACTTATTAGCTTGAATTGGCCAATGAATATCATTTTATCTTTCTTTCAAGAGAAACTTAATGTTTATTTCTATCACTGTAGCAAATTAAAATGTGAGAAATTTACATTGATAACTTTCTTAGTCATATCCTGGTTCGAACCTTATACGGCGATTCTGGTCTTCGCGTGCTCCTGATTGGTGGTTCCTCGAAGAAACGCCTTCCCCCTCCTTTTTTAAGCTCCGAAGTTACGAAGTCCAATTACCACGAATCAACTTCTCTTCTTTAAAAACGAACATCGCCGATTCACCGCTTCGCACCACTCAAATATTTGTTCCAGCTACACTATATTATGTCCGATGCCCGTTCTCATCGCATAAATATCCAGTGCTTTTATGATTACACCGCAAAACAAATCTTTTAGTTCTATCTTCCGTTTATAGCAAGAAAATAGGCAAAGTCCCGTATGTTTGTGAACCGCATACATTTATCAGTTCAAGAACGATTAAGAGTTCACTCGCGAAAAAACTCCAAGTCTTATTTTGATGCACAGCAAAAATATTCGGAACTCGACACGTTCCTAAATCTTAGAAGTATCACAAGTTCACTTCTGGTTCTGCTACGAAAATATTCCAAATATTCCGAGTCCGAATATGTCCCTCAAGTCCGATTCTTACTCTACCCACGAAAATATTTCAAAGTCCCAACAGCACAAATTAATCTATTCACGAGCGAACTGCTCACCGTCACGACATGCGACCGAATGAATTTTTCCTCCCTTTTAAAACCCACAATGCCTCGCCTTTCTTTTATTTCGACAAAAATGCCTAAACTTCCGTTTTAATAATCCGTCGCCTCCACGTCAGATGAATGTTTGTTTATCCTGACAACCACGACGTCGTTACTAAGGCGCCATATTGCCTATTATTTGCCCTAACCATTTCGCCCATTTACGACAAATATACTGCAATAAACCTGTCCCCACATTGGTATGTCACAACATATTTCGGGAATGCTTTCCCCCATCAGTGGTTCAACAATATTAAAATTAAATTAACAGATGAATAACTACGTTATACAAGGAAGTACATAATATGATTGAACATTAAAATTATTTAAATAGAGTACTTACCCAGGTAACATAGATTAAACACATTAAATAAACATAGTGGTCGGTCCTAGGATGGCGCCATTTTGTGATTCGTACGAGCTACGAAGGCAGTCTGAAGGAAGGTGAGGGAGGAAATAAAAGAATGGAAAGCTAGTCAATAAATAAATTTATGATGGGGCTGGATTTTAATTGTGATTGTTCATTAAGACATATCAGGTTAGGATTTGTCAATAATTTTAAAATGTATAAATTTCCCAAACTATTTAATTTGTTCCTTTTATTTTCGAAATGCAGAATTTTGAAATTGGTATCCGGGTCGAAAGAGTGATTGTTTTGAATAAGGTGGTTGACAAATGTGGAGTGTTCTTGTTTCAGTCTCGATGATCTGAGGTGGTCATTTAACTACAAGAAAATCAGGAAACCTAATAGGTCTTACAGAAACTTAATACGTCTTACAGGAAACGTAACCACAGTTTGGCGTTTTGGAGCGCTCTATAAGTATAATTTAGCAACATAACAATTGATTAGCACTAAGAGAGGAATAAACATGCTGCCAGAGGACTCTAACAATGACTGTGCACGCAATAACGCGACGACAATGAGCCAGCGCTGTGCGCACAAAATTAATTTGACAGTTAATGGGTTAATACAGCGGGCCAGGAAAGTCTCATCTTGCTGTTGAGAGTGCTTGCAACATGTTTCCCAGTGATCTGGTTGCTACTAACATTCTGCAATTTTTAATATGAGGTCCAGATTCGGCTCGCTGCAAAGAAACGTTCCTGTCGCACTGTATTTGCAAACATTCTAGTGTGTAGAGCTCTCACATACGACATGAGCATACGACACGAGCTTCTTTCACACTTAACAGAATCTAGCGTGTATCATGTTTAGGCCACATTGATGTGTCATTGCAAATTATGGTGTAAAAATAAATATATTTTTAATAATAAAAAATTATTATCAACTGTTAAATGATCCCTGAAACATTTTTTTTTTTTTTGCATGGAAACCTTTTAACATCTCTGATATGGATATCTCTCAACCAGCTTTCTGGACCTCTATCGCGATCTTCCACCATCCTCATGTTGAATCTTCAAAATGTTTTGTAGCAAATTATAAATTAATTTTCTAAATATTCCCATATTCCCGCCCTTCCTTATGAATTTGCCTACCCCCATCTGTTCACTCGAAGGCAATAATCAATGTGATCAATTGCCTGAGGACCTACAGGCTTATAAGCCTATAGGCCTACTCCCTCGCTTGCATGCAGACCGGTTGAGAACTTCATCTTGGAGAAGAGATTTCCGATCAGCTCAACACCCAGGGTTACGTCTATTGCAGGTTCTCACGTAATCCAATTCTAAGTTCGACCAACGGTTTCTTAATATGAAATTGGAGAAATTTTACATTTTAGATTTTAGATCCTCTAATATTCTTTTCTTGACAACTAATTTGCAACAAAAATGCAACAATTTCCCTAGTAAATAATTTTAGTTATATCTGTAATATCTTGTTTTATTGTTTTAGTAATAATGGGACTAACTTGATATTAAGTTAGCAGAAATTGAATTTCGGGTATTAAATAAAAAGCACAATATTTTTTCGTAACAAGTTACCTACAAAAAAGCAACATTTTTCATATTAATTTCTAGTATTTTTTAAAACTTGGTTACGCTGATTTCACGGACCAACGCTACAAGCGCCGCTTCTTGTGGCCCCTTGCACTCTGGGCCTCCTGAACCCCTCCATCAAGAAACGGGAAATTCGAGCAATTCGAAAGTGGCGCACAATTAACACATCAGGGCCCTTAATACAGAGCGGACCCGGAATGTTTCATTCAGTGATCAGTTTCATTAGCCGCTTGCGCCTATTTTATTAGGCGAGTAAAAAGGCTTTCGGAGAGTGGGGCGGTGTTCCAACAGTGCAAGAGGCACTGAAGGGTGTCAAGACTGCTTTACGATTCTTAGAGATAGTGGAGAATGAGAATCAACTATGTAGAAAGCATGAATTCGAGAAGGATCTAGAAAAATTACTAATGAAAAATGTACGAGGCAAACAATTGAAAATAATTTAGTTTTAACGTCAAATAATGATATTGAGAGTTTCAGTTGGTGCTGTTAATGTATTTTTTTGAACCTCTTAATATATTAATAAAATTGAATTTTTAAGCATGGAAAGAATATTAGTTAATTCTTAATCAGCGACGATTCATGCATATATAAATGTATTATATCCCAAAGGAATTCACAAATCAGAACGGATTAGCGAGTCAGTATATCAAGTGTTCACACTCGATGACTAGTAAATGAGGAGTCTTCAACCAAGTATCAGTACGGAACCTCTGTCCTATTCTGTAGCACCATTCGTTTTATGTACTCATATATAAGTGCGTTTGAATTTGTATATATTTTGTTTATGCATTTCATGTATCAAACACTATTACATTGGGTGGATAAAAATAGAGTCCATCTCGACATGCTACTTCTGGAGGTTCCCAGGAAACGCACACAGGGATACCTATATAATCAGAATAGGATACGTTTATGGGCATCAAAATTCGCATAATAGATTCTTGGCAACCTTAACAAACATGAGGCACTTACTTTGTTAATAGAACATTATGAAACGATGATGTAATGATGGGTATTAATACACGAGTGTGATATTACGATACGAGCGAGAACGAAAACTTCACACGAGTGTATTAATACCCATTACATGGAGTTTCATACGGTACGTTTTCTATGACTTTTATAAGTTAATCTATTACATTGAATCGTTTCGTGGCAGTTGACGTGCAGGATTCAGCCAAGGCCACCTACCTACCTGCCAAGGACAGCTACCCTACCTGCCGCAGGTGGCTTTGGTTTACCAGTCCGCCTGCGAGAGAATACAAAAGTTGCGGCAATAATTCCGAGGTCACCATTTTCGCCTTTTTCTCTCATTTCTGGACGTGCCAACTCCTCCTCTGATTCACTAGATATTTCAAATTAAATAATTGATCGGTTTTTAAGGACAAACACACGACAGCAACATAAAAACTCACAATAACTTGAGTTCTGATCTTAACGTCAGTCAAATGTTCCCTCTACCACAACCACTGCGCTAGTCAAATAGGATAAAAGTGAAATTACGATCCAATTTATTTTATATAATATTCCATATAAAAATTACTGATAATAAAAGAAATTAAAACTGATAAACATAATAAAACATTAATGCAATTTTAATCACAAAATGAACAAAACATTTACTAGAACGAGTCTCCATGATTAATAAGTGTCAATACTTGATTTGTAAACTTCTTGTGATTGGTCGAGAACCTGTATCATAATGAAATCTGTATCGTAATGAGTAGCATTACGCAACAGGCTGCAGCCATCAAATGATAGAATTATACAATGAGAGTAGGAAAATAATGTTTTGATACAATCTCGCTAAGGCATTCTTCTGGAAGTTCTGACAAAAATGACCAAATAAACAGCAGGGCAAAATGTTTTAATTTTGAATGATAAAAACGGTATGTTCTTCTTTGAATTAAGATTCCTACACCTTTTAAACACACGGACAGAAATGCAAGATCCCTAAGTCGTGAAATGACGACCTGGGTACTACCTATATTTACAAAGAACTAGGTAAACGATCTAATCCACCCAACTGCTGAGGAATATGTATGAACACACGGTGACAGTTTTACGCTTGGATCTCCAGTAATGGGTTGAAACTCATGTGTGAAATTCGCCAAAAAAAAAGGAACCACATGCATTTAGAAAAATTTCCTCGGACAGAGATGAAATAATTTTAAGAGAGATAATAAAAAAAAGGACGAAAATGTAACCGGGAAACCCGCCTCCTTTTTGTAGAAAAGCCATTTGATAAAATCAGAAGAAAGATGTTCCGGTACATTACGTAAATACGTGGATATCACCATTAACTGTCGAATGTACAGCATCTCTCTGCAGTTGAACGAGCATAGTTACAAATATAAATAACAGAAAAAATTATGTTAACAAATCAAGAAGCAAAACGGGGGCGCATTTGGTTCCGCTACACCTTTTGACGTATGCTTGGATGATACTCTTCGGAAATCAATATTTCTATGCTCTGAAGGCATTTCCGTTCGTGATGGAACGCATTTGGTTACTTTTATTTCGCTAATGCAGTTCTCATCGAAAGAAAAAAAATTGAGCTGCAGAGAAATGTTTGAGGGCTGAGTCAGATTTTAGAGAAATAGGAATATGAGATAGGAATAGGAGAAATAGGAATAGAAGAAATAGGAGAAGGAGAATGCCAAACCAAAATTCTATTTCCTTCATCCTGAATTTGCTAAATGCACTAGGCATCATTAATATCGTTAAATCATTTCTGAATGAATAGTATTTTATTAGTTGTTATTTAATTATTATATTATTAATTATTTATTATTATTATTATTATTATTATTATTATTATTATTATTATTATTACTGAGTATTGTAAGATCAATGACAAACTTGATCAGGGTTTTTTATCCAGTTTCCCTTGATACTTTGAGCAAATGCTGAGATGGTCCCCTTGTTTTGATTTCTGGACAGTAAATGTAACTTCACTCTGCCATATCTGACTCGTCATACACGATTGAAATTGTATTTGTGAATCAATAAATATTATTATTATTATTATTATTATTATTAATAATAATAATACAATCTAAAAATTAGTTTTCATGAAAGGAAAGTGATGCGTTTTTTACAGCAAAGTTTCTTGTACGTTAAAACATTACACTTACGACACGACTCCCGATTGAACAGGTTAAGAATTTTAATTATCCTGGGTACCGCATCAGCTTTGATTACGGTGGGAATGTCAAAATAAAAATTCAAAGATTTCAGCTAATGTGTGCAATCATTGAATTGAAAGAACTCTTTGAAAGTCGAGAAAAACAAACAATTGTTATAGTATAAGGTGATGGCCATACGATAGTAGCTTGCTAAAGATTTAATTTAGCATACATGAACAAGCGACTGAAATTAAATTTTTTAAAGAGTTGTTAAAGGTTGTAGCGTAAGAGAGAAAACCAGAAATAAGTAGTACATGAGAGATGATATGAACAGGCCTTTCAGTTTTTGAAAAAATGGACGATAATCTTCCATGTTTCTCAGAAAGAATGAAGACAATTGTCTACTCAAAGCAGTTGCAAAATGCAGACCGAGTAGTGCAAGATAGGTCCTAAGGAAGACTGCGTCTAAGATGACACTTAAGTATATAGGAAAACCTGATTATCTTTCCTCTATGGTATAATTCGACGAGATTCTTCGTCGTTGTGTTATGGTACTATCCTGTTAGAAATGAATTTAAGGGGATATCTGGATGACAGTCGTGAAGTTAAGAACAAAAAAGATGTTAACGAATGTTGAATTGACACACACTTGCCGAATCATTTCCTTTCGTTTGTAGGAACAACTCCTTGATTCCTAAACGATACCTTCAATAATTTTGGTTTGAGGTACTTTTTAACGAACATACGTGTATTGTTTGTTTTTAAAGAAATAAATTTTAAGATCTGAAAAACAAGACTTACCGACTGACTGTTCTGCGCTGGATTCTGACTTGATTCCACAAGTCCTGAGAAGAACTGGCTTCGCCGCTATCAGGCTGCTATAATCCACGAATTAATATTGGACACCTAATTTAGCTCATCCTTGCACTGATGAACGTCGATAATCATAGGAAAGTTCACTATTTTTGTGAAATAACTTATTATTCAGTAACAAATTCAATCAGTAACACTCTGTATGTATGTGACATTCGAGGCATTACTGAATATAACCTTTAAACGCCGCATTTCGTGCATCCAAAGAGAATACTAATCGTTAAGGCAGTAGTGCAGTAGTGGTCTCGGACCAGAGATTGGTGGGCTCGAATCATACCTGGGGCATGGATGTTTGTGTTGTCCATAAGTGTTCTCCCTACAGTTTAAAAATGTGGTCGCTATATGATCTAGATGTTGAAAAGCGACATAAAAAAAGTTCTTTAAAAAAGAGAATTAACAGCAAATACTTGTTATAATATTGTGTAAAATCTTGTGAAGCCGAACGTCAAGTGGCAGAAATATTAAACTTCAGCTTCCCCCTCCCTCAGTTTAAGTTACTATTACTTATTAATAGAGGGCGGATTCTTTGGTCTTGACTATTTTATAAATACCTTTGAAAGTGAATGATCTGTAGTATTACGATAAAAAAGGGAAATAAAAGGGCAATTCAGCCAAAAAAATTATGTCAAGATATTTTATAAATCCCTAACTATATTTCATGGAGAGAATTGTGAAAACTTCTTTAAGTTCCAAGGAACATTGTTAAATTTCTTCTGATCTCTCTTTCTGCATATTCAAAACAGATATGATGGAACAGGAGAATTTTCTTGAAATTATCTTTGTAATTTTTCTTTTTCTTTGTAAAATTATCATAAACTAACCTATTTTATAATACCTTCTAATTTTTGTCAGAGGAATATATGTGTTAATAAAAAAATCCTTTGATATTATCAGTAATAAAGTCAATTTGTGACATATAATATATTTTTGAACATAAATGAAGCAAATTCCTAATTTTTAGATTGTTGAAATCTGCCTTACTTATTAATTATTGATCATTTACAATGGGACTTGATCGCATGTATTAAATTAGTACTGAAACTTTGGCTTATTTGACTAAAAGAATAATTTTAACTTTTTCATATAAAAATTATTTTTTTATAAAAAATTAATAATTTATATATATGCATATAACACAATGTAAAAATAACCACTATTAGCTGAATTTCCAAAACCTTCAAGGAAACAATCATTTACTATAATTATTCCATGGAACTTCTACAATTTTCCTTTTTTACAGGTTTTAGGTGACCCCCAAGCTGATGTTATGGTTTCTTCACTTGCATTTTCATGCTCTGTGACTGTAAATGTAAGAAAAGAAAAATGTTAGCATGAATTAATTCACCTAAAAGTGTTTAGCTGTTAAATGTGTGTTGGAATAAGCAATAAGTAAAAAAATTATTTTTTTTGTAATACATACGACAAAGGTTTAACCTTCCTGTATAAGTACTACATAAATCTAATACTGATGACAGTCTTATGGGATATTTTTATTTTTAAAACATCAACCAAACCAACTTATGCAGGACTGGAATTTCTCTCTTTGTAGCTCCTAACCACTTCCTTTTGTAGACCATAATTTTTTTTTTTTTTTTTTTTTTTTAATTTGTGGAAATCTATTAAAATATACAATACGGCACATATTGTATAACATTATGATTGTTTATTATATATGCATATTTTTTTCATAATTGATTTTAATGTTTCATTATTATTTATATATATCTCAATCACACATCGCAGATAAGTGCAGCAAGGGGGACAGGGACCATGGCCACCATGAAAATTTTGAAAGGGGCCCTTACATAATAAAACATTTCATTTCTTTAAATGTGTTCAATTGGTAAACAGGAAAATTGTTATTCATTATTTGGAAAGAGCATCTAGTAACCCTGTAAATGGTTCATTGTACAATCAACGTATTCATTAATTGTTCCATTTAAGTTATAATTTCATTCTCCTTATAGTATAATTTATTATTGACTAGTAAAATACACCATCTTAGCTAGTATTGTGCCTTTGAGGGGTATTCTTATGTTAAAAAGTTTAATTTTTGATTTGCAAGTTTATAATAAAAATAAACTTTAAACATATTAGTTGTGCATCTAGTCTATTTTCGAACATAGAAAGTTACATGCTGAACCAATGTACTCAGAGGTGCATTAAAAATCACCAAAAACATGAATTTTTCTACCATTCTTACAGACCTCCTCAAGGGAACCAGCTAAAATTGTGCAATCAATTTTAGAATTTTCTCGTTGGATCTGCAAAAAACAAGTCAAAGTTTCCCATTAGGAGACCAAGATGCAATGAATTACACCTCATTTGTCTCAACTGGTGAATTGGAAGAGGTCTATCTATGAGTGATAGACAAGACGAATGGAGGAACAGACACAGGATGTAAATAATGAAAAAGGGAGCCCAGTAATAAAGGCCACCATTATTGCTCTTATTTTCAAAAGAATCAATTAAGAGAAACTCGAAAAAATTAATGGGGTAAGTTTTCTTTCCACAACTTGGCAAATGTATTTCATGTTTCTGATATTTTTATCATAGGCCCTAGGCCAACTCAGTTCCTAGCAATCTATTAGGAAATCTCGTCCTCAACTTTGGTATTATGGTGTTTGGTGTTTGAAGTTTTCACAATTCATACCAATCATAGGATTGATTATTCTTGAGTAAAAACTGAAAAGAGATACCTATTTTGAATGTACATTTGCATACGTTGATGTTGATGATCAGTTGACATTAGTTCACATAATCAGTTTTTAACTATTAATTCTTAGTATCAAAAATAATAATTATTATTCCAATCTTTTAAAATATTACATTGAATTGTATTTCAGAATGGATTAAAGAGTCTTGGATGGAATGGATTAAAGAGAAGCTGTAAAACAATTTACTTAGTTGCAATAATAGTATAAATATGTAATGTGAAGTGTAAAATATGAGTATCTTGAAGCATTTGATGAAATTTTATTCTTAAGATTGCAATAAAATTTTTTCCATCTTCAAAGTAAAAATAAAAATAAAACCACTTAGTAGCAGACTTGAGATTAAATTTTGAATATTTAATGTCTTTCATCATGTAAATAAAAAATTGTCTTCTCAAATGGTATTCTGTGGTGAAAATATCATGAAAAACACAACACTTCAATAAAATAAACTAATGAATACTCAACATCAATATGAAAAGCCTTTAGAGGCAATCTTTTGTAATTATCCTCTACAGAATCAACTACACCTTAAATTTTAAATAAAAAATTAAATCTTTTTCAATGTTAGCATAATATTTCACCTCTTGGTTTGAAATTCCATGAAGATGCACTTAAATTTTTTAAATATAAATTTATTGTATATCTTTAAAGTTTCTTTCTTTAAAGTTAAAATTATTCAAAAGTACTCTTCCATTTTCATGTTTAACATGTTTAGGGTTCCTAGTCTTCCATTCATACTTTCCCAGATTGCTCTAGTTAGAAAAATGTTTTCTCATAACCCTCTGTAAGTCAGAGAGTATGAGCAGCTATGTAGTTTTGTAATTGAGGATGGTGCAATCACTCATTTACTGTAGGATATAGTAAATGTAAATATGTCATTTACACAATTTTTATGAACTTATTTAATTAACTATAGGTAAATAATAAGTCTCATATTTTGTTTTTCATAAAATGTTTATATACACCAATTTAGAATTTCAGTCTATAAAGATAAAATTAAAAAGATGTATTTCAATATTTCCTTTAATACTGTCCTAAGCAGCTCAATTACCATTCGTTCTCTGATAGATCTAATATTACAAGATTCTTTCAGTAAATAAACTTTTTTTTCCCTTTCTTTCTTTTGGAATTAATTGATCATAACATTACAATGTAAAATTTTTGTAATATCAAGTCAACTTAATAAAGATTCTAGATGAACAGAATAAATGATTTTCAAATTTGCATTACTTTATATGCAATTAATTATACCAACAGTCTTCAAGAAGAAAAAAAAAAGATCTGTTATTCTATACACTCCTTTTTGAGAAAATAGAGAATGTATATCAGCAATCATTGTAAATCAATAACATTGTAATGGAAGTGAAGAATGATCGTTTGTGCTTTTGAAAACTACATTGCCAGTTTTTATGTTCAAAACAAAATGTCCTTTATAATTTCATACAAATTTTATGTATAAAATTTCATGACATTTTCAAGTAGACATTGAGCATAACATGCCATAGAAAATTATTTTTTCATTGATTTTTACTGCTTATTGAAAGAATGATTTCATTGTAGAATCAAGTTTTTGACAGTGTTTTCATATCAACTCAAGAACAGGATTATTTGTACACTTTGCAATGAAACAGGGCCTTAGGCATAGAGCTTTAATTGCAATATAACAAAATTATATACTCCAAGATAATTTATATATTAGGGATACTTTTAAATAATTTTTATTACTGTATTTTCTGAGAATGCAGATACTGCATTTCTGAATTGTAGGTGCACAATGCATTTTTGAATTGCTACAACAGCAATTATAACTGAACACTGCTTCTTGGCACCGTAAATTGTGTATTGTTGCACCCACACACTTTCAACATAATATGAATGTACATTTTTCATGATACTTACATTTATGTATGTACAAGTATATGCAAAACAATTAGGCCCACACACACATCAGTCGTCTCTTAGTACTAAGGCAGACTTCACTCAACATTAAACATAAATTGAACAATTACTCATTCTCAGGATTTGCAAGTGCCTTCACCCAGAGCTTTCAAGGCTTGCAAGAATGGCAACTGCTCTAAATGTCCATGGAACAATTAAATCAGTGTAATAAGATACAAATATATCTACTGGCCGGCAGTACAAGTTTTTTGAAAATTGTTACTCAATGGTTGGATGTTTGTTTAGGGACGGGAACTTTCTAGTTAATAGCTGTTGGTGGCTCTAACTGTTGACTGCCTTCTATATTATAAAAATAACAACTGTTAGTATAACAGATGCAATGAGTGCATCGCATTTTACACTGGACTGCCTTGAAAAGTATGTGAAGATCGAGCAATTTAATTCATTCTACAGCCCTGGTGTCAATTGACATAGAGTATGAAATTGTCTATTAAGCCATTGGCAACTATTTTTAAGAGACCTTCATAAAATCAACTATAATACTTTAAAATAATTTATATTAAAAAAAAACTCTCCCAAAATTGAACCATTAGGCCTGCATTTTATAGTATTTTCTGTTTTGTAACATTTATGTATTTAATTTTTCAAAATGGAAGAAAATCCAAAATGACACAGTTTTATAGCAAATACATTCAAAATAGTTATAATCACAGTTAAGATACTTATGTTAAGGGGAATATTCTGCAACAGTCTGAAGATCTGAAGAAAGAAGAGCATTAGAAGCCACTCACTTTAGACTTTATATTAACAGAATTAAGCACATGTGGCTAGAGACTTTTGACATTCTTTCCCTTCTCTATGCACGTACTGAACTTATTTCAGGCTCAGCCAGTACCATTACAAAGTCACGAGAGAAATGTTACCAGTTTATAACATGAGATCTTCGTTCTCATACACAAATTCACTATTGCAACACAGAGTGAAAAACACAGTTCTTCACCGACATATTAAGTCTCTCTCATCCTCTCTGCAATGTTACCGTATATTTCAAAATAAAGTCTTTGGTATTTAGAGAGAATTCCATTATCAGTTAACTGGAAGCTCTGATGATTGTAACAGTCATCTACATGCTTTATGTTGGTTGGGCTTCCAAACAATTCTACACTCTTGTTATGAAACACTAACGTCATGGATATATACAATGAATTGTAAATAACGACAATGTTTGTGATGTTACACACTTTACTCTCTTTGAATAAGAAGCACTCAGATTTTACAAATTCATTCTCCACCAGATCACTTTTCACTCAACAGATCACTAAACACGAGATTGCTGAATTCAGTTCTAGGGCCTCCAGCACCACAGTTCTAGCTTCATTAGATTGCTTTTCCAAACTTGTCTAGAGTATCCTGAATGCACTCACAGATTCTAGTGGATAATGGTTTTGCATTATACATGAGTTGCCAAGGTCCCTCTCTTCACAGTCGTTGGCTGAGAGTTGGGCACAATGTACTGCGTGGTGGGAGAATGCGGCAGTCGAGCTACTTGAGGCACAGCGCCGTTTCGAGTTGCAGGAGTATACGGCGGTGGGGCAGGAGTTCCCACTGCATGACTCACATGTGTATTGTGAGTTGCATGAGGAGCAGGAAGAGATGTGCTGGAGTTGCGCAAGTATGGATTCCCATATGCAGCTGAATAACGAGGGTCTATATTGGGCATTGTGAGTGATTCTCGGCTGCTCTCAATACCCAATGTTGTTGGAGGTGGAGGGTTGAAATCTCTTGAGTAATCAACATATGGAACATATCCATTATTATTTTGCCCATCCTGAAACAAAGGAAATGTCTATAAATTTACTTGAAATTTTTTGCAAAGTTACAGAATATAAATTATTCTGCAAGTAGCAAGAAAAAAGGACAAAAACCATACTCTACATTAAGTATAAACTGTCAAAATTTTAAAATCATTAACATAGAATGTCTTCTATTTAATGGTTGCTAGTGAATCTTTTCAATTTAAGAAAAGAGCTTATGTCCTTTAAAACTTTCTCTTCCCAAATATTATTAAAAGCACAGAACTGTTAGATGGTGAAAATGACATATAATTATTTCAGGTACCTTAGGAGGGAAGATGGGTTCTGTAAAATCTGAGGAATATCTGTATATGTTTTCTCCACCATTAACAGGCATGGCTACAGGGCCAGCAAGTGGCATACCAACTCTGGTTACAACACTTTCACTCCCTGTTTCTGAGTCTGGCCCATACTCCAGTTCACAGTGAACATTGCTTACAGAAGATCCTGTTCTCAATTCCATTTTGAGGTCAGAAATATTTGAGGATCTATCAGACTCTTTACATTGCTTTTCAGCATCTCTGCAGTCTGGAAACAATGACAAGAATAGTATTAATTTAAAAAGGGATATTTCCAAATTCACAACACAAATAATAATAATAATAATAATAATAATAATAATAATATTTTATTGCTTATAGACTTGTACAAAGTATCAAGCAAAGTCTGTCTAGTAATTAATTTAAATTACAGGAAGTTAATTACATATTACATATTTTTACTACATACACTTACAGTAATAATTTACAAATCTACATTATCTTAATAATTTAAATGTTAAAAATATACATAATTGATTAATATAACAATTAAAATAAGCTATAATAATAGGATTTAAAAATCAATTACATATCTTACAGTATTAATTCAAATAATTTACTTGATAGCTTACATGGTTATTAAAGCATGTTTTAAACAAATGTAAACTAGCGATTATTTCAGTGGAAAAAACTTACAATTATGTTGGTAATTCACTTATTTACATAATAAGTTAATTAACTTACAATAACTTGAATACATTAGTTAATAATAATTGTAAGTGCTTACAGTATCATGACATAATTACATTATTTACTATATTACTAAGTAGTACATTGTCTTATCAAAACTGAGTAACTGGTACATGAAGTGGTCACACTTGTAGCGGTACATGGTTTTAAAATACAGAAAAGTTAAAGCAGTTCAGTTATCTTATATGGACCCAGACTGATGAGATGACGTTTAAGCAATGTTTTAAAGTATTTATCATCAGCCGATTTTACGGTGACTGGGAGATTATTAAAAAGCTTAGCTGCAATGCAGAAGGGATCTTTATTAGTTGAAGACTTGTTAATGTACATCCTGTGATAGTCCCTATGTCCTCTAGTATGATAGTTATGTATTTCTTTATTACTCACAAGATATTGATTCTGATTATTTCTCAATAGGAGTATTACTTTGTAAGAGTAGAGTGCTACAACAGTCAGTAATTCATATTTAATAAAATAATATTTACAGGACTGTCTTGGATTCAGCTTGAAAATAATTCTGATACATTTCTTTTGTAGGACCATCAATCTATCCATATTCTTTTGTGTTGTACCTCCCCATATTTCAATACCATATTGAAGTTGTGAGAAGATTATTAAATAAACCTGAGATCTACAACAAATGACAATGGATCTCAGAAGAACTTATTACTGCAGCTAAATGGCCATTTTAAAGAAAGATGAATCATTGAAGACCCTGCCTTCTAAGTTGTAGAGCAGTACCTACTTGGAATTACAACAAGCTGTCAAGATTCACAAGAAAAAATATTCACATATTTGTGAAATCTTAAGTTCTTAAAAATACATATTCTGCCCTTAGAGTGGAAGTAAGACATGAGGTTTAAAGTAAATACAATTAGTGTTTGAGAATAGATAATTTCACTGAAAATATATTGTTCTTTTGATTTTTCTTCGTGTTGATAACACTTGTGATTGCTTTTCTAAGATAGCTTATTGAAGGTCATCCATGATGGAACTCATTATGTGCATATAAATATATTATTCAGAAATCACAAATATTATTTTGGATACCATACACCTCATTTTTGGAAAGCAATTATGACATTGTATGAGCTTAATACGAAACCTTACGGTACACACTATAAGTATTTTAATACATTACCTTGTGGTTTTTTCTCTCTCCTTTGGCATAGGATAATAATCATGGCGATTGCAATGATAAGAATAACACCACCAATCACACACACAAGGATCAACAAAAGAGGGAATGTTTCTGAAAATACAAGAACTTCTTGTTATATTTACATCCAACTATATCTTTGAAATATTGTTTAGGAATCTGATAAAACATTTGTGGTACTCACTTTGTGCTTTTAGTAATATCTCTACTGTATCACTTCCATATGGGTTCGTGACAGAACAATTGTAAGACCCGAAGTGCTGATCCCGAGACTCCCTTATCACAAGTGTACTTTTGATGCCTTCAGGTAAAGGATCTTCCATAATAGTATAATCCTTGTCCGAGGCATCTACTTCATTGCCTTTGAAGGTCCATACTACATGATCTGGCTTGGGAACAGAGAATGCGAGGCATTCCAAACGCACATTATCTCCTGGGATGCCGAATTGTACCAATGCACTGCTAATGGTAGGTTTTCCTTTGAGCATAATTGTTGCCTCTGCACCAATTTCATGGAAGCCTTGTACACCTGCTTTGCAATAGTAGCGCCCAGCTGTTCGCTTGTCCACATCCATAGTGAGATTAACAGAAGTACCAACAACCTGAAAAGGAAAAATGCTGAATACTAAATTTTGTTTAACAAGCAAAATTTACTATTGTTTTATACTTGAGCAAATTCATTGGTTGAAAAGTTAATTATTACCACATCAGCAATTGTTAATCACCATGTGTTAATAATTTAGAGTGTTTTATGATACAAACTTTGACTATAAAAGAATGTAGCAAAACACAATATTGACTGTAACTGACAAAAATGAATACAAGAGTAAAATAGAATTAACAATGATATTCACAATATATCTTTATTATATTAAAGAGAAACTTCCTCTTTGGGAACTAACATACCTTTCCTGTATCTTCATGAATCCAAAGAATATCTGGAGGTGGATTGCCATCTACATCACATGTGAGAGTGACAGTAGTTCCCTGATCAGCTTGTACACTTTTTGGTCGTTTTAAATCGTGGACCATCTAAAAAAGAATATGATGGTATCAAATATCTCGTAAATCAAATACAGAAAAATTGACTAAGATGATTATTTCCTGGATAAGAAAATAACATTTCTCAATTAATTAATGAATTATAAATTTATTAAATTCCTTACAGCTAATGTCTAGGGTTTCCGATTCTTCACTTTTTCCAACAGGATTGTGCACTTCACATTTGACAATTGCATCATGATATCGCCGAGAAATATTAGGAATAATGAATTCAGTAGTGAAGTCGCCAGCCATCAATTCATCATTGATGAACCATCGGTACGTTAGATCCAAAGGATTGGCATCTGCACGACAAGCTAGTCGCACCTCTGCTCCTTCAGTCATTCGTCCTGATGTGATGGTGAGGGTCACCTAGAAGAAACAATATCATAATGAAAATAACTGAAATAAAAATTGTGTGAATACACTTTTGGCATTGGAAACATTATGACATAATGTTAAATTTTTCTTAATACACTTTAACAGTTGTTAAGAACAGAATGAACTAGAAAGCAATGATTATTTTCAGTTTCTTATGAATGAATTAATAATATTATGTTAAAGATGTTTAAAATTATTTTTAATTAAAATCAAAAAGGGGAAATATCTTAGAATATTAAAAATTACCAATCTTTTATGAATATGATTGATATGATACATTACTTGAAGATACAATTGAATTGAAAATATTGCAGATAAAAAATAAATTTCTATTAAGAAATTTCTCATGATTTAAAAAGAAATATTTATGATTCTATTATATTCCAAAAAATTTTAAAAATAAAAAAAACATTATGAATACTTACAACCATTAAGATACTTACTTTTGGTGCATATTTTACTTCTAGACGGAGTCGTGCACTTCGGTAAGTGCGATCCGCTGTATTTTGAGCTTGACAAGTGAAGGTGGTATTGTGGTGTTCTTTCTTGGGTGTCAATTTCAGAATGGACTTCGAAGTGAAGCGCCTACCGTCAGGAAGTGCTTCTACAATTTCATCCAATCCTTCGGTCATCACGTTGCCAAGCCCATCAATCCAAGTTATCTGAAATTAAATATTTACAATAAATTAAAATTTTAACACTTAAAGGGGAGAGGGGAATTTATAATGCAGAAATTTCAAATATTTGCTTTTTTAAACCAATTGCATAATTAACATAAAAGTAAAATTTATGTATTCATTGTAGATCTTGTATCTGTCTTTGGAAATAAAAATAGAAAGAAAGACAGAAAGTAATTTTTAACATAATTCATGTCAGGTAAAAATTAGTTACAAGTCCAATAGGCAGCATTTCCAATTATAAACATCTCATCGCAATCACTTTCCAATCATTTGATGTCAAAATAAGTTATCTCTGTGACTGGATATTAATATACAAACAAGAGTAACTTTTCATTTCCCCAATAATTTTTTGTTGTGTTCTTGCTGCATAGGACTAATGATTTCACTTAATAGTTAAAGACAAGCAAAATCCATTTTTGGAATTATTATATTATTTATTTATTTAATGTCAAAAACAGTTAAAAACTGTGTGCCCAGCCAATCATTTTGTAGGGGGCTATCATAAATTTTTGTTAAGTAATAAACATTTGTATATTATTTTTTACTGTATATATTGTAGCGTCATAGACTTGACTCCCTGCTCCAGAGAGACAAGTTGCAAGGTATGGGAATGAGGGAGCCAAAAATAGGCTCCCGAACAAAGGCCAACCTTCAGGTAAAGTCCAAAAGGAGAGGGCTTGGAGGTGCCGGTGCAAATTGCAACGGAAAAGCAGGCGCCCCAAGACGAGTGCGTGGGGAAAGATGACGCAGGAAGTCATGTGACTCGAGCATATATAAGGTGGTGGCAAAAGCCTGGGTTGGGTATTCAAAATGAATGCCTAAGGGCCGCCCTCTGCGCCCCCAGGTACACTCTTATAAGAGATTTGCATCGCGACATTTCAATGCCACTGCTGAAAGACCATTTTAAAAACATTACAGCAAAATTTTTGAAAAAGCAGCTGACTCGGAAAACACTCTCATTTCTGAGGTCGCTTCATACGAACCGACAAACGGGCGAAGTATAAGCGACCCAAGCAGTTCCTGGAGTAAAAGAAATCTGAAACAGCGAAATGAGACTTGAAATATAAGCCTTGAATTACTGCACACGCAATGCGCGCGCCGGTTGGCTAAAATCTTTTTTGATCTGTTTTTTCTCTCATGTTGCAGGATTGGCCATAGATGCCCGTAAGGGTAGGAATGGTCTCACCGCAGTGGCGTGAACGTGCATTGCACTTCGTGCGTTCACAAAACTGCACAAGTTTAGCTCTCGGCTGGGTTGGGTAACGTTTCAGGTTTCCTCGCGGCACAACACCGCAAAACTTGTCCGGCCAAGTCTGGCGCGGAAGTGCTGTAGGCACGTGTAGGTGTTCGAGTCTCCGAGCACTGTGAAGTATGCTTGATACTTCGGGGCAGATTGTCTGCCGAGGCACACCAGGTGCCATTTGCGATTGCCGAGTTGGCTAAACGCAGGCGCGGCCGCAAGGCGCGTGTTGGGAAAAGGGGACTGCTGCAGGTAGTTCCGACAAACACCTTAGAGTGAGGTCTGTGAATAGTGTACATAATTTATTGTAAATAAATTGTAAATACCCACTCGTGTCTGTTCCTTTGTGGTGTAGATCCCTACTCACGACGTTACAATATGATACCATACAATATTATTTTAAATAATTACATAATTGTAACAAATAAATAAATATTTAAATCAATTTTGCCATATAAAAGAAGGTAACAAACGAAAACTCAAGGCCTTCTTTTCTGGGGGGGGGGATGTATGCCCCCCACGGCCTTCCCCCTGGATCCACCACTGTGTGCCGTATCACATTAGAGCCAGAGTATTTTACTTCAAAATGTTTCATATTAAAAAAAAATAAATAAATAAACATCGATGTTTCCATCGACATCGAAAACCTTTAGGTGAAGTGTGAAAACATGGAAGTTTCGATGTTTTCCTAAAATCCGCCATCACTCCCCACAGCCACGGGCTTTGTCTCGGTCCTCGGGTTCTCACCTCGGCGGCCGGCTTCCCAGCCAGGGACACGCATTCCAGCTCGATCTCCCGGTCCTCGGTGGTGACGAGGAAGTCGCCCTGCACGATGCGCGGCGGCTCGGGCGGCACCAGCACGGTGAGCGTGGCGAACTTGGAGCGGATGCCCGGCTCGCCCGCCTGCCCGGGCCCCACCTGGCACTGGTAGCGGGCGTCGTCGTCCAGCATCACCGGGTAGATCTCCAGGGAGAAGTCGCCTGCCGACACCGCACCACACAATCAATGCCGCTTTCAACGTATTCACGCTGGCGTACATTGTCTTCCATGAAGCACAAATAACGAAAGGCTCGGGTTTAGACAGTTCTGTGCCACATATTCGGAAAAAGAATGAAATAATACTACTAAAAGATTTGCCGTATTGATTACTTTATTTTGTGCAGATATTGTGGTGCTGGTGTCAAAATGACCCTTGTTCTACGGAGTCATCCCTTCTTGGTAGTGTTTCGTAAAAAGCGTGAGATTGAAATCTTATTTTATTTTTCAATGTGAATTTAATGTGGCGTAGGATTATCTAGAGCCAAACCCTTCGTATTCAATTGTCTAATTAGTCATGTTTCAGTTACTTATTTTCCCATCTTCAGCGGGAAATCTGATTTATAAAATAAATTATCGAGCAACAAATTAAAAAAAATTGATTATAAAAAATTAAAGCTAATGATCATCTATTATCCACAGCATATCTCAGAATAAATTATACAAATTTCTAGGGCTTGTAGAAGGGTCGAAAATGATACATTTTTACCATAGAGGTAAATTGAAGTTATATGCATTAAACATGTGCCATTGTCCTTGATTTTAAGATATCACGTAGGCACAAGTGTTCGGCAAGTACATGAAAGTCCCTCAGGGCGTAAATTGCCTAACATCTGAGCATACTGGATTACTTAAAATCAGGGGTACATACCACAAGTACTCGCGAGCGCGCGCGTGTGTGTGTGTGTGGGGGGGCGTGTGTCTGTCGGTCCGTATTGAATATGACTCCGCAATTTCTCACTACAAGTTCATTGGCAGAAAGTGAACCCTCAACATTCGAACCCTCAACGTAAGTCCGTAATATTTATTGAGGCATCCTGTGCATGTATGAAAGTAGTAAGTCCAATATACAAGAGCTGGCATTGACTAAGCAATTTTTTCTTAAAAAAAAACACCTCTTTCCCCCACATCGTACCAAACTACTTGAAATATAGCATACAAACACCATTAGAGCATTTAAGCTCCCAAAATAAAACAATTCCGACACTCAAACCCAAGCCCTCAACACACGTCATCAAAATCACTTATCATACAAAGAGACCTCCCTATTCAAACGCCAATGACCATCTCGTTTGTCATGCACCAGCCCCCGGGTTTCGTGTTTATTCCGGCTTGCCGAACCGAACACCGTAGCGGTCTTGTCGCGCGGTGACCAGCGCTGGCGACGAGCACGGAATCCTCGCGTCGCCGCTGACACCGTTACACGCGCTGCATCGGCGAATGAATAATTCAGGCGCGAATGAACGCGCTGGTGAATAACGTACGTGCGCGCCTCACTTATTCACCGTGCGCGATGAATAAAGCAGCGCCGTAGGCGGATGAACGGATGAATAAAAGAGTGAGTGAATTAACGGTTGCATTATGAAGGGCTACGCACAAATCAAGAAGCTCCGTGCGGATTGTTTGCGGGTCGACAGTTTCACGAGGGATGCGGGCTGGTGTGATGAAACGAGTTTGTTTTTTTCTTTTCTTTTCGTGAGTGGTAGGTGATAAAATGTCGGGTGTTCTGTGAGTTTACTATGTTGCGAGGTTGCCTACCAATGTCAGAAGTTGGGAACGTTGAAGACTAAAACCGAATTGCCTAAATTGTATTGGGGGTGTCGATTGAAAACGTTATGGTGGACAAGAACGTTTGTAACAACGTTTGTAACAACAATGTATTCTGAGTCAATAATAGTGATAATGCAATATATTCCAAAGACGTGGGCCAACTTAAAAAATAAAAGATGAAAAGATCTATCAAATACTCACTTACAATAATTTTGTCACAAATTGAATTAAAGTAATATCGATGCAAAAGGCGGAAACTAGTCTTATATTATTAATTTTACTCCCACAAAGATAGGCAGTCAGAATTAATAAAGATAATTATTCTAAAATTAAATAAACAGCAACGTTTTCACTAAAGAAAAGAAATTATAAAGTACTGCCATGTAAAAAAATGATAAAGAATTGCCATCAGACTAAAAATAATATTCTTGTTCATCTCATCTCCAATTATTATACGAGTATTTTAGATCAACTGAATTATTAACTCACATTACAAGTCAGCTGGGTTACCTTGAAAGAATTGCTAATTCAATAACTAATCTAGCTAAGCTGTTCAATTTTAGAAACATTTTTATTACATCGATGACCCTAATGTAATATGATGTAACGCAATTAGTTGACAGGCTAAAAAAAAATATGGAGACAAATTTATTATATGTTCAAAGGCCTTTGTTTGCGAATAGAAAAAAGAGCAAATAGAGAGGAAAAAAGACCATTGAAAGGTTACTTCGAAGTAAAATAACTAAAATTCTTGTACAGAAAGGTTATAGATTTGCGAGATACGCTTCTTCTACTTTGATTAATTTAGAAGACTCCATTGAATTTTATCAGCTGTTCCTGTGTCATTTCATCGGGAGCGTAAACGTAACTACAAATCCAAGCTCCGGAATGGATGAGACCGTAACTGTACAGTCGCCTTGTACAGCCGCCCTGTACAGCCACGCCACGCTGTTACTCACCCTCCTCGTCGCTGCCGATCATCCGGTAGCGCTCGAAGCCCGAGAGGTTGCGGTGCGTGCCGAGGCCGAAGTCGTCCTTGGTCCACTGCAGCGCGCCGGTCTTGTTGACGACGCGGCAGGGCAGCGTGACGCGCGAGCCCACGATGGCCGTCTGGTCCTGCGGCTCCATGGCGAAGCGCGGTCCACCGCGGCGGCCGGGCGCGGCCCAGCGGCACCCCGGCGGCGCACCCGCGGCACGCCGCTCCCATGGCGCCCCTGCAACACACACAAACACACGCACGCGCGCCAAGTTAGTTCAAGCTCTCTTTAATAATAATAATAATAATAATAATAATAATAAAAATGAATCGCCGAAAGGTATGAAAATGCATAACTTTCGAACGACTGCACCAAATTAGATATTTTTTTTTATTTTTTGTGTTGGTTATTATCAAGACAAGAAACATTTGTATACAAGAATTTTTTTTTAAAAAATCGAACAGAATTTTTTTTAAAATCATGTAATATGAAAAGTGGGCGAGTGTCTGAGACAGAAGACTGTGAGAGATCTTCAATATATTAACATATTATTAAAAGAGGAAAAGGGAGAAAAAAAGAAAGGGGAGAGAAGAAAAAAGAGAGAAGGGGAAAGAGAGAGACATGGAAAGAAAAAAAAGGGAAAAAAGAAAAGTGAGAAAAGAAAAAGAGAGGGGGAGGGGGAAAAGAAAAGAGAAAAGGAAAGAGATAAGGAAAGAGAATGAAAGAATGAGAGAGAATGAATGAACGAGAGAGAATGAAAAATGAGAGAGAGGGGAAAGGAGAAGAGAAAAAAAGGAAGAAAAGAGGGAGAGAAGGGGAAAAGAGAGGGGAAAATATAGGAAGAAAAACAGAGGAAAAGGCGAGAAAAAGAAAAAAAAAGAAAAGAAGGAAAGGAAGAGAGAGGGAAAAAGAGAGAAGCTAAAGGAGAGGGGAAAAGAGTGAAAATAGAGAGGGAGGACACGAAGTCTGCCGGGTCCTGCTAGTAATATTAATATTTTTTATTCATTTTCACATCAGTTAACACAGATCAGATGCACCTGAAAGAGCGATTGCTTGTGTTCATGTGCAGTTTAAGAAAGCTTATAATACAAAATTGAGGGTGGACACTCACTTCCGAAAACAAATTTCCCTGGTCTTACCTAGTTTACTAAGCATTAAAAAAATTGACAAAATTTGTGAAGTATTTCACACTATTTAAAAAAGATATTAAAACAATCATGAAACAAATGCCAGGTATCTGATATCCTCGTGATAAGCAACAAATTTAAAAAAAACAACAACTCATATTGAAATTGAACAAAAATAATGCTGGACTATTTATTTAGGAATGATACTTTGTTTTATAACATCTCAAATTTTTTTTCGTGTTTCCGGGCGCGTCAACTGCTTTGGTCATTAGTCCCGTTTGTGTTTGCATGTTTGTCTCTCGGGAGATGGTGGTGGTCTTCCCCAGCTGGATGGCGAGATCCATCGCCGACCTACCGTCGGCTAGTGGGGTTTCCCCCTAACCAGGACTCTCCCACCAGCGGGGCATCGCCCCATCCCGGAAACACCCGCGCCCGGAAACATGAATCAATCAATCAATCAATCAATCGAACAACTCAGCCGCCGCCGCCGCCGAAGCGCATGCCATCGCCGGTGACGTAGCCATCGCGCCCGCCAGCGCCACTACCCGCCTTCCCACGCGGAAGTCGGGGCGTTTTTCGGAGCGAGCTGTCGCCGCCAGACGCGCACTAAAGGAAACGTACGGGCGACACTCGGCGCCGGCGGCGGAGATGGTCGCGGCGGCGGCGGGCAGATCCGGTTGCGGGGAGCCGAGGCGGTAGAGGCGGGGGGGGGGCCGGGGGGGGGGGGGGGGGGGGCGGCGGCGGGGACGGGCGGGCGAAAATGTTGCTTCCGGGTGAGGGCGGCAGGGGAGTGGCTGCGTCATGGGGCCGAGCGAGGATAGCAACAATGAGCTGTGGCCGAAGAGGTGTCGGAATCAGCGACGCTTACGAGGAGGCGGCGGGGTGGAGACGGGGCGGCGGGGGAGGTAACGGCGGCGGGGAGGGGACGGGGGCGTGGCGCAGACAGTAGCCGGTCGAATATGGTGGCGGGGCGGGGACCGTGCAGGACTATACCGGTGGCGGGGAAGGAAATGGTAGCGAGAGGAGAGGATGGCGGGGAGGAGACGTGACGGGGGGAGACGGTGACGGGGCGGAGACGGTCGGGGCGGGATCGGGCGGGAAGGTGGGGGGGAGAGGGCGGGGGGAAGGTGACGGGGGGAACGGTGACGGGGGGAGACGGGACGGGGCGGAGGAGAACGGGGGGGGGGGGGGGGAGGGGTGGGGGGCGGGGACCGTACAGGACGAACACGGTGACGGGGCCAGCGGCGAGGCGGGTTTCACAGCCAAGGGGGACGAGAATAGTGCAAAGGACGGGGCGGGGGCGGGGCTGAAGTGCGGAGTGAGTTTGGCGGCGCGGGGCTGGTGGAGCAGCGGGGCGGAGCCGACGAGAGGCGAGAGCAGCAACGGCGCGCCGCAACACTGGAAGCGCGCGCGCTCAGCGGAGCCCCGCAGAGTGACATTAAATTATTTTGCTAAAACCCAAGTGGAAATTGCGTTTCACGCGAAAACTTTGGGCAACGCCCCCTCTCTCCCTCTCCCAAATAAACGTAACATAATTTTTTCTAATTTTTAAACGCGTGCGGCGCGGAGCGGGGCGACGGCCGGCGGCGTGGCGAAAGCGCTGCCGAGCGGCAGCCGCCCTCGCCGCCGCGGGGGGGTGGGGGGAAGCGGGGGAGGGAGCGGACCGGGGACTGAGCCGTTCCGATGGAGGCGGCGCCAGCGGCTGCACCAGACACTCAGCTGGGCACCGCGCGCGGGTCCCCAACTAAGTTGCGGAGTTGCGTTAACGCCCTGGTTGAGTCTGCGGTGGCGGCGACGGCGGAGGAATGGCGAGGGGGAGCGAGGAAACGGCGACGGTGGAAACAGGTCGCGAGACGAATGCGCTGGTGGGTTTCGCGATGGAGAGTTGGGAGTGTGTGTGACGGAGTGGGTGTGGTTCGACGGGAGTTTCACGTTGAGGACGCTGACGACCGGAATGGTGTAGAGAAGATGGCGGAGTCGGAGAGTGATAGCATAGGTGGTAGATGGAAGAAAGATGGTAGGGGAATGTAGGGGAGGTGGGAGAGCTGTCGAGGGAATGGGGAAGGTAGTGGGAATGGAATGGCGAAGAGGCATAGGGAAACGTGATTGCCAAGCAGGCCGGCGGGAGGGGACGGTCAACGAGAGTGGTGGTGAGGTGGCTGGGAAGGGGAATGGGGGACGGGGACGCGACAGAGATGCGAATGCGGGGAGGCGGGCTGGATGGCAGGGCTCGCGGTGGGGAAGGGGGACAGGAGAACAACAGAACATGCGTCGGGGGAAGTGGAGAGGGTGGCGATGGTGGAAAGTCGGTGAGAGCAACGCGCTATGAGGGGGGAGGGAGCGGCAACAGTGGTGGGTTTCAGCGCCGAGTGGGCGGGCGGGGTGGGCGGACAGGTCACCACGACGCTGGACGGGGCTGTGCGGGGCTGGGCGGAGTGGCGAGGCTGGGCGGTGCTGGGCGAGGCTGGGCGGGGCTGGGCGGGCGGGCGGGCTGGGCGGGCTGGGCGGGGCTGGGCGGGCTGGGCGGGTGGACGGGGATGGGCTGGGCGGGGCTGAGTCGGGGCTGGGCGGGGCTGGGCGGAGCTGGGCGGGGCTGGGCGGGGCTGGGGGGAGCCTGGGCGGGGCTGGGCGGGGCTGGGCGGGGCTGGGCGGGGTGGGCGGCAGCTCGCGACCACGGAACAACGCTTCCGCGAGCGCCAATTGCGAAACTGCCGCAACATTCGCGGAGCTGCTGTGTGCAGGCCCCAGAGGCGCGGCGCGAGCTCGCCCCGCCTCCTTCCCCGGCGCGCGTGTTCGACTCCGCGGAAAAGGCGAAGGCTCCGGCCAGCTCCACCGCAGCGCGTCTCCCTGGGAGGGCCGACGGTTCTAGCCGAAGACGGCGGACACGAAGTAGCTAGGCCGAGTTCAGCCGCTGTCGGGAGAAGAGGTCTAGCTGCCGTCTACTCTGATCGGTAGTTTTCCATGGTTTCTCCTGACAATACCAGGTGAATGCCGGAGCGGTACCTTAATAAAAGAAACATGAACCGCATGCTAGTTTCCTTTCCTCATTTCCTCCTCCCCCTCAAACATAGGCAAATTTTCACTCATACGCTCTGCACTACCATGTATGTCGGGTGCTTACAGCTCATTCCGGTTGATGCGGTGTCCCGATCGCGGAGATACCTAAAAATTGGAACCCCGCAAACCGATGGGTAGGTCGATGCGGAATCTCACATTCTGTCAGGGGACGAATACCGCCACTTCTCTGGTTATAATATGCACTATACTTACAGGATCAATGACCATAGCAATTAACGCGCTGATACATAAAATAATCAATCAACTCACCAGCACCGCTCCGAAGATTTCTAGGTTCTGAGAGACAAATAATACCGTCTCCAAACTTCTGCCGACCTTCCTTTAGCGTTACAAATTAAGATGAATATGTGTGAATCCAAGTATAAATGTTTCAAACAACCTGGTTTCTGTTAATAAAATATTTCGGTTCTGATTTTGATGTAGTTTCGAAACACCGTTTTTCTCCTCACTTTGATCAATAGTTCTCTTTACACTCACATTGGCGATAGTTAGTTACGGAAATACGCAGGCTACAAACTATTACCGTAATGTAAACAAAATGCAAATGTAATGGTATAGGTAGGTATACAGCCTTAAACGGTTTCCCTATTTCTTTATTAAAACAATGTGATGTAACTGATTTCCTCACGACGCGATCCCTGCAAAATGTTTTCTTACGGCTGCTGTTGCTGTTACGGCTGAGTTTGAAACTAATTCTAGAGCATAAGTTTCTAATTTATTAGGTAGTCATGACGCCCAATGTTATTACACTATCGAAGAAAACTTCAATTATGAGGCTGGTAAAAATCTCGAATAGGATTGGCTTGTTCACCCCGCGAAGAAGCGAACGAATGTGGTTGAAATACTGACGAAAATATTAAAAGTATTTAACACCATTTCCTTTAATAACTTAAATATTTTATTAATGCGCAGAAATATTTTTAAATACAAAAATGTTCAGATATTTGCCTAGCAAATATTCTCAATGAAAACAAAAAACATATCCTTTCGTAGATGCGACATTGTACCCAGGGCTGATTATTTTTCTCGCATGTATGAATGCAAACTGCGAGTGAAAGCACACGTTTGAGATCGTTAAGTAGAGTGCGTGCGACAGAGTCATGTGTGTTCAAATGTATTACACGCTATTACAAGCGCAGTATTACAATATTTGCGCCCACATGCGGTCGGAATATCGCACGTAATAGTACTCTTGTATCTTGTGTATCGTTTATCTCAGTTTATAAATGCTCTCTAATGCAGATTGGGAAATTTTGAGTTTATTAAACGTTAGATACAATGCATTACACTGCTCTGGGTGTACAGAGCACCAGTAATATCCATCATATGTTGTCTTCACATAATTACTTCGGTCTAAACAGTAATGTTTATTTATTTAGCAGAATTTACAAATAAAAGATAAACGGATAAATGAAACAAATCGAATCACTGAACTATATTTTTAATAGAAATATTGAGGTATATTACGTTCAATCCATATGTATACTGTTGGAAATCAACAAAAACTCCTTGGCGATTGAAGCGACAAAGTTCTGGTTGCCATGTTTAGAAAGATGCAATATTAAAGAAAACCAAACTTTTTGGATCTGAACGGAAGTTTTAAAAGCACACAATCACCTGAAAGTATCGTATACGTTGTTCACTAATTCAACTAAAATTGAAGAAGTTAAGCAGTTTCACAGAGTAGATTATACACTAGCCCCTACTCGTCTCGAACAGACAACGTGGTTGCCATAGCGAGGGAAAATGTCTTTAAGGAACTAATGCCGTCAGCAAAGAATGAGACGTGGAGTCAAAACATATCAGCGACAAAATGAAGCCGTCAGTGCCCCACAAGTTGCAGGAGCTCTTGGGAGAAGGGGAGCTAGGAGGGGCAGGTAGAAACGAAGGGCGCGCGACACGAAAGTCACCGCGGGAGGTGACGTGGGCGCGAGGGCGGCCGAACAGGTGGAGGGCGAACCGGACGACAGCGAGGAGGGTGGACGTGGTGGGGTGGGGACCCGGGGAACGAAACGGGGAGAGGAAGGATGGGGCGAGACAGGAAGACACCGGCATTGAAGTCGCGGCACACGAGTGGGGAGAGGAGAGCTGGATGGAAGAAGGGAGTGCGGGAAGGTGCAAGCCGAAAGTGGCGAAGAGGTCTAGTGAGACATCGGGGGGGGGAGAGAGGAGGGATGTGGCTGGGATAGCTGGGGGGGCGGGGCCATGCGGTGCGGGTACCTAGTGAGGACGGGGGAGGGGGAGCGGGCCGGGGAGGACGGTCCGGGAAAGGCAGGGGATGGGGTCGGGGGCACAGGGGGGGAAGTGTGGGGACGGAGAGGGCTTCATGTAATATTCAGCGCGCCAGGCGTCTGATAGGAGGTGCTGGGCACCGCTTGCCGCTCCCGCGTCAATCCTGCCGAGTCGAGCCCCTCGCTAGATAAGCGGCAGCCTGTTCCGACTGCGCCGAACGTGAATTTCCATATTTTAGCACGGATTTAGCACGCTACGAGCGCCCGGGCCGCAGATACCTCCTCCGCGTCCGACCTCCGCCCGATGCTTTTATTTTCGTGTTTTTTAAATTTGATATCGACGAGAAGGGAAGAAGGGTTCCGGCGAAATATTGTGTACTCCGGATCTATTAATCTTGCACGGAAGAAAATTATTGATGAAATCGGATTTTGGAAGGACGAAGGATTATCCCGGCTTTGGCAGCTCAAGGTTACAGCATTACAGACTTACTGAGGCACCGGTAGGAAGATTTGGAACTTTAGACGCAACAGGATAGATTTGCTACATTAGTGCGTCCCTTGAGAACATTTTACTGTGGATTTCTCTGCGATGCGTATATGTGGTTGTCTACTTCAGCATATAAAAACGACCGCAAGTGAGAGTAATTACTCAAATTAATAGAAAATAATTGTTTATGGCGCGTAATTAATCTGATTTTTACTGAATTCGATAATAGTTCTGTTTGTTTGAGAGCACCAAGTAATTTGTTAACTCGTTCTCACAGGTCGGCTAAGAACAGAAAAAGGAAATTATGTTTCCACCCCCCTTTCTCGTCCATTTTTTATGTCCATATCTCCAAGAAAATCCTTCCATACGGGAAATAAATGTATCAATGTCAACGAAACTAAAACACATTCAAACATTTTTAATCAGTTCGAGAAGCCAGAAAACAATGAATGCACAACTTATGTTGGAAATATGTAAAGTTCTATCTAGAAACAAGAAAAATAACTGAAAGGAAATGAGAAATTGAAAGGGCCAGGCGCAAAATGAAGCAGCTAGTTCGATAATGAGAAAGTGGCATTGAGCGGGAGCAAACAAGAAAACGTGAAGAGAAAACAAGAAAACGCAAACAAAAAGGACAAATGATGAACAGTCCTCGAGAATAAGAAAGCCGAAAATAAGAACAAGAAACGCGAATAAAAGGAAGAGAAACAGAAAATGAGGAAAATTAATTAGGGACAGTTCTTGAAAAAAAAAAGACAAGAAACTGCGGAAAACACCAATACAGAGAAATATCAATAAGGGGATTGTCTTTGAGAGAAATAAGATAAGAACCGTGAATAACGAGGAGAATAAATGAGGAATGAGGCCTAGAAGGGAAGAATGCGAGGGAACGGGGCAGGGGGGGGCATAAGAGGGGGACGAGGCGTCTGCAGGGGGGTCAGGGGGCAACCGCGTCCCTTGCGCCGGCGAGGGGTCCGAGGGGCCGGCCGGCGTGGGCGCGGGCGAGGGGCGTCGGGGCGCGAGAATTAGTGATGCTTTGTGCACGCGGGGCGTCTTTGTGCGGCCATCTGCGAGATTTCGCCCGGCGCGAGGTGCCCGGCCGTCTGGCCGCCCACCGCGCCCGGGATTAATCTCGGGCGAGGACAAAGCGGCGACAATCATCCTCCTGCTCAACCTCAACTCGCCTTTTCGCACCCCCTCCTGCCCCCCTCCCCGCCCCGCTCCCTTAAACCGACACCGTCTCCACATACCCTCCCAAGGCACCTTCTCACCACCTCTTCTCTCTTCTCCTGTGCCTCCACTTCCTCTTCCAGACACCTCCTTTCCACCTCTTCCTGTGCCTTTTGTCTCCGCTTCCTCCTTCGTTCACCTTCTCTTGTCCCCTTCTTCTGGCCTTTCCTTCTCGCTCCTCCACCTCACTATCCTTGTCCTCCACACTTTTTCTCTCATACCGCCGCGCCTTCCTCGCTCTCCTCCGAGACCTGGGCTTCCTTCAGCTCCTCAGCCCCTTTCCCCCACTTTGGCCACCAGAGCCTCACCAGCAACCGGCGGAGGAGGAAGCGCTTGACCGTCCTGCAAGCCCGACAAGGTGACGCACTGCTTTGGTGGCGGGCACCGCCCCCTTTCATGCCCCAAGGAGGTGACTTCGACGGGCCCGTCTCCTCGAGGATGCTCTATCACGGTGCAGGTGCAAAACTTGATTAACTAACCTTCGGTCGAATTTACATATAGATAGATAGATAGAAATTTTTCTACAATTGGGCAGATGATGCCCGGTGGCAGAATGCAAAATTACAATTACAAATAAAATAATAATATATAAAAAATAAATATAAACAAACAAATTGACTTTGTCATTTCCTACATATGCAGATGCATTTACATTCCTATACTAAACATTAAAATGCATATACACTAACATATAAATGAATAAACTTACATATTACTATACTAAACATTAAAATGCATATTCACTAACATATAAATGAATAAACTTACATATTACACGAATATACATCCCCATACAAACATACGCGTGTATACATAGAGAGACGGAGGAACCCCCACATCACTTCAAATGAAATCACTTCACTTCACTTCACTGTACTGCATATAACATTATCTAAATATTAATTGTTAATTTTTCCAACTTTGATGATTGTCCAATTTATCCAACCAATTTATCCAACTTTGATGACTGTCGAATTGGCGGACAAAGCCTTTTGACAGAACCTGCCGGATCAGAAAGAAGAAACAAATCTTTAATCTCTTCCACTTTCACACTCACACAATTTCTCCCTATCTCTCGTAGTTTTTAAAATTCAAATCCTCTCCGTTTCAAGAATGGAAGTGTCTTCAGGCAGTAAATACGTAATAGTGGATTCCTCAGACCTTTTTTTCAACTGAAAAACCCTTTCTGACGCGCACGTGCAGTTCCCCCTGACACATCTGCAGGGTCGCGCTCACAGGAGTTAAATGATGAAACAACTGCATCAACAGGCACCACGGTGGGGAGGGATGAGCCGGGGAGGAGAAGAGAGGAGGTAGCAGCGCGTGCAAACCTGGGAGCCGAAAGATGGCGTTCCTAATTATCAAACAACATTAAATGTAACGTGAATCATTTTAGTACGCTACAGCTATTTCGGGCCAGTACGTGAATGAAATAAACATTTGTTTGCTTGTTTTGAAAAGTAGGGTTTTGAGACCCATTCGTCTATTCCTTAACACGCTAGATATTTTTCTTTCACTAGCATCATATAAGCGTGGACAAAGAAGACACAATCAAACGGGGATATGGGCAACTGCACCATATGTCACACTCACACGCACGTTTGCAGGGGAACGCACACGAGAGTCAAGCGCGCGAAGGCGTAGTCACCGCGCTGACAGCGCAGCGGCGCGGGCGAGCAGGCAGGGTAGCGGGACGGGCGGCGGGCAGGGCAGCGGCGGGGCGGGCAGGGCAGGGGCAGGGGGCGGGGCAGGCGGGCGGGCGGGCGGGGCGGGGCGGGCAAGGGCGGGGCAGGGCGGCGGGCGGGGCGGGGCGGCGCAGGTGGCGGCGGCGAGCAAATAGGCGGCATGTGTTTGCCCTGCGCTCCGCCCTCGACCTCCAGCGCGGCGCGGCCCCGGCTGTGCGTGTTTGGTCACCTGCGGGCTGCGCGGCCCGTGGTCGCGTGGCCCACACGTACGTATGGGGGTGGGGGTGGGGCTTCTGATTCCCCTACTGTCCACCGCCCCGCGCCGCGTCGGCGTGGGACGCTCTTTCGACCTCAGCGCACAGCCGGCGGTCGCCGCGAGGGGCCTTCCCAAGCCGATGCCTCCATGACAGAGGTCAAAGTTTCCGTCGATCGTTTGCGGATAACGCTTAAGGCGGGCAATTTTCGTTCCATTTGTGTTTATATTAATAATTTTAATTTTTTCAGTGTTATCGAATATATTTGCTGGTAACAAGACCATGTACATGAATCTAGACCTGAAATGTGAACATTTTTCATGCTGTTTATCTGAGCCAAAGATATTAAGTTTTCCTACTGAACGATGATTTTGACTCAATATTTTTCAACATTCTTTTCGATCAACGAACAATTCTTTAAAAAAAAGGAGGCAATAATTACTCGTTATTGAACATCATATTTGCCATAAATTATGAGATTGTTTGTCACAGTGTGAACAGTATTATTACAAAACGCAAAAACAGAATAACCCTAAAAATCCTGCAGAGATCTCGCTTTGCCCACCGCTTACTCCTTTATTCATACGAACAATAAATAATTTTCACAGTCAATTTCTCCTTGTTTTCTTTTTTCATCCGTAACAGGTAAAACCTGTTTCAACGAGTCGTACCATCAACGAATTACAGATCAATCACTGTGGAGTTTTAGACCAAATAAAATATCCAAGTACGGAAGTACACTCCGTGGTCCTTTGGTATGGAATCGTAGCAAGCAAGGCAACTATATCGACTTGGCGGCCCGATTCTGTTCCCATCGAATTTTTAAATAAAACGGTTGCGTGGAACGGCAAACAAGAAGGGCTTGAACCCCGCCATTTAAATCAAAGTCAATTTTAAATTCGAATCCCATTACTCTACGACACGGCAACACCAATGTGATCCGCCCTGCGTTCGCGATCGCGGAGCGGGTTTGGGCGAGGCGGGGAAGGCGTGGTGGGCTTGGCGAGGCGGAGAGATCGAGATGTAGAGGACAAG
Source organism: Teleogryllus oceanicus (assembly GCA_964035755.1). Classification (NCBI taxonomy): domain Eukaryota; kingdom Metazoa; phylum Arthropoda; class Insecta; order Orthoptera; family Gryllidae; genus Teleogryllus; species Teleogryllus oceanicus. The sequence goes on along the minus strand of CAXIVR010000005.1, from coordinate 83,166,317 downwards.
GCGGGGAGGGCGTGGAGAGAAGGGCGAAGCTGGAAGGGCGAGGCGGAGAGAGCGTGGCGGGGAGGTTGAGGTGGGGCGGTATGCAGACCTCTGGCCCACGGGCGCAACGCCACACCGAATTCGGGGAATTGACATCAGCCGGTCGGACACGGACGGATTGGATTTACAGAGGGCGAGAGGTGGGGGATGCAACTCTCTAATGCTTTCGTGTTTTCATTCCATTCGCGAAAGTGTCCTGCCGCAGGGGGGGACTGCAAATATCCAAGCTTATTAGCACGACGGGTGATTGCTTCACGGAAGAAGAAGCGACAGCAAATCGCTACTGCATACCACGAGATCGGGCTTTGTATTTATACGAATGATCGTGAGCGGGGCAACAGAATTCTCCACTGCCAACAAAGACGTCAAAACCTCTAGTTAGTTTCCATGAATTCTATCCCCGATTTCGCGCGAATTTATCGGTGTATGAAGAAGCACTTCACTGGGGACATCGATATCGTGATTCTGATAGAAGAAAAAATTTTTTGTATAATGTGAAGAACCTTAGCGAACCTTTGCGCTAGCTCCATTTGAACTGCGCATGCGCAGACGCTCAAAAGTGGTAAACAGGGTGCTTCATGCTATACAAAAAGTCTCTGAAGAAAACTTTCGAGAAATCGATTAATCAGATTTACGAAATCTTGCGATACAAATCGTCGTGTAAACAGAGGAATTAAAGGGGAATGAATAAAATTCCAAACATCGAGGAATTAATAATTAAACTGTACATGATGAATTGCGTAAACGAGTTAAACTTTGGGTCGACAGCAGCATATTGTTCCACTAATGTGCTGATCAAATCCCCGATTACACGCCAAGAAAACAAAAACGCCGTGTTCGTTTTTAAATAAACGTTTCAGAGCAACTGACCATGCACCAACGAAAATAAATGAGGCCGTATCTATCTCATCAAGCCACTGAAAATATGAATACTGGTAACGAAGAAAGAAAAAAAAATACACGTCAAAATGTCTCTCAGAAGCATATCACATTCCTTGAGGTTTCCCTTCTCGAACAACAAACAGGGACTTTTTCGATCGGACGTCCAAGAGGATTTTGCTTCTTTAACGAGGGAACTCGAGAAGCCCCTACATAACGAGTCGAGCGCTGACAGCGCAGCGGGGCGGAGGGTGTGGTGCGGGGCGGAAAGGGGGAGGGGAGGTGCGGGGCGGACGCGGGGTAAGGACGGCGCAAACGACCAACAGCAGTGAAGACGCAGATGCTGAAGGCGACGGTAACAAGGAAGGGAGCATCTCAGATGAGATACTTGCGGAAAGTCTTACTAGCAAGTCAATGAACTGTGCTTTTCGTGTGTCTGTTCGTTGTGTTTCGTTGCTATCATGCCAACTGAAAATGAAAACTGCCATGTTGTACTAGAAACTCAATAAATTGTTCTTCCAGTAATGTTTTCTTCTTATATTATGCAAGAGATCGGAAAATAAACTGCGAAGTTGATTTTAACAATGTAACATAAATTGCATGACACTATAATCTTCACTTTCTTATTACCAAAAAAAATCCGCAGATAATCGATCAATTTCCTTTTGTAATATAAATGATTACAGGACCAATAGTGCTGTAACTAATTCTAGTTATCACAACACAAAAAAATTAACGAAAACATGCTATTTAAAATACAGCTTATTTACAAAAGATTAGAATTCCCATCACGAAAAACTGCTGAAAAAAGAGGGAAGATCCTCACTGAGAAAAAAACTATTAATTTCCTTTTCTGCCGACCTGGATGGCCGAGGTAGCTAAGAGCGTGTACTGCCTCAGCGCTTCGGTCTGAAGAGTTGCGAGTTCCAGTCCCGCCTTGGGCATGATTGTTTGAACCTTGTCTCTCATGTTAATGTTGTCGCAGAGGGTTCTATGTGCTGCAGATCCCAGATCAGAGGAGTTCGCAAGTGTGTTGGTGTCGAGGGTTGGTCGAACCTGCGTTCAATCGGACGTGAAGAGTGGCCGGCTGTTGGATGGATCAAAGCCCTAAGAGAAGAAAAGCCCTACGAGACAACTATTGTACTACAGCTTCCGGGTCAATGACCCCCATCTCGATCAGGTTTTTCGTCCAATTTCCCTGATCCATTGAGCAAATGCTGAGATAGTCCCTTGTTTTGCTTCTGGACATAAATGTAACTTCATTTTCTGTGCACGTCTTCTAGAATTCAGTGGGAAATACAATTATTCAAATTATCGTTTCCATGTTGTCGCGGCAGGAAGTATTATTCCGAAGCACAACATGATAAGAGCCAAAATTTATTTCTTGTTTATCCTTGAAAATAGATTTTATTACATGGGAGTTTTTTTTCTCCCTTTCAAAATTCAAAATTTAAGTAGTATATGACTTAGTGTTAGTATATGACTTGGGATCACAGAATTTTGAAAATGTGCACACAATTCACTTTTCCCCATAGCACGTCATACGCAGTTTTTAACAGTTTTTTTGACGTAAAAATAAATAAATTTAAATAAATAAATAAATAAATAAATAAAATTTTCCTCTCCTAGGCATTTACATTAAGATTTCCTTATACTTCATCTTCTTGAATTTCTAAAATCTTGTCTTCTAAAACTCCAAATAGGGAATTTAAATACTGATATTAATATTTGATTTAACTAGAACTTCCACTTGAACTCAGTTTTCCACATTTCATGAGTATTTCCAAGACTCGTGTTCCAGTCAGTAATTTCATATTTCAAGTCACAATTAACTAGACAAAATTTTCTTAACAAATGTGATGCTGTGCTAAGATGGCAAAATATTATGTCACTTTTTTAAAAAAAAAATTCTATGAAAGTAGTTTTAAGATTCAAGATGTCATGAAAAATTACTCTGACACTTTTGTCTTATTGCAATTTGCCACCATTGTTTTTTCATAAACTACAAGAGAAACGCATCGTTTGCCTCCTAAATACAAACAAGAGTGACTTATGTCATGATAATGTGACTTATGTCATTTTGCCATCTAAACACTAGGCCAAAAAATTATATTGCATCTATGTGATTAATATTACAGTATGAAACGATGACGTAATGATGGGTATTAATACACGAGTGTGATATTACGTTACGAGCGAGTATTGTAAACTTCACACGAGTGTATCAATACCCATTACATCGAGTTTCATACGTCCTTTTTCTACGTCTTTTATAAGTTAAACTTTTACACTGAATCGTTTCGTGGCAGTGAAGTTGCAGGATTCAGCCACGGCCACCTAGCGGACAGCTACCCTCGCGTACTGCCGCAGGCGGCTGTGGTTATCACCCCTCCTGCGGGGAGAGTACTGCGCTAGTCAAATAGGATCAAAGTGAAATTACGATCCAATTTATTTTAAATAATATTACACGAAAAAATTACTACTAATAAAAGAAATTAAAACTGACAAGTTTAATTTAATATCAAATGCAATTTTAATGTACACAATCGAACGAAACATTTACTAGAATGATTTTTAATTATCAATTAAGAGGCAATACTTGGTTTGTAAGCTTCTCTGTGATTGGTCAAAATCGAATCATAAGGAAATCTGTATCGTAATTAGTAGGGGCGGATTTTAATGAACAGTCTTTTTTTTCTTTTCACTTTAAAAAAAATGCCGTTTAGTATAGAAATTCATTTTATTGTATGACAAAAGGAAATGACCCATTTTTATAGGTAATTATTTTGCATTTTTTGTCGATTTCGACTAATACTTTTTTTAATTTTTTTCGTCATTTTCAATGCATTTTTGCTGATTTCATCGATTTTAATATCCTTTTAATGGTACTTGCCTCAAATAATATTTTCGACGCAGCAAATGTTCCTCACAGAATTGCTCGGTAGCATATTCTATTTGTTCGCTTAGAAATTATTTTGACAGCCTTCGTGAGTATACAATTCTTGTGACGTATATCAGCGCCATTGCCGGTTCGGTCGATTTCGGGATAACTAAAGACAGAGATTTCCTGGTAAAGAACTGTCCAAACCAAAAGTTGCAAGCTGAACTCTCTGAAAGCTCTGAAACTACTCGAACGAATGGAAGACGCCTCGATTACATCAGAAACGTATCCAATTGAGTTTTTCATCTGGAGCTGTTCAGCTTGAGTTTTTCAACCGAAATGGTTTTGATTACACCTTTTACGTCATTTTTCTTTGCTTTTAGGGCATTTTTAAAGCATTTTATTGATCTTTTGTGATGTTTTAGGTCATCAAAATCCACCCCCTAGAAATGAGCATCATTATGCAACAGGTTGCAGCCTTCAAATGACAGCACTATGCAATGGGAATAGATTGGTTTGGTTTGTTTTTTTGGTGTTTCCAGGCGCGTCAACTGCTTTGGTCATTAGTCCTGTTAGTGTAGTGCATGTCGTTTCTCGGGCGATGGCGGTGATCTTCCCCCGCTGGATGGGGAGATCCGGCGCCGACCTACCGTCGGCTAGTGGGGTTTCCCCCTAACCAGGACTCTCCCACCAGCGGGGCACCGCCCCAGCCGGGAGAAGCTCTAAGCTCCCGACCGGTCTCCTGAAATATGTGGTAGTGTAGTGCATGTTAGTGTAAGTGCGTGTGTGTAAGGGGTGAGGAAACGACAAGGAAGAGGTAGGAAAGATCGCGCGTGGTTCGTAGCCCGTTTGTTAGGGTACTGCTCCGGCATTCGCCTGGGGTTGATCCGAGAAACCACGGAAAACTACCGATCAGAGAAGTCGGCAGCTAGAATTCTCCTCCAGCCAGCGACTGAATTCGACCTAGCTGAAAAGCTAGTGTCGAAAATCCTGCCGCCGTCAGGACTCGATCCTAGGACCTCCCGGTCAGAGGCGCTGCAGTGGCATCAGTTGATGCACTGAGCTACCGCTCCCGGTCAATGGGAATAGAAAAATGAATAATCTGTCGCACGTATCACGCGCTTCACGCGGACGCAATTCGGCCACCACTGTGCGGAGACGTCGGGCCGTCGAGGCGAGGCGGGCGCCCACTCCATCACAGTCCACCCCTTCTCCCGGCTCGGCTGGGCTCGCCTCGCCTCACATCGCGTTTTCGCGCGGCGCGGCGCCCAGCCCGTTCAACAAAAAAACGTCGCCTTTCTCGCGGAGGCGGTCGCCCCCCCGCCCCCACCCCTGACGGCGGCGGCGGCGGCAAGAAGCGCGAGGCATCAGTCACCCCGCGTCAGCCCCCGGGGGCGGGCGGGCGGGGACGCGGCGGAACCGAGGCGGGGGCGGGGCCAGGCGCATACAGGTTCAGAATTAACCATTGCCATCCGATTCCTCTTTTTGAATTGTATAAGCTCCCTTAGAAATTAGAAAACATTGTAACCTGTTGACGTATGTTACGACTACAACTCGAACGCTACATTAGAATAGTCTGAATAATAATCGCGCTCAAATGTTGGGGCATCATAGCTGAGACAATCCAATGCCATCCATGTAATTTGTCAACGTACAAATTGTGGTTGCAGGCTTCCGCGGACACAGTCCATGCGTCTTCCTGACAGCAAAGATAAAAAACACAGATATTGCAGGGAAAGAGTGGAAGAATCTAATGGCCGTGCGATACATTATAATTTCCGTCACTGACAGAGCTCAATAAATAAAGAATAGTTACAATGAAAACCGATATGCAACCAATGTACTATTTCACTTATCTTACGTGGAATATTTTGTTCATATGTGACTTATTGGGCATATACTTTGCTGTATCCCAATTTGAAATTCAGAATAATTTCGTAGAATCGACGAGCATATTAAAGTAGGGCGTTCTGAACACACTAACTTTCCGTTAGCTAACCCATTTCTTAAACAATTGAGACGCAGAAGGGCGGAGACATACATAAAGTAAATGTAGGTAATTACTATTACTTATGGTACATCTTCCTGACTGGGAAGATTGTCAAGATTGATTTTGTACCACGTGGACTCCAATTAATGGTTTTTGCTGGCACTGACGACATACGGGTTAATTTTTGTCCATTAGCTCACGATTGTACCTCCCTACTCTTCCTTGTCGCACAAGAAGTTGCATTGATTTCATCGATCGTGATGCGCCCCTTTATTCGGGATAATTCCGGGAAATGGCCCAAACCATGTCTTCCTCCGCGCTTGAAAGTCGTCGAAAGGTCGTAGTAACAGGTGAGCTTCAATCCAATTAAGCAGTCATTTAAGCAAGAAATCAATTAATGCAGGAAACTATGCGGGGACTAATGCCAACACTAATGCGAGTTCTCACTTCCTCTTGGAATTCCTTTTGAGTACTGTCACAGTGCTTGATTACTTGATTACATCGTGTCGAGAAGAGTGATACATGAATACATGTTGGATTTCACACTCATTAATGTTAAATGGCGATTTCGATCGAACATGCGAGTTTTCTGTACTACATATATTATAATGAATAAACCCAAATATGATCGCAATTGCCGAAGTGTTTTAGAGACAATTTTGGGCAGGAAACACGAAAGTCAAGAGTATCATTTACGAAAGAGCTGGCCAACTAAATTATATTTAATTAAGTTGCGAAAGGAAGACATAATCGGAAGATACAAAGAAAATTTACAACGACAAGATTCCGTCTTTACATGGTGATGATGATGATGATGATGATGATGATGAAAAGTTGAATTAAGTGCATAGAAAAACTTGATGACATTTCGATTGTGTTCATAATCGACATTGACCATTTCTCAAGTATATGAATGAGTGCACCTGAAATTTCTGCAGAATGCTATTAAAACAAATTTTGAAATATCAACTTTAAAACTGTGTGTATTTGTTGAATAATTTTATTTCACACCTCCCCGAGTCACCCAAAACTACTGTGAGATTTCTTATTGATGATACGAACAAACTTACATGCAACGGAGTTTGGTTGTGGACGATTATTTAAAGAAATTCTCCTAGAAATGTTGTACACATTTGACGACTCTCGATGTATTTTGCACCTTTCGTATCATGGCAAATCCAGTATGTTCCTTCCAATGAATCATCGGCACATCTGGAAACAACGCCGAAAGGCATCCTGAGTCGCGATATCCACGAGCGAATTATTCAACCCGCAGGATCTTAACAAGAGTACGTCGATCCGCCGCTACACCGCCTTCCATCCTTGAGGCTTCGCGCAAAGCGCCAGTTCGACCATGCACCCAGCCCGATGTACAGCGTGGTGCGGGGGCTGGCCTCGTCTTCAGACAGCCGATACTCGCGTTTGACACAGCTTATTACACACCCTCCACGCTCACCCCGTCTGTCCGTCCCGCCCCCCCCTCCCCCCGCCCGCCCCGCCCCGCCCCGCCCTGCCCTGCCCTGCCCTGCCCCGCCCGCCGGCCCGCCCCGCCCCGCCCCGCCCACGTTGCTCCCTGCTAATTGGAAGTTGAGCCTCCCGTGCGCGGCCATCAGAACGCAGGACGGGTGCAGTTTTATCTAGAGTCCCTGCATACAAAGAGTAGCGCGATTTCAAAGGCCGCCTAAATTTTAACATCCCATTTACCAGTCTCCATCAACACTGATTTAAATTGGAAATCACACATCAACAAAATATCGCTAATAGTAGAAAAGAAACTTTCGAAATTATATTCATTTTTAAATCATAAATCTTCTTTACAAATAAAAACATCACTCTCTATGTATAAATCTATTATAAGACTTTGTATGCTGTACGCCTCCCCACATGAGGTGGACCTGCCAAGTCGAACTTTACAAACCACAAATCTTTGGAAGTAAAACTCATCGGACAGCATTCAGGCGATAAGAAGAAATTACAACACTGCAAGGTAATATGGAGTGTTGGAGTATATTATCATTAGTAGATATTTTTGGTAGATTGGTGTTTCCCAATTCACCCACAATACTGCACAGTTCAACTGGCTATAAAATGGCGGAATCTCCGGCGCAAAAAATGTGCTGCTCTCGATATCTAGGGACTCTTAGATTTATCCAGAGTCCCTAGAGTTGTGCAACCTGACCGGTCGCCGCCATTCAAAATCCTCTCATCTGATAGCCCCGCCAAGAAACAGCCATGTGTTGAGAAGCGATGATAACAATTAAAGGCACGATGAAGATTTTCAATGGTTTCGCGTAGACTGGCTATCCCAACACGCATAGACATGTAATGATAAAAATATATTATTAATGAGTTATTTGTTATTTTTTGCCACTTTCAATTTTTAATTTTTTTTCTGGAATTTTGCGTCATTTTTGCCATTTTACGTATTTTGTTTCCTTTTCGTGTTTTTGTTCGTTAGTTAAAGTTTCATGAATTTACAATGCCACTCGAAAACAAAGTTTCATTGTATCATCAATTCATGACGAAATTCACTACTGCAGTTTTTTCGAACTCTCAAAATTGCACGGATCTACGGGAACTTCCTCGACATCTCAAAATTGACGATTCGAAGATCGGAGCTGAGGATTACATTTCCTCCTAAAATAAAGATTTTTTGTTAATTATAATTCTATATAATAAATTTAATTTAAAATGGTAAAATTTACAGAATAAATAAACATATTCATACATATTTTTGAACATTTTTTTAAATAGGTCATTTTCCCCTTAATTTTAAGTCATTTTATAGGTCATTTTGAAAGAATTTTTTGGTCTTCAGAATTCCACCCCTGTACATATCAAAGTCAACAAACCCGTAAGTAATCGTGTTTTGAGAGTTTGACCAAAACACGCTTTCACTTAAGTTCACTTTCTCACGCAATTGGGTGGAATCGCCGCTCTGATTCGATCAAGAGCTCCGGGTGTGTGGGAGAGGTGGCGGCACGCCCACGCACTCAGCACACGCCCGCCACCGCCCCCACCGCCCGCGCGCCATCTGACATCGATACTGCCATTAGCGCGCTGGATTACGCCAAGACCTGCGGCGGCGGCTGCCGCAACCGCGACCGTCCTCGTGCGATAATAATAGAATTACAATAGCTGCTTCGTTAATACAATTACAATACATTTCGAGACTAATTAAACGGATGGATCGTAAACCCTCCCTAAAACAATAACAGACGCCTGGTAATCCGAGGCCGGCGCGTTGCAGCTACAAGCCCCGCCCCCGCCGTGTCTCCCTGCCTACCGCTGTGCGGTGAACGTCACCGCCGGAAAGCCGCATGAAAAGGGAGAGTTGTTGGAGATGAAAGATGGCTGAGGGTAGAAGGTGAACAGAACATGTCGGGCGCGGAAGTTTCTTTCAAGGATCCTGACGTTGAGAACTGCTGCGGAGAAAATCGTTCTGTTTCATGTCAAGTCTACCTATTACAGGCCTGAGCAGGAAACCCATCCCAATCGTCTGGTCGTTCGTCAAGGTTATTCTATTCGATAATTGAATGAAAAGTTCAGCATCTCAATCTTTAAAGTACACCATTTTTTTGCCTACTCACATGCATTGGCAATCACGAGGGTAACTGATTTCTTAGCCCCAGGGAATGGTAGTAACTTGGTGCAACTACTTCTAGCTTGACAGAACCCTTCACAGTGTTGTTTTTTTAATAACATGTCAAGTTAGCAACAACATATATGAGAAGTGAATACAACATGTCAACAGCTCTACAACCGCGGAAACAAGACGTGTCTTGACGGCTGAAAAAAGAATTGGAAAATATATCTATCTTATTTACCAGGTGATTTAGACGTCGCTTCAGTGGGCGAAAATATAATCCTACAATAAATCAGATGTTAGATAAAGAGGAACTACATATATTCCAATAAACTGTAATGTTCATGTTTTGTCTTCAGAGTAAAGTAACTGCACGAGAATTGACTTAAGAGAGATATACACGTGAAGCTGGAAACGAGAGAGATGCGAGCGGGTGGCACGTTGGAGACGAGGGGGATGGAGGATGAAGCAGACTTCATCCGCTTCCTCGTTCTAGGAAGAGCCATTATTACAGAGGCAGGCAGAACAAAGCAAGGGCAGAATATCAGGTGAATGGCAAGTCAGGGCGAGACACAAGCAAAGAATAGGCGGGCGGGCGGGCGGGCGGGCGGGGCGGGCCAACGGGCGGGCCAACGGGCGGGCCAACGGGCGGGCGAACGGGCGGGCGAACGGGCGGGCGAACGAGCGGGCGAACGAGCGGGCGGGCGGGCGGGCGGGCGGGCGGGCGGGCGGGCGGGCGGGCGGGCGGGCGGGCGGGCGAACGAGCGGGCGGGCGGGTGAACGAGCGGGCGGGCGGACGAACGGGCGGGCGAAGGGCGGGCGAAGGGCGGGCGAACGGGCGGGCGAGCGGGCGGGCGAGCGAGCGGGCGGGCGGGGCGGGCGGGCGGGCGGGCGGGCGGGCGGGCGGGCGAACGAGCGGGCGGGCGGGCGGGCGGGCGGGCGGGCGGGCGGGCGGGCGGGCGGGCGGGCGGGCGGGCGGGCGGCGGGTGGTGAAGAGTGCAGGTCGCGGGGCGAGGGGGGAGGCGGAGCGGGGCGGCCCAGGCGAGCGCGCCCTGACTGCCCGCACCGCCCCAGGCGCCGGACGTGCGTCTCGTCCAACCGGCTCCGCGACCCTTGACGAACGGGTCTCGCAGCGCCGCAAAACACAGGAGCCGCAGCGCGCGCAAACCTCTCCATAAAAGCGCGGCGGGCGCTCTGCAGTGAGGCGAGCCAACTTCCAATGTTCCGATGATATTGTACCTTAGAACGCCTTTTTAATATAATAAGCGTGTTGCCTTGTAAGGCACTTTCTTAGCTGGACAGTGCAATTATACTGCTTCTCTGAATGTACGCACAACTTCAGTAATGCGAGCGACGAGAATGGTCGAAGCTGTGGATCAATAAGTCATAAATCTCGAATGTTCTTTTTGCAAATTAATCGTTAGGAATCGAACAACTACGTTACAATAGAATTTACATCTACGATGTCTTTTGACGCGGATTTCTGAGGATCAGAACTGAAGTATTACGAATCCCTGTGAATTTACAAACGCAATAAATATTTGCTAACATTACTAATATTTCATTTACACGAAGAAAGACTCACAATATTGTTGTTTTTTGTTAATTATTTCAAAAGTGCATTTTCGTTTGCACAACAATTAGTCATTAAGGGAATGAAAAGTTCTAATATAATAATAATTACATATAATTATTTTCTTTCTCGTTCCGAAATGCTTATTTATAAAACACCAAAAATGTTTTAAACAATTAAATGCTCATTAAGAGCGCATTTCACGTCAAACAGAACGAGTTTGCGCAACAGAGTCGTCACGCAAAGTAGAAACATCACAGCAGTGCATAACGCCGTCCTTACACTGCAGATCTCCGCGTTCGTGTCAATACAGCATCTGCCTGGTCCGTTCGGCCTCTCGCCCTGCCACTACACCCGCCCCGCCCCGCCCCGCCCCGCCCCGCCCCTAGTCGGGCGTCGAGCAACCGCCGCAGTCATTTAACGAATTAAACACAAACAGAGCGTCAGCGCGATTCGAAGCCGTCGAAGGCCGCAGCTCCAGGCGGTTAGGGGGGGGGAGGCGATGTGCGGGGCGAGGCGGGGCGAGGCGGGGCGAGGCGGGGAGGGGGGAGGGGGGAGGGGGGCGAGGCGGGGAGTTGAGAGGGATGGGAGGAGAACTCGGACGAGAAGTGGGAGAGTCAATGAAGAAAACCATAGTGGAAAGCAAGAGAAGGATGGATACTACGAGGCTAGGCGGAGTGAAGGGAAGGCGAGAAAAGAACAGATACGACGTGGTATATTAGAAATGTAAGCAAATATTTACTGCGTTTGTAAATTCACAGGGATTCGTAATACTTCAGTTCTGATCCTCAGAAATCCGTGTCTTAAGACATCGTAGATGTAAATTCTATTGTAACATAGTTGTTTGATTCCTAACGATTAATTCCTTTCTCCTTCAACTCGCTGCTTTTCGGGAATAGTTTCGATTAAACACAAGAATCCCAGATTGATTTATCAGAATGCAACTTCAAGGCAAAAAACATGGCCTGTTAAGAAGTATCACGATATCCGTTTCCCATTGTGTATTTTCATCAGACCTAAAGAAAGATCACACGGCACACACTGAATCGCACCGCCAACCATGCCTTCCCGTCTCCATGGGATCCACCGGCCTATCAATGTTATTCCTCGCACGGCCCGCGCGCGTCGCGGAGGCAAATCCAATAGCTTCCTCAGCACCCGCCCCGCCCTGGGGATCCGCCACGAGCCGCCGGCTTCTTGAGCGCGGAGCCCTTAATACATTCAGACCCTTGAGCGCGGCCCGGCCCCCCCTGCCCCGCGGCCGCCGCCCCCCCCCCCCCGCCTCCCCCGCGGCGGCTGCCCCCCGGCGCGCGCCGTGATTTGTGGGCAACGCATAGATGCCGGGGCTGGGGGGGGGGGTTTAAACGGGCAGGCCCCCTTTAAAACGGGGGTGAAGTGGAGGTGTTCGTAAGATTGAGCGCAATATGCAGAATTTCCACTTGTCTAAATTCTATTAGTGGGAAGTAAAGGTATGATCATAACAATCCATTTTGATCTCCGTTTTCAAACTCATTTATTTTGCGATGTGTCTATCTGGAAGCTAACGGAGGTATTATTAGAGCGAAGATTGGTTATAATAGTTAATGTCCGATTTGGTTGACCGTCTAACTTTTCCTTTTAACTCACCAGTGCAGTGGCCAAAAACTTAACACCAGAGTATAGCTCCGTCGCGTCATTGGGGCTTGAATTTCTTTTGCGTGTGCCAACCGGCTTTGCTTTCCCTTCCAGGAAGACATGCAAAATTGTTTCGGGTCCTTCAAACCTCCGGCTTTAATCCTGCGTACTAATGCCATAAGGCGGGGACGCAAATGAAATGGAATGTAATGGCCAACTGAGTATCTATCAAGCATATTTGGGTACTAGGGGATAACGAGGCACGAGACAGACGCTCGGGATTTAACAACGATTTTCCCCTTTCAGAGCACACGCACTCCTCAGACTGGCACAGAGTTACTCGGACAACGGACACATTGAGGCCTGAAGCAAGTCTCGCAAAAAAATGAGTACGGCGCCAGGTGCTCTGAGATATTGCTATCAGTCGACTTAGTCGGCTTTTTAAAAACAATTAGATTTAAGGGTCCTTTAACATTGTCACTGCCGTCCATGAGTGCTAACTTAATATGTGGATGAGAGCTGTAATAACAAGCAAATAAACGATGGTAGTGGTATCGTATATTGAGAGAAGAGAGCAGGAAAACAGCGATTTGACCGCTCTAGAGCCCGCCACAAATTCCGAATTTCGTCTAGAGAACAAACGTACTATTCGTATTAATTTCGGAGTCAAGAAAAGACCCTCCTCTGTGAGTTGTCACTCTTATGGCGAGAGCGTAAAGCGATTAGTGTTTCCATCCTACTCGAACGACTCTTGTGTGTTTGGGGTGTCTGCCCGCCTTCCCACTGCACCCTGTAGGCACTGATGAGGAGCCGCCACTGATGAAGGGGTGTCGCTGATTAACTATTCAATCGGGCAGAAATTTCTAATGACCTTTATATATACGACCGAAGACCCCGCCGTCACAAAAATGCAAGGAAATTCGAAGTATCAGGCTCTATTATGCACCTTTCCCTCTCCACAGGGGCCAAGATCCTTTATTAGCCACCTAGAAGGTTTTAACTTTCTTTGCCGGATCCCTTTATAAAGAAAACTTCTCGACCGCTGAGAGCCTTTCAGAAATCTGACATGCTCAAAAGCAACTACGATGATACTCAAAACAGATCAAAAACCAAAATAATGTGGTTACTCATACGCAGGGGAAATGGTACAAGCGCGCTAGCTTCATTAGCCGATTCCTTCTCGGGAGTATCTGCATAGACTAAAGAGGTAGTCTTTACTCTATGGTATCTGTCACGAACAGAGAGAGAGAAAGCGCGCGAGCGAACGAGATAGAGAGAGAGAGAGAGAGAGAGAGAGAGAGAGAGAGAGAGAGAGAAAGTGACAGAGAGTGCGTTTGCGATGAGAAACTTGGCAGTTAGACTGCACCATCATCTCGAGTGCCCGGCGGCAGCTGTTTCAAGTCGTCCGCTGTTCGACTCCGCGCCCCCGACGCGCTCTGGTGGCCACGAAAGCGCTCCGACCGTTGCCAACAGCATCGTCCGCACTTAAGACTCCGCTTTGTTGCCGTTTTTGCTGCAGGTCGCCATTGCTGTCCGTTATGCCTTCTACAACTGAAAAAAAGGATTGTCCAAGTTCGCTTTCTCTATCCGTCTGTGACGTTTTCTCAGCAACCTACTCCACGGCCTATCACCTCAAAGCGATACATTTATAATTATTACGAGACTGTGATCCACATAGTGACTTTAAGACAATAGGAACTTTGAGCACAGTGTTGATACAACAATTGAAAGCAATATATCGACCATTCACACCACATTGTAGCATCTGCGCATGAATAACTCAAATTGCGCATGCGCAAAAGGTCGATTGCTCTACGCTACATTGTGTTATAAGTACCAAATTATAATACGCAATATACCGTTACGAATACTGATGAATCAATAGGGATAATAAAAATTACGCTTCAATGTCTTAAAGACATTTACATTATTACATACACTTAACTATTTACATAACAGTCTTTGTAAACTGCAGTTTGTATTAAACAGATGCAAAAAATAGACAAGTCGAGTATCTTATAAAATGAATCAATAGGGAGTTTAAGCACAGTATAGCGTACAGCAGTCGACAACAATATCGATCTTCTGCGCTTGCGCAGATGGTAGAGATTGCTGTCGATTGCTGTACACTATGCTGTGCTTAAACTCCCTAATAATCTCCTACTATTGTTACTTCTTACCAAAACAGAAATTGTATTTATTGAATTCGTAACCAATCTACTGTTATAATTATAATGCTGTATTTAATTATAAAAATATAATTGTATATTTTTATATAAATTGAAAAAATTATTATTTATTTTTATATAAATTAAAGCATTTTATATTATAATAATTATTATATATTTTGTAATACTTTCATTTTACAAAAAACAATTACAGCTACTAAATATTTTTTATGAAATATTAATTAATTAAATATAAAACGTACGAATAAGAAGAAAAATGGATATTTGGATGTTCGGATGCATTTTCAAAATTTAAGAGTCCAGAATTAGTACGTACAGTTTTGTTTCTAATGTTAATAACAAACATTGCTCGCAATGAAGCAAAACACCCACTTATTACTTTGCGATTAAATCGTGAGGCAGCGTATCTTCCTTCGCAGGTCCTGCCTACAATCATCCGAGAGTTGACGGACAGGGCGCAACGGACGGGGTGGATTGCCGAAGCGAATTCTGTTATTGGCGCGTTTTTCCGTCCCTCTGATATTAAACCGGGCAGTAATTGGACGCAACGGAAGAAGTGGCGCTTTCAACGGTAGCGCCTCACCAAACAAAACCTCGTTTACTCATCTTCGATGTAATGACTTTACAGCCAACGAAACAAGTTTAGGATTACATTTTGTCTAAAGGATGCGAACGGAAGGTGTTTCCGCTTGTGTTGAGCTATCTTCACAGCGCTCTTTGGCCAGTGTGGATGTACTAGAAGGAATGTGTGAGATTTTTTAGTGAAGGTTAGCAACCTCATGACATGGAAGATAAAAAGATCTGTGTGCGCGTTTTTATGGTCAACGTTCACTCGAAATGAACCAACTTCAAAAGTTGCCAACATAATTGCACCTTCATTTGTCTGAAAGAGTAGTGGTTGCGATCACAGGCATGCAAAACAAATGTGACACTTCTGTTAGCGCCAGAAATGTCGTAACTAGTTTTAATACAGTGAAAGCTCAAGATAATTGACTTTTCAATCATAGTATAAATGAGGGACGATATTCATTTGATAATTCTAAGGTTTAAAAAGCCCTTCATAAAAGAAATGGCCTTCAATGTATAATATAGCTAAAAAAAGTATCACATCTTGAAATTTTCTTTAATAACAATAATGTTCTTTTTCGTTGTATCAGAAGTCACACTACAGCAAACATAGTACTAACTATAAGGGTATAAACGAGTAAAGAGTATAAACAAAATATCATTGTGACTAATAATATTCATAGCGCAATACAAAAAACCATCTCTCAGATTCAGAACTGACACACATCTGAACGTATATCTGTTAAAAGAATTCCCGTTAATACTAACAAGGCCATGGGCGAAAAATATAACACTCATGCACGAACACGCAACGCGCACTACACTTGCAGAGCTTGTTTCGAAAACCGCTACAAAAATTAAGCGTAGTACGCGAAAATCCGGATACTGGCTGTAATCCCAGACACCCTCAATTAAAAATGAGGTTTTCAGTCCGGCCTCACCACCACGCGAATTCACTACGTTTACAGCAACCTCCCAACGAGCAGAAGTGCCCTCAGCGAACTTCACGCTCGTAACGGCTGGACTCGAAACTATTCATGACACCTCTCGTCCATCCGTTTCAAAACCAGCGAAAATGTTGGGTAGAGACTAGTCACTGCACTATGAATGTGAAAACTGGATAGTACCAATCGTGTACCGGGTGCGGTGGGTCAGTGCATCAGCTGATGTCACTGCAGCGCTTCTGACCGGGAGGTCCTAGGTTCGAGTCCTGACGGCGGCAGGATTTTCGACACTAGATTTTCAGCTAGGCCGAATTCGGTCGCTGTCTGGAGGAGAATTCTAGCGGCCGGCTGCTATAGACGGTAGTTTTCCGTGGTTTCTCCGATCAAAACCACGCGAATGCCGGAGCAGTACCCTACCAAACGGGCCACGGACCGCGCGCGATCTGTCCTTCCTCTTCCTTGGCCTATCCTCTCCCTTTACACACATTCTTACACTAACATGCACTACACTACTACATATTTCGGGAGACCGGTCAGGAGCATAGCGCTTGTCCCGACTGGGGCGGTGCCCCGCTGGTGGGAGAGTCCTGGTTAGGGGGAAATCCCACTAGTCGACGGTAGGTCGGCGCCGGATCTCGCCATCCATCTCCCTAGAAAAAAGCATGCACTACACTAACGGGATTAATGACCAAAGCAGTTGACGCGCCCGAAAACATGAAAAAATCAATCAATCAAACCAATTGCGTAAGTGAAGACTGGAAAATGAAGTGAGATATTAAAGATCCCAAGCGGGTTTTGCGCCTGAAACAAAATTCCGAAATTGGAGAAAACTATCTTGTATTTTATCTTAACGGCGAAATTAAAGAAAATGAAGGTTTGGAATGGAGAGAGCCAGGGCAATTTTCTTCGAATTGGCGTCTAATTCAAACCTTGTTAATCAAATATGTTAGGTAATAAATTGAATTTTCGTTGTTAGAAGAAAAATAGCGAAGAAAGATTCGAGCGAATAGAGAAGGAAAATTATGGTTTAATCATGCACAAAAAATGGGAATTAAGATACATGTTCGTTTTTCGCAAATGAAGAAAAAGAATCACAATGAAAATGCCGGGTTGTCGCTTAAAAAGTCTTTGTTGGTTCCAATGGTGATATCCATGAGGGAAAAACCGAAAATTTTACTTGTTATTACCTAAAATATATTAATAAGAACGTTTGAATTACGACGCCAATTGGAAGAAAATTTTGCCGTGACCTTCCAAGTTTTATTTTCATTCTCTACAAAATGGTTGTCACTTAACTACTGAAAGGACCTTCTAAACGATAAACTTTGTTTTCGATAATTATATAATTCGATATGTTAACACTTATTTGATGCAATTTATATGTTCGCAATTGACACTTGTTCGCAACTGACATTTATTTGCATCTGACACTTGTTTGCCAAAAATTCTTGTAGAAACGTCCATTCACAGAATTTAAAAATCTTGGATCCTCCCGTCCTTTATCACGATTGGTAATTTTGTACGTGTCAATCACACACTTCTTTTAATCGAACCTCCAGTTCATCCAGTGAGAAGTCCTACGAACCGGCAACGTTGTTAGCAAAAGAGGGTCGGAAACCGCCTGCGTCATCAGCCGCAACAACGGCAACCGTCATCTCCTCGGACCCCCATCCCCACCCCACCCCACCCCTACGCCATTTGCATAGATATTCTCTCCCATTCAATCTGACTTTATCTCCGGCCACGGCAGCGACGACGACGAAGGAGAAGCGATTCTTTCGCGGGACGACGGACGGACGGACGGACGGGCGCGGTCTAATGAAAATTTTAGAGGAAGCGAAAATCTTTGTGAAGTTCATGGAAAGTAACCGGATTTATTAAAATATTAACGCGGAAGGGGATTAAAAATCAACAAATGGAGGTGGTCCTGGGGCGCTGACGCTATTCTTCTGCAGAGGGTGGAGAGGGAGGGATGGAGGAACGGACGGGGAAGAGCGTGAGGGAGAGGACGAGACGCGGTAGGGTGGACGGCTCGGAAGATGCTCTCTTCTCGAGCGCAGGGTTGCCAACGTAAAAGGATGCCTTGCTGTAGGTTCACATTGCTAATTGTGTATACTGCAGAAATCTTCGTTTTTTTTCGAACTCCTTAGAACGAAAATACACTGTAGATGTAATGCATTTACAAAGATTTTGTTTATAAGATTAAGAAAGCGACCACTGAGAATATTATTGTAATACATGTTACACATTTTTCATTTTTTAATTGTTATCCTTTTATGACGTATCGATACATATTGTTATGCAAATTTAACACTTGAGTATAAATAAATATAGAAACAATACTTTGTTTATCAACATGTTTGGCTACCATCAGCTAACGGGGTTCTCCTCAACCAGGTATCTCATACCAGTGGGGCACCGCCCCAGCTGGGACAAGCCTTAAACTCCCGACCAGTCTCCTGTCACGCGTTGTAGTTTACTGCACATAAGTGTGTGTGTGTGTCAGTGAGTAAGAGGTGAGGATAGGACAAGGAGGAGAAAGGAAAGATCGCGCGCGATCTGTGGCCCGTTTGTTAGGGTACTGCTCCGACATTCGCCTGGTGTTGATCGGAGAAACCACGGAAAACTACCAATCAGAGCAACCGGTCTCTAGAATCCTCCTCTAGACAGCGACAGAATTCGACCTAGCAGAGGCGAAAACCCTGCCGCGTCGGGACTCGAACCTAAGACCACCCGGTCAAAGGCACTGCAGTGACATCCGTCGACGCCCTGAGCCACCTCTCCCTGTTTCATCACGCAAAATTCATTTGGTTTATCGAGAACACGAACGCGCTCCAGAAACAAACAGGGTCAGCGGGCAGCTTTTTGCGGAAAGTCGAAGGGAGCGCGCGGCCTCCGCGGCGGAAACGGAAGCCGAGGAGACGGCGCCGCGAGCGTCGGCCGCAACGGCTCCGGTTGGAATTGGAAGGCGGGGCGCCGCGTCGCGACGGGGCCTTCTGAGAACACGAGCAGCCCGCCTGGCCAGTCGGCCCTTCCTTCGCCTCGGGGGGACCACGGACGGCCGTTCAGCGGGCAAAACCTCTCCAGCAATTAACATTCGCTTTAGAACCGTGCTAGGTTTGGGCTTTTCTAAAATAAGAAGAAATAAAAGAGGTCATCTTCGTCAACATATTGGCTTTATTAAGATAGCCGGCTTTCGACGGCTTTGCCGTCATCGTCAGTCTCGCTGCTGTCGGCAAAAGTCGTCCGAAAGCCGGCTATCTTAATAAAGCCAATATGTTGACGAAGATGACCTCTTTTGTTTCTTCTTAAAAGAACGTCAATAACACCAAATCAGAATTCCCACAATTTTCTAAAATAGCCAATTTTTTTTTTAAAAAATATTCAAATATCACAAAATTCTGGTAATAAAGAAATTACAAGAGCAATAATTGTTGTTGTTTTTTTGTTTAAGTGGCTTTGCCAGTTTTAACAGATGTGCGCCACGGCGCTGCCGTCAATGTACTGCCATTCCCCAGGGGCACAGGGGACATGTGCGGAGATTGAACCAAGGGGCACAGAGTATGAGGTCACAGAGAGCATTTCGCGGGCACGGATGCGACAAGTTTTCTTCGAAATCAAGACGACCATTGGTAATCCATGATGTACTTTGTATTTAGTTAATTTCCTCGTGTTTAGGAGTACCGAAGCCATTTAGTAGGTCCATTAGTAATGATCTAATGAATCGACAATAGTGGTAAAATGATACCAGTGATTGAAGGCATAAGTGTTAGCCATGACGTCACAAGCCGCCCGCAGGACATCGAGTCCATCCTCCGTGTGCGTACGATTTGAACTGTCTCATATATAATCAACTATTTAAAAATCGGAAATCTCTTCATGGGTAAAAACTCGCATCTTTCTCTTTAGTCGCCCACATACGCACGTTTGTGTGTGAGTGAGTGAGAGTGAGAGAGAGAGAGAAAGAAAGGAGAAAGTAGAGATAGAGAGAAAGGGGAAGAAAGATAAAGACAGACAGACTGAATAGTTTCAAAAGTTAATAGGAAATTAAATGATTTCCTGGGACGAAAAACGCCTGTGGCAAGAAATGAACTAGAATGTGTTTCATACGGCTGAGGCAATAAAGCGTCGACACTAGCACACTTCACAAACAAATATTAACGAAAATGGGAAGCTGAAAAGTTGTTTCGATCCTGATTGGCAGACAAACTAAGAAAATGTGTGAGAAGTAGATCTGATTCCAGTACAAATTTCGAATTTTATTCGTATCGAGCGTAAGAACAACAAATGAGCGTATCGAAATTGCTTGTTAAGGAAAAAGACCAGAACTCATGGCATCAGACTCGTCACTCAAAATAAGGCATCACGGATTAATTGATTTTTACTTTTGAGAATCGGCACTTATAAGACATTTCTTTAGCTAAGAGGTACATTCATATGCTCGAATATTCAAAAAAACGAGCCATTGTGGACCGACCTTTCTATGACGTCAATCGCCGGCTACATTTTAAACCCGCATCAGAACTGGCCGAGCCTTAGCACTTTACTAGATAGGAGTGGATGTTGAGTTTTCTGAGAGAAGGCAGATAGAAAATACTCGGAAGACAACCACATCCAATCCGCTTGTTTCCGTTGCTAAATAATGTTATATTTCACATTACTACAACTGTAAGATTCTAATAGTCTAGAAATTTCTTCAAGACGACCACAGTCACTTCAGCCTGACTGCACATCTTGATGTCAATTATCGCCTAGCATTTAAACTGATCTTGTGCTGGAAGATCCTTTCTTCATGAAATAATAATAATAATAATAATAATAATAATAATAATAATAATAATAATAATAATAATAATAAATATTTTACTAATGAGAAAGTTTAGACCACACGGCCTTCTCTTCTTCGCGTTATAACATTTGCACACTATATTTCTGTCATATTTTATTTCTGGCACGCTTAGATAATGAAAGCTTTTAAATACCTACTAGCTTCTAAAGTTTCTTCAAGAACCACTCTATCCTGATCGCGCATTTTGATGCGGTCCAATCACCGCCTAGTGTATAAACCTGATTCCGATTCAGGGGGAGAGCCGTCTTAATTCGCGGGAGGGCAGGGGGAGGGGGCAGAGGGTCCGGTCTCTGGGCCGCAGGGGGCGCCGCGGGCCACGGCGGCTTGAGGTCGCGGACCTCTGTCGATGGCGGCGGGGGCGGAAGGGGCATGCCGCGGGCGGAGCAGGAAAAACGCCGCGCGGGGCCGGCGGGGCGGCGAGGGGCACCCGGAGCCAATTACGAGGCAGCAAGAAGCAGCGCTGGCCGACCGACCGGCCGGAGGACGGCCGGGGGCGGGGACGGGGACAGGACGGACAGGACGGACAGGACAGGACAGGACAGAGACAGGAGACAGGACAGGACAGGACAGGACAGGACAGGACAGGACAGGACAGGACAGGACAGAGACAGAGACAGAGACAGGACAGGACAGGACAGGACAGGACAGGACAGAGACAGGACAGGACAGGACAGGACAGGACAGGACAGAGACAGGACAGGAGACAGGACAGGACGAGGACAGAGACAGAGACAGGACAGAGACAGAGACAGGACAGGACAGGACAGAGACAGGACAGAGACAGGACAGAGACAGGAACAGAGACAGGACAGGACAGGACAGGACAGGACAGGACAGGACAGGACAGGACAGGACAGGAGACAGGACAGGACAGGACAGGACAGGACGGACGAAGACGACAGGAACAGGACGGGACGGGACGGGATGGAGTTGGATGGGGCGGGGCGGGACGGCGTGGAGCGGAGAGAGAGTGAGGGGGGGTTGTTGAGGGAGGCGTAGTCCAGCGCTGAGATACAAGAGGAGTTCGGGGCGGGTGGAACAACTGAAAGACGCGAGGAGTTGAGGGTGGGTGGCGAGAACTGGTTGTTGGACGTGTATACGTGAGAGCAAGGTAGGCAAGATGGACGTGTTGTAAGAAATACCTCGTGGTGGAGAGTAGGAAGGTGAGTGAGTGAGTTAGAAGGGATGACAAAAATTTCTCAAAACAAAACAACGGCAGCGGCTCAGAGAGAATGAACAAGATGGGCGGGTGTCCTGGAGATTATGTCTTGCATTCTAATGAATAAATTGCCCTGTGTACATATCCTATGTGCTCCAAACTGGATATTTCTAGTCTATTCTTCTTCTCGTTCAAGTTTTATATTCTTGCGTACTCTCATATGAATTTTACTTAATTTCCAATTACGATTAATGACCAACTGGATATTCAGAGTTAAAATGGATCCAGAGATCACCCCCTTTTATACAGCACAAACTTTGAGTATATATATATATATATATATATATATATATATATATATATATATATATATATAAGAAAAAAGAAACTCTTTTATCTTCCTGAAGGGTTTTCGTAAAAGTTGGAAATCTGAAGTCCACTGCGATATCAATTCCTGGCGTGCCGTTTTCAATACGTCCGCCCAGTTCAGCTGCTACCCTCAGAAAAGAAGTTTTTCTTTCATCTGACCACCGGTCTCGCCCTCGGTCTATGGTGGCGGTCTCTCTTGTTCTAATTTCTAGTTAGCATTCCTAATATTCATCCGCGTTGGCGCGCGTTCAAAATACTCCTTTCCCTCGCTCTCTTAGGTCGGATGTGACACGTTTTCGAAGTCTAAGAAAACGGACGGTCACAAGGTAACTTCATTTTAGCTTAAATCTAATTTGTTAGTTATTTAGTAGTACTTTGGCAATATATACGGGCAGCGCGAAGCAAGGCGCCGCGCCGGACTGGCGCCAGTCTGCCGCGTGGCCGCCGGCGCGACGGACTGGTGCGCGGGCGCCGGCCGGGCCGAGCCTACGCGTGTGCTGGCGGTGGCTTCCGCCGTTCCACACGCACGGCGACCCCGCTACGATCAACCTCCCCGCCCTGCCACGATCCCACCGTATCACCTCCGCTCTACCCCCAGGCGTCTCAGCCCGTCCCTTCCCTCTGCCCCGCCCCCATTCCACCTCGCGCTGCGCCACTCGTTCCATTCATGCGACCACGCCCCTCTCCGATCACCCTCTGTTCCATCTCGAACGGTCCCTCCAGGAAACCCCCTGCTTTGCATCTCCACTAACCGCCAGCCCAGTCCCCCCGCCACGCCATGCCCCGCTCAGAGCCGCGCTGCTCTACCCCCTCCGTCCCCTATCAGGCGAGATTTTCCCCGCCTAACCTATACCTCGATTTTCTGTAGTGGCCGATGGCATTAGGTCATTGTTACACCTCCTGCGTTATAAAATGGATCTTTTTAATTGTAAGCACATTTCTTAGGCAACGAACCCCCTTTGCGAACAATGTTCCAGAACTAATTAAAAATATTCATTTTATAAGGCAGGAGGTTTAACAATGACCTAATGTCATCGGTGAATAGAAATACTGAAGTATAGAACCCTGTACTGCCTCATACCGCCCTGTTCTCAACACCTCCCATCCTGCTCTGCCTCAAACGAGCCGACCCATTCACTCTCGCTCCGCATCTCCACGGTCCGTCTTTCCTAGTATCCTCCCACATTGCCTCTCTCCGACCGGCCTCACCTCGCCTCTACCCGCCCCGGCACCACTCGTACCGCCCAACCTTGCATTAACGCCATTCTGCCCCATTCCACGTCGCGCTGCCCACTTCCACCAGCCTCCGCTCCTCCCCGCTCCCCTGTGCTCCGTTCCGACCAACCATGTCTTTTTGACCCACGTGCAACTGCGCACGCAAATAACATAGTATTGGTAACACATGGACTAGAGACATAACTCATCCGGAACATGAAACACGCTCCCACTACACTTATCAAACGAACTTAAGAACATATCCAGTACGAATTACGGTGGCAGTTGGCAGTATCGCGGAAGAAATCGAGTGATTTAAGACTTAGCGCCCTCTAACCAGTTTTGCAGTTCAAACGACGATCTAGATTCTATGGGTGGAGACCTGTAAACTACTCACTAGTCATAACTCCGTTATCTTTCCCAACATTATACTAAATACAGTTATTGCAAATTAAATAAAATTGTTGGCGACACGAAAATCGAAGTAAATACTATTATTCACATTTCCGGATCAAACTACAGGTTACCCATGTTTCCAACCGCTCGTGGATAACTCGCGAGAGTGTGCGAGCGAGTGCGCAAGAGAACGAGTGAGGCGAGACGGCGGGGCAGGTGGGCGAGCCAGCAAATGCGAAGGGGGGGGAGGGAGTAGAAATGCGGGCGAACCAATGAGAGGGCAAGCGACTGGGTTAGAGAGCGAGTGAGCGCGAGAAGTATTGGGGCAGCAAGCGACAGGGATGGCGAGCGAGTGGGCGAGTGGAAGATATTAGCCCCGTGCATGCAATGCATGTTTTTGGGAGGTGGTGGTGAACTTCTCTCGCTGGAAGCCTACGGGGCCGACCTCTGTTTGCGGGTTTTTTCCACAACCATGTATCTCTCGCCGGCAGCACACGCCCCAGCCCAAACAAGCTCTAAACCCCTTGCTAGTCTCCCGTCATGTTGTAGTGCAGTGCATGTAAGTATGAGTGCAAAGCAAGGGGCGAGTTCTGGGCAAGTAAAAGGAAGGAAAGGTCCGTGGCCGGTTTGTTAGGGTACTGTTCCAGCATTCGCCTGGTGCTGATCGGAGAAACCACGGAAGACTACCGATCAGAACAGCCGGTCACTAGACGTCTCCTACCGGTAGCGGTAGCTCAGTGCATCAACTGATGTCACTGCAGCGCCTCTGACCGGGAGGTCATAGGTTCGAGTCATGACGGCGGCAGGATTTTCGACACTAGCTTTCCAGCTAGGTCGAATTCAGTCGCTGTCTGGAGAAGAATTCTAGCGGCCGCTGCTCTGATCGGTAGTTTTCCGTGGTTTCTCCGATCAACACCAGGCGAATGCCGGAGCAGTACCCTACCAAACGGGCCACGGACCGCGCGCGATCTGTCCTTCCTCTTCCTTGTCCTATCCTCTCCCCTTACACACACACACAACACACACACACACACACACTAACATGCACTACACTATCACATATTCCGGGAGACCGGTCGGGAGCTTAGAGCTTGTCCCGGCTGGTGGGAGAGTCCTGGTTAGGGGGAAACCCTACTAGCCGACGGTAGGTCGGTGCCGGATCTCGCCATCCAGTGGGGGAAGATTACCGCCATCTCCCGAGAAAAAAGAACATGCACTACACTAACGTGTCTAATGACCGAAGCAGATGATGCACCCGGAAACACGAAAAAATCAATCAATCAATCAATAGAAGTCTCTTCCAGGCAGTAACTAAACTCGATACTTTGTAGCTAGTATCTAAAATTCTGAGACCATCGGGTCACTGCAGTGGCATCCCTAAGCCGGTGTAAGGCGACCGAACGAGCCAGCGAACGGGAAAGGGGGAGGGGCAGGCAAGTGAGAAGGCCGGCGCGGTCTGGCGGGTGCGTGCGGGCGCGTGGGCGGGGCGGGCCGGGCGTGGGCGTGGGCGTGGGCGTGGGGGGCGCGCGCGCGTGCCGCCGGCCTCCGCGTCAGCAGACGCGCGCTGCCACGGTTGTGCTCAAGAGCCCGCGCCGCCGCCGCCGCCGCCCTCTCGCCAAGGAACACGCCCCCCGCCACGCGCGTGCTTCGACCGGCGACGGCAACGCGAGCCTCGAGCCGTGCGCTCGAACCGACGACACGTGCGGAATCTGTTTATCCCCGCACGTTTCTTTGAGCCCTCATTTCGCTAGATGCAAGAGGAGTGGGGAGTTTGATTATTTTGTTGACAACTACTATAAGAAATCTGTAGCTCGTCTTAGATGCAAAATAGTTTCTATTACCCGGAGCAAACATTTATGGTTATCAGAATTTGTCAACAAAGCTTGTTGCTATATTTTATTCTAAATTCAACTAATATTAGTCAGGAGTGGCGGAAGGCCTGCCGGGGCTCAAGAAAACGTGCGCGTATAATAGCACGGCTTGCGCTCTTTTGCCCTCTTAAAAGGCCAAGAGACGCAGGGCGATTTGAGACAGGGTAATGTAGTCAGCGCGGCGGTAAAACATAACTTGGAGAATCATTTGGCGAAAATTATACCTGCGTTGGCACAAATTAAATGTACTACTGAAAAGAGTAAGTATAAATCAGAAAATTTTAAACAAGCGTCAATGAGTTCTATATTTATACATTTAAACATCACTTCATTCATGCAAAATTCAAAATGCAAGAATGCATTGAATCTCAATTTGTGGACCCAACTTGCTGATATGTCAGTTTAACATAAAAAATATTACGAAATGGCCCAATATTTTGCTGTGGGATTAGTACGAAACTAGTCCTCTCGTGGGTTTCTGTGAGTATTGGCAGAACTTTGCGTGAGTACGTATTATTCCAGTTACGCACACCACCCTCAACCAATTTCGGTAAGGTTCGCTGGGTGTACTTCACGCAAGCTCTTGTCTGCCCCTTCCAAGGCCCTCATCCAGTATCCACATCCGTGACTTGGCGAAGTTCATGAACACCGTCTCACTTCCAACAAGATGGCGGTCTGAAAGGTACAACTCCAGTTAACACAAATAATTCGAAACAACTAATTTAGTTTTAAACCCACGATAGTAAATGAATAAGTTGAAAAAGATGATCTGATAGAATAGGACAGGAAAACTAGATTTTCCGGCAAAACCCCTCATGTGGTATCAACTGATCATTGCAAAGTTCCAAGAAGCAATGTAGGGAGACCTTCCCATGCGCAGAGCATGGAGATAATAAACAATTTCCTACTCCGTCATTATAGAACCCGATCCTCAACGTTGTATCTATGCAGTTCATTTTTAGTACGAGTTACTTGCAAATCCTAAGAATGTAAAGGCGGGACTAGAGCGGTCGAACCCCGGTATCGAGATATATCTACAGCTCTACTTGCAAGCAATGGTTTGCTACACCTTCTCCCCTCATCCCCGCCGACATATGCCAGGGAGAGTTTGGATGGGTCTTTCTCCCCCACCGCGCCCCAGTTCCAATTGGGAAGGTAATGGGAAGGAAAGACTGTGCGCGGTTCATGGTGCGCATTGCACCGGGTGCTGCTCCGGTATTCGTCTGGAATCAGGAAAAACACTGGTCAGATGAGACGGCCAACGTATTCCCAACCGCTAGGCTACGCAAACTCATCGATGCAAATTTCAGGCACCATGACGCAATCGAGCAAGCAACCTCCCAATCACAGGTAAGCTCAGAGCCGAATTTACCTACAAGCAAAACAAACAGTTTCGTGGGGTTCCGTGAGGAGGGGCGATGTATTAAAATAAGTTTTTTATTTAATAAAGTTGGAGCTACGTTTATGGGGGGTGAGGAACAACACAATTTTGTTCTTGGGGGCCCCGCAATACTTCAATCCGGCTCTGGGTACGCTTGTGTTGCATTTACACTGCGACCGATATTGGTTGATCGGTACCTTCTACAATTCCAAGAAATCGTCTTTTCCCTTCCATTTCGAATTCGCGGAATTGCGCGGTAGACGTACAAAGAGTTGCATGCGACCCCCGGTCGCGCCGCGGCTCAAGAGGAGGGGTCGAGTGCGAGGACGGGAGGGCGGAGGACGAGAGGGTGCGAGGGCGTGGGCGTGGGCGGGCGTCGGCGCGCCCTCGCGCGGCGCGTGAGTCAACCGCCCCTCAAGGACGTAAGGCGCTTAAGGAGCTTTGACATGAAAATGAGAACGCGCCCCGGCTCGCCGCCCTCCCGCGCCCCTTACGGTCGGGGAGGGGCCTCCGCGCTGGGTAACCATCACTGCGCTCTCCGCTCGTTGACAGGGCAAGCCAACGATGGATGCGTTTGCCAGTGGACACGAGTGGCAACAACTGAAGCTTGGAAAACTGGGTAAGGTGCCAGGCTCCAACCCCAAGTGATATTCATTCCGGCTTAGTAAGATCGATTCTGACCTGGACGGAAGATCTACAAGTCACATGTTCTGATTGGTCGTTCTTATGGTGTCCTCCTAACCATTCCGGGTGTATGACGAAGCAGAGTATTACAGACTGTGTGAAGTAGACACGCCAATCAACAAAGAGTGCTTCGAAGACCTAGAAAGGTTGTAGATTCCAGCTCCAAGGGATTTTCATACCAGCAAAGAAATTGGGTCGATTCTGCCGTGGATGGCAGTTCTAGTAGCCGGATGTTCTCATTGATGGTTTTCAAGGTGTCCTCTCACCAATTTCGGTTGGATGCCCTCGGACAGAACATTCAAGAAACCCTTTAAGATCTCGCTTTACTGAGCACTGTGGTCCACATAGGGATTCGCACACGAAATGGAAGGAGAGCGGGCTGATCTCCACGACACTGATCGTCCCTACATTACTTTTCACAAAACATTCAAAGCAGCTTAACGCAGTTAACACTGCCTCTGGTATCATTGGACAATCATCGTCGATGAGACGACGAAAACGCGGTGGGACATCCGTGGGCACTGCAGGAGCGAAGAGATACAGAGTTCGCGCGGGCAAGGACGGGGGCGGGGATCTGCTCGGAGCTCCGCAACCGAGAGCAAGAGCGCCGAAACCACTTGCCCGCGAAGCTGCACTAATGAGCACCAGGCTCTCCATCGTCGGCCGGCATGATCTTCGCCGCAACTGCGACGGTGGTTGCAGTCCACCTGTCGGCCTTTGTCTCCACGGCTAGCCGACCACCCACGACCAGCTGCCACCTAAGTCGGTGGCGTCTAAATGCAGTGGCGTTTTCTTTTTCTCCGCACTTCTACATAGTAGCTGGAGTCAACATGAGCACTGTGCAAAATAACACACGCTAACAAATAGACGAAGGCTTCCGCGTCCGGGGGGCTGCACTGCGAAGAACGCTGTGTTCCACGGGAAAGACGGGGGGTTTCATACGGTGATACGAAAGTATATTTCACGAAATGTGATCATAAACCCGCAAATGAAATGTACACGAAAGCAAAATTTGTAATCACCCTTTCTGCTCTCCCTTGAAAGCGAAAATCACTTGACAGTCGGGGACCCAATCAATTCCCGAGCAAAGAATTTCTGATTCGCGGCGCTCCACAACGCATCTTGTTGTGTATCAATCACCATCGAGATCAAACGGCATCATCCCGTTCAGATGAAGGCGTAATTCCGTAAAGACGACGGCGAGGCGTCGCAATGTCGCCTCCGGCGTCCTTCCTTTGCGGCGCTTCGTCACCGACGACGTCGCTGCCGTCAACTTCGTTCCAACTGCCAACGATGCCTCCGTGAACCTCCCCGCTCTGCCACCAACACCGAGGCCCCCGTGGGCCGCCGCCATTCGAATTTGCCGAGCATTCCAACGAGCCACCATCACACATCAGCGTGCATTACGTCCACACGCCTAACTATCCCCCCTTTCTACACTAAAGAGTTGTCATCGAAGTGGTTTCAATCTAATATTAATGCAATGTACCCAAGATATCAGCTAACTTCAAGCATCCATACTACCACTATCGACTGATCTTGATACACATAAAATAAGGAAAGGATCGGCATTTCACTGAAATTTCAGACTATTAGGGTATCTACAATAAATTGCACTTCTAATTAAATTTCATTTTTCATGTACAACGAATAATTTCACATACAACTCCAACATAAACATTCAATCAAATAATACCAGGTAAGAGGTGTATTTCTCTCCTCAGTGACAGTACAACAGCTATTCCTTTTAGAGTGAGAAAAAAAGGAAAGAATACACTTAAATATTGTATAGAAATTTAACAATAAAACAATAAAACGCTTTATTACTTGCCGATGATACTGATACTCTGGAATCTATGGCAAAAAATTACTGATACTACAGTATCGATACAAAAATGCTAATATCTCAAATAAAAATATCAATTCTCCAAATGCCTTGCAACGCCGCTACGGACACCCTTATCAACACATACGACATTGGCGTCGTCTTCACATCATGGCTCCTGTCACCTTGTCCGTCACCGCCTGCATCGTCACAGCTGTGCGGCATGCGTCAGGGAGCGCTCAAAAGGGCAGCCGGGCGAGGGAGGGCTGGCGGTCGGAAATAACCTTAACGAAGTCTCGGGTAACGAGTGGCGGTGCGAGAGAGACGGCACAGGACGAGAAAGAAGAGGAGGCGGGGTTGAAGAGGGAGGATTTGGTTGGTTGGTGATTCCAGGCGCATCAACGGCTTAGGTCACAGTCCCGTACGTATAGTGCATGTTTTTCCTCGCGAGATGGCGACGATCTTCCCGCTGGATGGCGAGATCTGGCGCCGACCTATCGTCGGCTAGCGGGGTTTTCCCCCTAACCAGGACTCTCCCACCCGTCAGGACAAGTTCTAAGCTCCCGACCGGTCTCCCGGAATGTGGTAGTGTAGTGCATGTTAGTGTAAGTGTGTGTGTGTGTGTGTGTGTGTGTGTGTGTGTAAGGGAGAGGATAGGACAAGGAAAGATCGCGCCCGTTCCGTGGCCCGTTTGTTAGGGTACTGCTCCGGCATTCGCCTGGTGTTGATCGGCGAAACTACGGAAAACTATCAATCAGAGCAGCCGGCCACAGGATTCTCCTCCAGACAGCGGCTGAATTCAACCTAGCTGAAAAGCTAGTGTCGAAAATCCTGCCGCCGTCAGGACTCGAACCTTGAAGAGGGGAGAAGATGGAGGAAAAGAAGTGGCGACGAGAAGGGGAGGAGGGGAGTGAAAGAGTAAAAGGGAGAAGGAGAGGATAAATACGAAAAGAAGTGGTGGTGAAGGAGTGGAAGGAAGATGGAGAGGAAGGAAGTACCCAGAGAGAAGGGCGGCCTGCGAGAACGACAGCTTGGGATACAGAAAATGACAGGAACCTAGTTGTCACAATGGAGAGCTAACGCATCGCGTATTTCTTACCCACAGAGCTGCTTTAATGAAACAACGAAAAATATTTATTTTTAAAGTCAACATCTATAATCTGTATCTTGAATTTCTACATGATTTAATGTAATAAATTTCTTCTTATCTAAGAAATAAACTTGGAAACTCAAATCTTTACACGTTCGTGAATTTGTCGCACTGAATTTTCTACCGCTCCAAAATTCACTCACTACAGCTACAAATATACCACTTTCTCCAACTCTAGCGCTTATCACCATAGCTGTTACCGCTTCATAACTCGTCTTTTAAGTATAGTTAAATCCGAACAAGCTTATTTCCATCGAAACCTTGAGACACATATTTGGAGCGATTACATTACTTCCTAACGCTCTTAAAGGACAAGTAATATCCGCGCACATCTTGAGCTCCAAATTCCTTACCTAACTCTTTTCCATTCATGATTGAATTTTGAATAAAAGAAATTAGAGTAGTTGCCAACATTTGATAAAAATAAATTACTAGCATGAAATCTATTTTAATGGGCAAACCTGGTACAAATTTGATTTAATAGTACTTATGGCGAAATAACTAAATTTCCCACTGCACACGCATTTATCAATAAATTAAATAAATAAACGAACTTGATGCAAAAAAGCATAAATAAGTAAAAATAAAATAAAAAATTCAACATCTCATTTAGAGCAAAGACTAAAAGGAATTGTACAACCCCTCTGAGGCCAGTTAAAAACAAAATCCCACGAACACGGGCGCGTATTACAGCGAAACCTAATCAACAACCGCTGAACCGCGTCAACCTCGGGGCATGCGCAGAAGCAGCGGTGGCGCCTCGCGGGCCTGAGCGGTGGCGCCAGCGCGCGCTGCGGCGGTGCGCTGGCGGACGTTGCCCCGACGCCGAGCCGCCCCCGCGCAGCATCCGCGTCGCGTCGCGCGCGCTACGCACTCGAACACGCCCATTGTCCGAATAACACTCCTGTCTACTTGGCAGCTGCGGGGTGGGGTAAGAGAGATGTTGCCACTTACTCCGGCGGCAGACACATGGTCGTTCTTGCAACTGATCACAAAAACAGCAGCAGTAGCAGCAAGAAACAATTCGCAACGAGAGCACACAACAGTAGACGACATTAAACCGCACACACGACGCATAACCAAACAAATAATGGCGCTCTTCCATTCGCAGTTACTTCGCCACTGATGTAATTTTTTTCTTAACAAGCATTGGCATCTCTGCATCTCATCATATACTGCGGTTTTTACTTTGCTGTCGCTGACATTTGATCAGCTGTTACGGTGTTGTCCAATCGGGATCTTACACGCCACTACAGTGACGTCGTAATGGTGGCGTCCAGCCTTCCGATTGGATGACACCGTAACAGCTGATATCCTTCAAACGCAGCTCTGTGAAAACCGCAGTATAAGAATTTGAACCTCTGGATAACGGAGCCCCCTCGTCTCAGTCAGCCGCTGGCAGTCAAGTAGGCAGAAATATTATTCGGACAATACGCACGTGGCCCTCTCCACTCGATGTCACAGGCCGATTGGCAGCTCTTTGTTCAGTGAGGATGCCCATCGGTCGCCTCCATCCAGGTTCCTATACTCGGATTTATGTAAGAGCTGCTGCCCCTGACCTAAATCAGCTGTTACGGTGTCATCCAATCGGAAGGTTGAACGTGACCAATCGGAAGGTTGAACCGATTGGATGACACCATAACAGCTGATTTGCGTGAGTGGCAGCTCTAAATAAATCGAAGTATAATGGTTTTTCTTGTGCAATCCATGCATTAAACGTCCTAGCTCAAGGAACTAGCAAAGTAGCTTTACTTGGTTAGGTAAAAAGAAATAATCTTCCGCAATTTATTTTTTGAGGAAGATTTCTTCTTTTTAGCCATCCATGAGAATTTTCACAAGATTTCAACGGTAACCACTGAGTTTACTGGTATGTAGCTTCCCTTACAGACCTCAGTTGGATCAACTCACATACTTCCTTTCTCTTCTTTGTCCAGATATTTATCATTAATTAAAAATTATTTTGGTATTTATTAAAAAAAGTATACATTTTCGTATTCATTTCTCATTCTTCGTTTTCAAATAGAGCCCTTCCTTAACTCTTCTTTAGCCCATTTTTTCTCATTATTCTATACTTTTCACAAACACTTTTACTTTTACACATTTCTTGCATAGTTCGGAAAATTCCAAAAAAACACTACTTTTTATCTTGTTTACTGTTCCTCCCTTCTTTTAAAGTAAATCGCAATGTTCCCGGCATTGGATTTCGTTTGTAAATATAAAAATAATAAATAAATATAAATAAAATATAATGAAATGAGAGCAATTTTCCTTAGAGGCAGAGCAGAATACATTGGAAACATGCAAAAACTCTACATAACAAATAGAAAACGAAGTGCACAAAGAACGAAAGATGTGCATGACTATCGCCCCCACCCACATCCAGCACACAGCAAGCAACTGCGCCCCAGCATCCGGTGTACGACGTCCAAAAAGGGCCGATGTTTAAAAGACGCCCCGCTCGGCGTCGGAACGGGGCGGGTAGAAGGGCGCAGGAGGAGCGACAAGGGCGAAGGTTTTCCCTCGGCCGGGCACAGGGCACGCCACACCCCCCACTCCCGCCCCCGCCACAATGGGTGTCCTACACCTGTCAGCTCCCGGCGCTCGGCGGGCGGGCCCGGGATCGTGCTGGACGGCGGCGGGGCGGGGCGGGAGGAAGGAGGGGCTGTCATCAGGCCGCCAGCCATTTATCACCCCTTTTCAAACAGAGCGCTGAATATTCATGCCCTAAGAGTACGAACTATATTTTATTTAAGAGGAGGAAAGCGGCGGGCGGCGGAGGAGGGGAGGAAAAAGAACAGAACAGAAAATTGCTACGTGCGAAGTGGCCCTGCGCCCGGCTGCCTGCGGTGGGAGCGATGCGTTTCGAGCAAGCTGCCTCCGCTCGCCCAGCTGGCTTCGCCTCGCTCTGGAGCCCTTCTCAAGGGGAACTGCGGAGGGGCCAAGTACTAGCGGAAGCAATCTCTAGACACAACTCATTCACTATTCAAGGCTATTCACAAAGGAGTTTGGCTCTGATGCATTTTGTGATATTCTCAAAAGAAGACACATCGAATCCTACAAAATACTACGATATTGTATGAGATTGTAATCTGTAGTATCAGTGAGGAAGAAAAAGCCTCTGACATATTTTCTCCGTCCTGTTGTGTTGTACATTGCATAAAATATAGACCGTCAACTGCTAAAACGTAATCAAATTCCGATACATTCACAAAATTTGCATGCCGTTTACATAAATACAGCAAATGCACAGCAATTTCACGACATGTCGTTTCTGCTTTTCTTTTTAAATATTAGTCTATTTTTTTATTTATATGAGTAAAAGGTATGGATTTCTGTCGTACGCTTCTCATACTATCAAATCAAATATACGTTGGCTCGCAAACATTTTTCAAACAAACAGGAATATAGCCATCAGCTGTTTCAACATAAACACGCTTGTTCTTGGAATTGAATAAAAACGAATGAAATACCAAAAACCTTCTGCCTTTGCTTCACTTCCTCTGCGTCCACGAACATACAGAGTTATTTATATTGCTGCATTTTATATACTGGTAGTATATAGTGTTATATACTCGTAGTTTTGTGCACCTGTTCTAAGATTCGCCTAAAATGCATTTAATATACTAAAATCGTACTAAGTATAAACTTGTTACGATTATTCTAAAACCTAACTAAAATCGTCATGTCAAAACTGAAGTGGTTTATCATCACAAATAACGACAAATGAGAAGACAGAATGGACATTTTGGTTTTGTTACAATCGTTTAAACGTAAACAAAACAAATCAATAAATCTAAACAGAGATGTCTGGTAGAGCACACGAAATGTACTGGCGGAAATTCCGCGTTATGCGACCGTTCGCGAAGTGCGCTCACTCGATAAGGTCCCCAGACACGTGTCGGAGATGGGCTTCTAAAGAAGCCTGAGTCGAAAACTCGAGGAAGGCAACGGGAAACCACCATAAGTGTTTCCTACGAAGGAAACCAATCATGGGTCAACTAACTTCCGACGATGTAACGAACGGGAACGACCAAATACGATGTAACGAACGGGAAACAAATCGCAAGTACCATTACGAGAGGGGAACATAGCAACGCGCGGTGTA
Source organism: Teleogryllus oceanicus (assembly GCA_964035755.1). NCBI lineage: Eukaryota > Metazoa > Arthropoda > Insecta > Orthoptera > Gryllidae > Teleogryllus > Teleogryllus oceanicus. The sequence continues at coordinate 83,131,051 of CAXIVR010000005.1, read as the reverse complement.
TGGGCGGAAGCGGCAGGCGATTGGCGTTTGAGCGCCCCAAATCGTCACAGCTCTCATCTGTCCGTCATCCGCGAGTTCCGAAAGCTCTTGTCGGTGCCGGCGCCAGAGCCCGGCCGTCGCCTCTCCCCCTGAAATTGAGTCCGTTTCATCGCAGGGGATCCCCGCGTGCGTCCGCCAAAGACGAATTGCCCGTGCTGTCGTCCGGCGTACGGACTGTCCCAACCCATTCACAACGTTCGCGAATATTGCCTCGCTCCGGTCAGGGTAGAAATGTAGCGCGGTCGTCTGGGCCATTTTGTTCTTTCTTCCACGTGAAGCTGAGACACGAGGAGTCAAACACTGCGCCGGGGATTTTAAGATGCGGCCGCTTAAGTCTCTGCTTGAAGTTCTTGAAGTCATAAAGTAATGTAGAGTTTAATGGCCTGTGCCAATATTGTCTTGTGGGTTGATGGGTTGTGGTCGCTTAGAAAGTAAGATTTGCAGGCCATGTCCCTATCAAAAATAATAAGAAAGGGCACAATGTTCAGAACTTTGTGACTCATTGGCAATTCCGAGTTATTGACATTGTATTATCGGCACGGTTTTTTTCTACTGGAAATCAAGACATAACAACGCCGAAATGAACTCAACTGTCTTCTTGCCCATGTATCCAGGACATTTACTTCTGTAACTTCCATAGCGCAACTACATACGCATACAATGCAAAATAGACAGGATTTACAAAGATGTTCCTACTGAATGTTTTCTCATTTCAAACTTATGGAATGAAATATATGTAAGTGACCTACGCACCGCATTCATATTTTGATTGATAACTGAACACCCTTTAAAATAATAATAAAAACTATTTAATTTGAGAACTGAGAAACTGTCAGACCACGCGTACCGATTTGAAGAAACTTGAATTTAATTTTTACCGAGGTACTTTTTATAAGCTGCACAAATCGTTCTGAACCCATTTGCGTAAGCCATTGTGTGTTGCAGTGAAATGTCATACAGCAATTGTATACAGCACTTCTAAATGCGTACGTATTTAGATTCAGGATATACAACAGAATGTGATCCGATCATTACCTACGGATTACATGCACCTATCAATAGAACTACGTTAAATGGTTTCTTTAACAGGATTACGTAAACATTCTCAGAAAAAACATGTATTGCACACAAAACGATTTTTAAAATAACATCTCTATAGGTTTTAAGAAACGTGTTTAAATTCATATCATTGTTTATATAGTTATTCTTCTATATAACCAGTATTCACTAATTATCAAAATATGGCTTGAGCATACGTTTTTTTTCCTGTAATCGAAAGGTCAACAGTTCTGAACCTAATGTAACAGTGAAAATTAAAAAAAAACCTTTCATGGAATTTCAGCAAAAATTAAAAGCATCGTTTTAACACTTTTGATCATGCAAGTAATAAAGGTACGAGAACTTCATTACGTAAAAATACAAAATTCCAGCAGTCTGAATGCAAGTAATCAATATGTGTTCCATTCCATCCAATCATCAAACGAACGCTTACTAACGACACTTAATTATTTTAAAGCTACATTAAAGCAAAACGAGAAAGCGGGGTCGAGGAAATGATTGATTTAAAAAAATCTCGAGTGTTCTCCACAAGATAAAAGATAAAAGAAAAGACCAATCTTCCTTATTAAATTAACGACCTTCCGGCACCTCAGAATGGAATTCGGAATAGACCACTGATTGGCATTACATTCGCGCACGTGTGGATTCAATCGAAACAACGGACGTGCGCCACCGCCGCCCGGAAAATTTCAATTTGCACCCCCACTTCCGCCACGTAACGCCGAGCAGCAGACGGCACGAGATCTCAACGTTGTCTTCGCCGCACCTGCTGGAGGTCTCACAGGCAGCTCGTTGGTTCCGCCGTCACGACTCCGACCTGTGCCTTCCCGTCCTCCATCCCACACTAGCCTCCTCCGCTGCCGTCTCCATCTACGTCACGCCCCCGTCGACCCAACCCCAGCCACCCCGTCTCCGGTTCTCCACCCCCCAGCCGCCGCCACCTTGGAGTGGGCATCACCACGAATTCACTCCTAGTCTACCACGCCCCCTACCTAGATCCTTCTCCACCCCGTATCATCTACGCAGATGCTACCATCGCCTCCTACCGGCCCCTCTCCGGTCCCGACTAGGATCAACTTCTCTTCCCACAACACCCCTCACTAATAATCACCACCTCCCAGTTTTAATAGCTGCCACAGACGGGTCTCGGACCCTCTACCACCTCCACAACGTTTCACCCCATCCTCACCCCGCCGCTGCCCTTTGGGCTGTTTCGGCGCGCGATCGCGCCGTCACCGTTGCCATCCCCATGATCGCCAACAAATCCTGCCTCCATTGCTTCCCTTTCTACACAGGACTCCTTTACCTCTTTAGACCCTTGCCTCCGTAATCACAAAAGCAGACGCCCATTTTCAACACCCGTTCCACTTGCATACCGATCCGCCGGTACCTCCGACCAGGTTCCCCCCCCCTTTACCCACCCGCCCCCTCATCCCCACTGCCTCGATGAACGTCAGCACCTTACCTTTCAACCTCGGACCCCTTACAGTCGCTACTCTGATTCCACCACTTCCATCCATCCTTCCCAGGCGCCTCTACCACCAAGGTTTGGTCTCTCGACCCCGCCCCCAAAACGTCGGGCCTGTTCCCACCCGCGCTCGCCGCCGCTGCCTCCCCAACCTACGCCTTCGCTTCCCCCCCGCCCCCCCCTGCTTCCCCCTCTACCACCTTCCCCAACACCGTTCCCTCGGATCCACCCGTTTCCCCCGGCCGCGTCACCGCATCCGCCACCTCCACTCTGCTTCCACCCTCTAACCACCTTCCCACACTAACCACCGTCTCCCCTCGGATCCACCCGTTTCCCCCGGTCGCGCCACCGCCTCCGCCTCTCAGCTTCCCCCCCTCCCGCCCGCCTACCTGTTGGGCCCGTACCCGCCCGCGCCAGCCGCCGGGCGCCCGGTACTCATTTATTTCCGTCGCGAACGCTCCTATTGTGACGCCCGCGCTAATTCAATCTCGCGAGTTCCGCCAGAGGGCGTCAAGAGCAGACCGTCCGCTGCCTTCGCGCGTCGAAGAGAATTCATCTAAATCAGCGATTCCCGTCCGGGGATTTGGACGGTGGATGAAATGTGGGATAACGCAAAAAAAAAACGAACTGGAGCGCCTTTCAGAAATTAATTCGTGGGATGGAAGCAAGTCCTCGTACGTCTTTCCACCATTATTTTTACACGTTTGAACATAATACAGAAACAGGTTACAATACAACCCTTACAAATAGAAATGGTACTCAATTAAACAGCAGATGTGTTTGCAGTAATATAAATTAATAGAATTTCCAAATAATGAATTAATATTTTGCAAGTATTAATGAATATATTTTGGAGAAACATGTGTTTTCTACTGCAGTTTTAGCTACAATACAGAATTAATATAAATTAATATGATTATAAATTGGAGGAAGACAGGCGCAATACAGACGCCCCCATAAAAATTAAAATATTACTCACAAGCAAAATACAACCGGTACGTGGTCCTTGTACTCCTCAGCTTACCTGAAACAAAAAAATAATATATTAGAAATCTGATATTGAGAACATGTGCACGATATTATCAGTGAAAGAGGCATTAACGTCGAACACACTCAAATAGCATCCTTAAGAGGTTCTGAATGATAATTTGAAAATTGGAATAACTTGATAGAGGATATTATATTCTGGATGAACTTGTGGGATTACGAACAGAATCCGGATTGTAGGACAAAATATAAAAAAAATTTTAAATGTTAGTCGTATTTATGATTTAAATGCCGAGTATAAATATCATTTTTCCCCAAATTTAATAAACGTTCAAAACAATTATGACGATTTTTATCAGACAAGATCCAGTGGATTAAATAAAACCAAAAGGAAAATTGGAAAAGCGTACTTCAACCATTAATAGCCATTGCTCCGAATTTCAGCGACCAACAGGAAAGCACATCTCACCCGACCGCAATCTCGTTCGATTCGAGTTATTTTTGACGTGCGTCGGGAAGCGATGGGACAATGCTAGGCAAATCACGAGCATCGGGTCGTACGGTCCCCTGGATTCGTTCTGTCTCCCTCCATCCCACTCCCGGCACGAGCGCACCTACCGGCGACCGATTGAATCAGGCGCGCCGATAGAAATGAATTTCCATATCGATATCGGGCGTTATCGAATGACGGGGCGCGAGTCGGCGGGCCGACCGGTCCAACCTCTCGCGATCGCGGAAGGGGTGTGGAGGGGCGGGCGGGGGTGGTGCGATTTGGGGCTTACGGTCGAGGCCTCTTTTGTGGGCGAGACTAGAGCTTTCACGGCGGGCAACAGGAGCGAGCGAGGAGGGCGTTTTTGTGTGTGGCGTCGCCCCAAGCCACCCGGCGTGCTGGCGACGCATAGCAATGAGCTCGCAGCGGACTTCCGCGAAGGGATTCGCAAGCTACCAGGGGCTCTAATCGAAAATTCATCGGCTCTTGCTAAACAGATAAAGCGGCCGGAGGAGAGAATAATATTCGCCGCACCAAAAGAATGATTTTATTATCTTAAATGCACGCTCTTAATTTTATTTAATTGAGACGTTCGGGAATAAATAATAGCACTTAACATGTTGGACAAAAACGAGATATTGACTTTTGTGAACGAATAGCGGTTAATATTCCAAGAACATCCAACAGCAGACAAAAATTGCAATAACTCACACGTATTTTACGGCGTGTGTTCGTTTGGTGTAAACAGTGGTAACAAATGTCATATTCCTATGCATCATAAAACAGAGCTCATTATTTGTATCCAAAATCGTCAATTTTGTTCGTGATATTTTATAATTTCGCATTACTTTTACACGCATCTTGTTTTTCAGAACCTGACCTGACAAAATCTTGTATTCGGCAGAACGTTTTGGCGTTAAGCCATACAAGATTTCATATTCATAGTACTTACAACCATCTACAAGTCTTCGTGATTACAGCGACACAAACAATATTTGTTAGTAGTCCTGCGTGGTATATTTCAATATTAAATGTGATTTGGAATATGAAGAAAAGATTCCAATTTTAATAATGGTAACTAAGTAAATTCAAAGTACCTTGGGAAATTGTGGGAATTCTGATTTGGTGTTGTTGACGTTCTTATAAGAAAAAATAAAAGAGGTCATCTTCGTCAACATATTAATTAATATGTTGACGAAGATAACCTCTTTTATTTCTTCTTACCTTAGGAAAACTAATTTCGTATGAAGGTTCATTGGTATCCGATGATTTGAATTAATCTATTGCCAGTGCAGCAAAGGTTGAAAACGAAACTAAATTTGTGAAAAATAAGGTTCATAATTTGATTTATCATATTACTAGTGTGATATTCAATTACATGGAAAATTGACAGCAAAGATTGATGAAATTTGGGACAGATAATACATTACATTTCATAATTCATTTATTTTCAAATAAATTGCGTGGAGTAAAATCAATGTTAGAGGAACTTTCGGCCAATAAAATACTTTATATCGAATGTAACTGAATCAAAGCATCAAAAACATTATTTGGTTCATTAGAAAGCTAGATAGAGGATTTCGCCTATCTCTATTGCAGAATCTTCTGTATTTCGTCTCAACAAAATGGAAGGAGGGATTAATATTAAATGTCAACCTAAAAGAATTATCCAATTTGACAGAAGGATTTTGAAATGCTTCATGAACCTTTTTTTCTCTTCGTACACTAGTTTCATTCATCCTAAATATGCAGATTTACAAGTTTTCGACTAATTTGTACAAAAACGCAGATGTAGATGAAGTGAATATGTAGTAACCAAATACAAGGGAATATAAACACATGGCAAAAACATTACCAGCAAAGGACGCAAAAAGCTTTGGAAACATTGTATGTTTTGGTAGTAAAGACACATCATTAAAAAATAAATACGGTTTGATATCTCTATGAGTGGGATATCTCTATGAGTTATTACGTTACACCTTTCTTCAAGCAAAATTCACTAAATCAATGGAAATAAACATAAACTATAGAGAAATTATTTTTGAAATATGCAGAGTAAATTAAGACAAAAAATCAAGAAAAAGTAGAAGAGAAGCACACGACGTAATTTTAAGTTGTAAAGAAGCATCATTAAACAAAAAGCGTGGTGTTTGAGCAATTTATGTCCTCTACTCCCCAAATTTACTAAGATCGATGGAAATGACCGTAACAAACGATAAAGATAGTTATGAAATATGTATTGAATACAATGAACACAAAATAGAAAATTAGGTTAAGATTATTCCAAAAACAGAAAAACACGACGAACGCCTTAGTTGTAAACTCATCATTAGTGGGCGAATTTCATTGAAATGCCATTTTTTTTTATTTTAGTACAATGATTTTCAGAATCCTTAATTTTGTTATGAAAATTGAAATGACCATTTTTATAATTTTTTGCATTTTAAATTTTTGCTGCTTTAATTTTTTTTTTTTAAAAGAGTGATTACATTGATTCAAATATTTTTGATTATTTCACAGAATTCCTGGGTAGCCTTTCCGATTTCTTTGCTCAGATATTGTAATGTCAGCCATTGTATGTAATCTAGGGTTCCTGTGACTATCAGCGCCATAGTCGGTTCGACTGTTTCCGGAATGACCAAGACCAAGAGATTTCTAGGTAAAGAACAGTCCAAACCAACATGTTGCAAGCTGACTTCAAACGAAAGGAAGAAGTCTTGATTAAATCAGTAATATATCCAACAGCTTGAGTCGTTCATTTGAATTGTTTTGATCGCATTTTCACGTTATTTTCTTTCTTTTAGGTCATTTTAAAATATTTTATTGATAATTTTTGGTGATGTTTCAGGTTATCAAACTCCGCCCCCAACTCATCATTAAACGACACACACGATGTGACTGTTCGTTCCGGCCGCGAATGCAGGTCCCACCTCAGACCCAAATCCACGGAGAGCAATGGAGATGCGCCCAACAAACGGCACTGCGCCTCTATCTAAACCCCGGGGACAGGGCTCCGAACGCGAGCGAGAGAGCTCCCAAAGGCACGCTTGGCGATTGCCCTATCAGCTCTGGATTAAAACCTTCCTCGCGCGCCCTGCCTCCCGCTCCGATAAAGCGTGCGCCCGTGTGCCTGCCCGTGCGAGCCGTGGGCTTCCGGGGTGAAAAACACGCTCGCCTACCTCTCCCCTTCCAGGACACGCCCACGCGATGCACAGTGGTCTGAAGGGGAATCACAGAGGCGGATTGCCTTTTTAAATTTTTATTTTATTGTATTTTTTTTTGCAACGGCTTATTTTCTGTATAATGCTCTTATGGCAATTCTTTAATGAAAATGGCTACACTTCCCATTCTCTATACCGGCTGAGGTGCCTCAGGGCATTAACTAATGTCACTACAGTGCTTCTGACTGAGGAGTTCTAGGGGTTCAAATTTCGACATTATGTTGATAGCTAGGTCGAATTCAGTCGCTAACGGGAGGAGAATGTTAGCGGCCGGCTGTTCTGATCGGTAGATTTTTGTCGTTTCTAGATCAATACCAGGGGAATGCTGTAACTTTCTACGAGCAGTAACGTAACAAACGGGTCACGGACCGCGCGCGAACTTTCCTTCCTCTATCTTGTTCTATCCTCACCCCTTACTCACAAATACATGCAATACTCTACCACACATGTCGGGAGACTAGCCCGCTAGGGCATTGCCCCACTAGTATGATATGTTTAGATGGAAAAATCCCACAAGCCGACCTGCAGGACGGCTCAGGATATCACCATCCAGCAGAGCAAGAACGCCGCCACCACCCGTGATAAAATCATGCACCAACTATTTACCATAGCAGTTGGCGCGCCTGGAAACACGAAATAATAACTCAATCCACTCTTTATAATTAAAACTTTACAACGGTCATTGCATCACGCATTTGCCATTAAGAGATAGAACTTGAACGGTAAATGGACACAATTGGATATCAAGGCGGAAGGGCAGGCACAATGCTCATCCCGCCACAACACATTCATTCACTTACTTTCAAAAAGATAGATCGCGAAACATGATCTCACATCCAATAATTTATTAGTTTATAATATATTATTTTTTCTGTTAATTCCAGAAAGTATTGTAAAATAGTATTAATTTTATTTTGTAAAAGTTACAGTTTTGCAGACTGTCGTAACATTTTCTAACGTACGAAAATATAAAATATCCATTTTAAAATTGAAATAAATTATATAAGGATAACAAAACTGCAAGCAATTTATAGGAATTGAAAATTTCATTAATTCCCTGATCAAAATAAGTCAGATTTTATTCCGCCGGTATTCCTAACGTAGAATCTTGTCTAAAACTTATTCGTATTAGTAGTATTTTTGATTTTAAAAAATGTTATGCGCGCTTCTGAACGTGGTTCGGAACAGTGTGAGCGGTAGGCATCCAGAGTGAAAACGCGCCTCCCTCCTAGTCGCGTAAAAGCTGAAACGCCGCGGAGGTGTGACGGGGTGGGGGTGGCGATAACTCGTCTCGACACCGCTAGAGCGCAGCGCGGTGCGTACATCACCGCGTTCCAGCTTCAGGCGGTGTCCCGGGCAGACGAAACGTGAGAGTCGAGACTTCCAGAGCAAATCTCGAAGGCCCTTTAAATACGATTCGACCCCTTAGTTTATTTATACTTTATTATTGGATAATTAATGTTGTAATTGAAGAATAGTACCAAAATTTTTCACTGCACTAATGCTTGGCATATCAATTTCTGACACATTCCAATTTCGTTTACGTATTGAACACCAGTGCATACGAGTAATTAGCTTACATGTGTAACTTCGTTATATAAAAATCCCCCCATACAAGCATTTTGAGTGGCAAAAAGTTATCATCTTCGATCCCTCTAAACGTCTTTGATCTTTGTAACATTTATTAAGACGCTCTGTAAAGACGTTTGTTGATTTATTATGTGTATGATTTTTTTGTTGCATTATCATTATCATTCATGGTTGAAGGATATGTCTTTTCCAACGAGATCCGCCAGTCCCCGAAAAAGGCATTACGTTACATTCTTTCGAGGTAGCAGATGCTACGTAGCAGGATGGCCAACATGTCAACACAATGCTTCCTGGACACAAACTGAGATATTACTTTAAACAGGAACGACCCATTCAAATTCCTTTACGATACGTCTGACCGGTTTGCCGTCCCTTTTCTTGCCTTAAATGTACGACCTGAGGCGGTCTGTTTTATTTCTCTTTTCAAAGAAAATATATTTTTGCTGTAAAATTTTATATGAGTTGGACCGAATTCGATTCCGGAACATCGATGGAGAAGCATGTGAAATATTATTAAACTAACCTTGTCGTTGATTTTTCTAGTACAATTTAATAAACTTTTCCAAGGAGAGCCATATCTAGTGCCCAGTACGCAGGTACGAATTAATATCTTGTGAGGCCATAAGCAGGATAAAACTAAAGGATCCCCCAAAAGTGCTGAAATATTAACAATGTCTAATAAAAAATTTAAGAAAATAAAAATAAACCTTTGGAATATAAAAATTAAATATTAAATTACGTTTTTTGCATACTTATGAACTAATATATTTTACTCTTAAAAATATTTGAGGGGCAGCGGGAACTTTCCCTACACAGCGGGGACTTTAAGCACGAGCTTAGTCAGCTTTTGCATTAATCCCTTTCTGTCTGTACCCTCTTTGGCTACACTCACGGATTCTAGCGAATCGATCACGTCATTCGGTCGCCATCCTACGCTTCGCCCATCCACTGACGCACTCCTCACTGCCCGGCGGCGACCCAGCGCGGGCGAAGAGCTGCGCTGTCAATTGGCGTGCGTTTGTCCGACACGGGCTTAAAAAACACGGGTGACTCCGGCCTAGCGAGCGGGGCGGGGCGGGGCGTGGGCGGAGGCACAGATTTAGCGTCCAGCGACAAGATGTATCGCGTGCAGGTGGGCTAAGCCGGTGCAGCGCGCAAATCCAATATGTTATGTGCCGAGCTCGAAAGCCAGAGACTCCAAATCCAATGTTTTATAATGGGCTTGCCGCGGGAGCGAAAGCACGGGAGACCGACCAGTGGAAATGGTCATCGACCAGGAGGACAAAATGGTTTTTCCGACTTCAGGTGGTGCTTCATGGATGAATTCCTGGTGCTGCTTCATGAATAAAGGCTTCGAAATAGTTCTCGATCAATGAAAGAACATTATTTTGGTGAGGGTGATAAAAAATAAATGAATACCCATGGGTGTCGTTCATAATTGGTGTTTCGTTAGCAAGTAATGCCAACTTATTCTAAAAATTATTTTGAAACACAAACGTTAACACAATACATGAACATAAAACAACGTTACAAAAGTATTTTACTCATGATTGATCTTCATTTTTCATCTCTTCCAACAGAAAGTGACAAAAAATTGAACAATACTTTGACTAAAATTCCAATAATACCTCTATTACAATAACGCTGAGTTGAACACACACCGTCATCGGCATTGGCATCGGTGAGGGCCACGAATTTTCGTCCCCGGTTTCCGACAGTTAGGCCCACTGTACCGCGCGGTTGGTGCCGATGGCATCCGCTTGGCGGCTCTGGCGAATCGCGGAAGAGGAAGGGGTGGGGGTGAGAGGAGACCCTGCAGTCGCCCAACACCCCAGGGGCACGGAAGCAGAGAACGGAGGGGGAATCGCACGAGAGGAGAGGAACAGAAAGGAAAGACGATTTCGGAACGGACACTGGGGAAGGAGCGTCCGCAAAGTTGATATTTTTCCCAGTAGGGTGACAGCTCTGTGGGGAGCTATGATTGTTTTCCAGAACTTACGTAAGTTTTTTCGGTAAAACAGTTTTCTATTCAGAAAACTTTCTTTCTGGGCGGATGAACAGGAACTACAAATATGGTCCTTAACTTTCAGGAGTATGTTTGAAGGGAGATCAGAAAACACAGTTCCCTTAACATTAAATGAAAATATTTACAAGAAGCAGTAAACGTTCTTGTACCAGACGAACAAATTTGGTATTTGCACGGAAAAATTGAAAGAACAGAAACAAACGTTATTAGAAGAAAATTAAAAATGCATGACATGAACAAGAAATGGTTACGAAATGACTCTTGCAACTATTAGTTCCTTCTACACACCGACGAAAAAATTAAAACTTGAAATAATTTTTGTTTACAAGAAGCTCAAGCTTTATAGTCAACTAAGTTTTGATTCTTTTTTTTCTTTAAATTAAAGAAAGTGGGCCCTAGGTGTGTTATCACTTGCTCTAACCGATTTTATACAAGAAACACACAACACATTTTAATAATATCTTGAAATTAATAGAATGAACGCTTCTCTGTCATTTGTTCATTATTTCATTGTATGAGTTGTAATCCATCCTTGGAAAGCAGTAGACATTGCGTGCAAGCACGGAGTGTGTGGTTACAGTAATCGACGCGAAAACAGCGATTTTAAGTTGGAAGAGTGTTTTTAATGCAAACGTTAGTGAGTGTATATAAACGCAATGTCCAGCAATCATTTGACATGTGTCCTATCACACAAAATTTTCAGTGATTATAATTATGTGTGATATATTACGCATGAAGGTGGACGGTAGCATTTCTTTGAATTAATTCACCACAATATACATGGGCAGAGCTTGATAAATTGTGAAACATTAATTAAATTTTCAGAAACATGTTGAACTCTGTTCACAATGAATAGTGATTGTATAATTCAACGTGTGTAAACCTCCCTTATTTCATTAGCCATTTCATCTACTGAACAACATGAAATAATGTTTTGGGAGTTTTGTATTTCCGTATTGTGAATACGTAATACTTTTCTAAATTTTCTACAGCCCTTCGTTTTGTGCTGAGCGATCGCAAGGGTTCAAGCTAGAGGTCATTAAATATACAAACACTGAAAGCCAATGTCGACCCCATACGAAATCACTGACTTTACTCCGCCTTCGATGTGGCCCTTTTTACTACAGTATTAAGCTCCAAAAGGCCCAATTATCAATTACACCTTTATCAAACACCAGAAGTAAAGAATTTCATAGCTTGAGAAGACGAAAGAAAACAGGAATCCTCATTTAACCATGGGTCGAGAGGGAGTGCGTCTTTCTCAACACCGCTCAAAGAAACTACATCGAGAGAACGTATTAGCAGCCAAAGGGATGGAAACGCCTGGAGCGTGTAAGGGAAATCCATTGGAGGAGGAGGGGCAAAGTAGGGGTCGGGCAGGACAAGGTGGAGCGGGGCGAGGTGGAGCGGGGCGAGACGGAGCGGGGCGAGACAGGCGGACGAGGTGGAGTGGGGCGAGGTGGAGCGGGCGAGACGGAGCGGGGCGAGATGGAGCGGGGCGAGGTGGAGCAGGGGCGAAGTGGAGCGGGGCGAGGTGGAGCGGGACGAGGTGGAGCGGGGCGAGGTGGAGCGGGACGAGGCGGAGCGGGGCAAGGTGGAGCGGGGCAAGGTGGAGCGGGGCAAGGTGGAGCGGGGCGAAGTGGAGCGGGACGAGACGGAGCGGGGCGAGGCGGAGGAGTTTGTGTCGAGGGGGGCAAACGGGGCGAGGGGATGATGCGAGATGGAGCGGATAAGGCGGAGCGGGTAAGGGGGGGGGGGGAAGGAGGGGGGGGGGCTGGGGAAGGGCAAGGCGTATCGAGGTGGGGGGGCGTACGTCCGCTGCGTCTAGGGGCGCCGCGCCGGGCAACTTGAAACGGTGCGGCGCGGCGCGGAATTACGTGCGAGGCTGTGAGACGCCGAGGGGTGGGGGAGGCTATAGACGCGCGCGTACGCTGGCTCAGCAACGGCCGGGGGTGGGGGGATGGCCACTTCGCCGCGCGCACACGCGATGCGCAACGCGAACTGCGGAAGAACACGGTCGGGCTCAGGGTAGCAGCGATGCACCCAGGATCCACTCTCGATACTCCCGTGCAGTGGTTCTCAAACGTGGAGTACCTTAAGGACTGATTTTTCGAACATCGACATACTTGCTGTTCCTCATATTTGACGGAAACTAAAATTCAATCTTCAAACGTTTTGTGATGAATATATTGCTTTATATTCCGTTTCGATTTTCAAAAACTAAATTGATGTGAATTTTACAATTTAATAATAACATCAATGGGAGCTTGAAAAACCATATGAAAGTATAACAGTTTAAAATAGATCGTTAAAAACAGAAAGTACGTGGGAATCTGTCCATGCAGATCGCACCAGACAAATCTCTCGATTGCGCGTATGTAACTCGCGTGTGCTTCGAGACTTAACAGTTCCGATTCGGAGTGGTTGAGCCGCCGGGGAACGCGAACGGGTCGGAGCGCAGCGCTGCGCGAGAGGGTGGGGTGGGGGGTGGGGGTGGGGAGTCACTGTGTCGCGTCACCCGGGCCGATCGAAGCCTCCGCCCACCTCCGCCGCAGCACAGAAACGCGCGGCGATAGCCATCTTTACTCTGAGAAAACGGGGCTGACAGTCGTAAAGCATTATGCCGCGGAAATGAGAGCGCACCGCCGCCTCCGCCCCGACGCGAATTTGCAGGAGGGGGAGGATGAGGAGGGTCTGGGAAGGGAACGAGGAGGGGAAGATGAGAATGAGATTGAGAAGGGAAGGAGAAAAGAATGGAGGAGGGGAAGGGGACAATTGTGAATGAGAAATCGAGTTGAGGGGTTGAAAGTGGAAAGCAAGAGGAGGCCGAAGCAGAAAGGGAGAGCAGCTGCAGGCAGAGTACAAAAGGTAAGAGTTGAACTGTAGTTGAAACGTGTAGATATACAAAGAGCAGGATGAAGTAAAGGTTGAAGGGAAATTTGGAAGAGCACGACAGAGCTAGAGGATAAAGAATGAAGGAGAAAGTCAAAAGTAGAATGTAGTTAGGGATGAAGAGCAAATATTTGAGAAAAAGTGCTCGGCATTCGCGCTCCCATCGAATCACATCTGATTTCTTTGGGGTTTTTGAACTCAGTGTTAGTCGTTTCTTTCGCGATATATCCTAAGCCACTTGTACTCACATATATTTCCTTACTACTTACCAAATGTATAAACATTTTTACAATTGCATTTCTCTATATCTTTTCATATTTACTCCATACGTCTTTGCATCCCTTATTTATCATATTTCCATTTACAGATCACGAGTACGCCTAATTTGAAATATTCCATTCAAAATCTACCGTCTATCCATCTCTTCGTGCGTCATCTTACCTTTATATCCTCATCTCACATCTCTCCACAACAGAGCAACGTTTCACAAAGAGGCTGCGTTAAACCTGCTCCCCTCCCAACCTCTATCACGTGGCGAGGGGGGGGGGGGGCGGAGCGGGACGGGGCGGCAGGCACGGCTCAGCGCGGAACGCGAGCGTTTGTTTAAAGGCGGCTAGATGAATAGCGGAAGAATAATAACGCGATACGAGCGGGCGCGCTCCCGCTGTTCGTAACGTTATCTCCAAGCGGCGGCGGCGGTGGAGGTAGCGGTGGCAAAGGAGGGGTGTCAGGGGCGAGAGCCGCGGCGGCGGCGACGGTGGAGGCGGTGGGAGTGGAGATGGCGTTGGCGACTGAGGTCGTGGTGTTGGCGGCGAGAGGATGGGAGCCGGGGCGGTGGCGGTGGCAATGGCGTTGCAGTTGGCGGTGGCAATGGTAAAAGCGGTGGTGGAGGCAATAGCGGTGGCGGTAGAGGATGGCAGTGGAGATGGGGATGACAGGGGCAGTGGTGGTGGCAGTAGGAGTGGCGGTATGGGTAGAGATGGAAGTGGGAGTGGCGGTAGGGGTAGAGGTGGCGGTGGCGGTAGCGGTGGCAGTGGTGGTGGTGGTGGCGTGGTGCGGTGGCGGTGGTGGTGGTGGTGGTGGCGGTGGTGGTGGTGGTGGCGGTGGCGGTGGGGTGGCGGTGGCGGTGGTGGTGGTGGTGGTGGCGGTGGCGGCGGCGGCGGCGGGGGCGGCGGCGGTGGCGGTGGAAATGGCATGGACGGTGGCGGTGGAGGAAGCTGCGCAGGCGACGGCGGCCTCTGAAGCTGTGACGGCAGTTCGTGCGCACGCCGCCCCCGCCGCGCCACAGACGCGCACAATGTGGCGCCGGAGGTTTGCAAATCAGCGGAACGACCCTGCGAACTACCGTCGCCTCCTGTCGCCGCCGCCGCCGCCGACGACGACGGAGGCTCCCCAGCTCCCGACGCCATGTTCGCAGCTGACGCCGCCAAACGGATGGTTCGCTAACACGGAGGCTATCGATATTAACGTTGACTATACCTAATAACCGTACGAGTAGGAACCCGATGTTTTAGCAGTTAGGCGACTCGCCACCACCGCTAAGACCGGTGGTGTTATATCCCCGTCCAACCCATATGGAATTTGTACACGACTTACCCGGTTTGAAGCAAGTTCCTCATGATACTACTCTCGGTCCCTCTGCACCTCTTTCTACTATTATATTTATGTTATCCATATCATATTCATTACTTCGTAAGACAATCACCCTCTACAGAAGACGGCGCCAATATCGAGATTTCTGGCTCCGAATGAAGTGGCCTTAACACCATCTCTCCGAAAATTCCTGACAAACAATAGATACCAACCCTAGAACATCGAAGAACTGGTTACATTATGTCCGCCCGCGCTCTCAGGCTAAGGCTGTCAGAGAGATCTCCACGAACAAATTTTCTAAAATAAATTATTTTATTATTTCTATAATTCCAGTTTAAGTCGGACAATTATTTGTAGTTTTAGTAATAATAGCGCGGAAAAACGTTTAAACGGTACAGAGTTATGCAATACTGATCGCATTCCATCGGGAGTTTACATAATAACGCAACAAAAAACCCACCCCGGAGTCTAAATTATCACATTATAAACATTTTAATTATGTAAATGATTGAACATTACGCGAGACCTCGCAGACCCCAACTTTTTCGGATAAAGTATCAAATTGTGAAAAAAACGCGTTGTTAAAACTGCATGCCCCGCCGCGCCTTCAATGTAACGGAAATCCATCAAATTTGTATGGGGCCAGCGGGCGCTGTAACCGATTCATCGTTGTGATGAGCAGTGTAGGTCACGCAATGTATGGCATGGCTGCCAACCTAACTGTAACCTGGAAAGCGATCACGTGCCTGCCCACCCTGCAAAAGAAATGGATTTGATATGGTTGTGGTTTTATGGCGCTTCAACTACTGTGAGCATTGGCGCCCGGGAATGGGAAGGAAGATAATGGAAAATTAAGATCTCACGTGACCCGTTGTATCATCGATGGGCCTTTTCAGCAGTTTCAATTTTCAAGACTCCGCATCATTCGCAATTTACGTTTTCTTTACTACCTTCTTATTGACAATCGGTTTATTTGGTTTACTTGCGAAAGCTGGAGAGCTCTGAAAATGCATTTTCAGTCCGGAAGAAGGCACCGGAAGTTCTGCCGAAACAGTGGTATCGCGTCTACTCTCTCTCTACGACGCGTCTTCTCTGGGACAATTGAAAGAAATTTACACGACTCCAGTCACAGGTTAAACATCCTAATATGTGACGTTCCGGACAATCCAAAGCACTTTTCACGACTCCCGTCGATTAATTTAAGGATTGATGAAGTTTAAAGAGCGCTTCAACAGCTGTGGTCATTGCCGCCCACGTCATAATTGAAAACCATAATACAGATTAAAAAGAAACGAAACAAAACCCGTTGCCGATTCAACTATCAGATTGAATTAAAAGGATATAAATAGTTTAAAGTACAGTGAAATTAATATATTGGCAACAAATGCAAGAATTGTAAAAAAACTTACAAATTGGCTGTATGGGGGACAAGTAAGATACAGAAATCAATATTGTCCTTTTCTCTCAAATCAAAAGGTGAAGACCACTCCCGTCAGTTGTGACGTCTCGAGGAGTTGGGAACCAATTCTAATTATTTGGATAGTGGTCACGTGATCTGTATCGTACGCGATACAGATCAAGTGAACTGTATTGAAGACGTCACATAATTACCTACGACAACTCTTTGATTGATTGATAGATTTTTTTCGTGTTTCCGGGCGCGTCAACTGCTTCGGTCATTTGTCCCGTTAGTGTAGTGCATGTTTTTCTCTCGGGAGATGGCGGTGATCTTCCCCTGCTGGATGGCGAGGTTCGGCGCCGACCTACCGTCGGCTAGTGGGGTTTCCCCCTAACCAGGACTCTCCCACCAGCGGGGCACTGCCCCAGCCGAGACAAGCTCTAAGCTCCCGACCGGTCTCCCGGAATATGTGGTAGTGTAGTGCATGTTAGTGTAAGGTGTGTGTGTGTGTGTGTAAGGGGAGAGGATAGGACAATGAAGAGGAAGGACAGATCGCGCGCGGTCCGTGGCCCGTTCTGTAGGGTACTGCTCCGGCATTCGCCTGGTGTTGGTCGGAGAAACCACGGAAAACTACCGATCAGAGCAGCCGGCCGCTAGAATTCTCCTCCAGACAGCGACTGACGACAATTCTTGTGGAGTACCGTTTACCGATAAAGGTCTATCGTAAAGTCAAGAGTTTGCATATGCGCACAGTTAAATATGAATTCATATCGTTTGCGATACATAGCTTCACGCTTTGCAAAAATCTATAAATCCCATTGCTTTCCCTTCGGATAGTCGAAAGCTGATCCATCGTCCTCCAATGCTTCGGTCGGGCTCCCCTCCGTAACTGCAGCGCCAGGGGTGCGGGCACGCAGCTAACAATTATCTGCCGCACTCGCAACGCGGTGAACGTGTCAGGAGAGGGGAGGGCTGCATTACAACGCCGCGGACGCGCTGCTGTTATTTTTGATATCTATCTATTATTCACCGCGTGCCAGCGTACGGGCAGGGAGGTCACGGGTAAAAACGCCCCCTGGTTTGGCACGCAGAGCGCGGCCGGCCCGAGGGCGGGGAAAATGGCGACAATGGAGCCATTCAGGCAAGGATAGTAGGGGCTGCGCCACGAATAGCGTGGGAGGGACGCGGCAGTGAGGGGAGTGCTGAAGGAATGTTGGAGAGTCTAGAGGTAGAGAATGGGTCAGGAGGGAGTGCAAGATGAAGGTGTTTGGGGAGAAGAGCGAGTATTGAGAGAAGGGATGGGTCATGACCAACGATGATAATGGAGAGGAAGTGTGGTGATGGGGCGCGAGAAACGCAGAAAAATGGAAGTAATATGGGAAGGCATCTGTGAGCAAGAATCTCTGTTGGAATGTCGAGGACAGACAGAAGCGATTATGTGAAAGGAAAGTGCAACAGAGGATGAA
Source organism: Teleogryllus oceanicus (assembly GCA_964035755.1). Lineage (NCBI taxonomy): Eukaryota > Metazoa > Arthropoda > Insecta > Orthoptera > Gryllidae > Teleogryllus > Teleogryllus oceanicus. The sequence goes on along the minus strand of CAXIVR010000005.1, from coordinate 83,112,821 downwards.
GTGGCGGTTCCAGGTTTTACCGAAAAAGCGTAGATACGGACGGGCCTGGTGGTGATGGTGCGATGGGACACACAGATGAACGAAAATATCGCGGTTTACAAGAATTGAGCCAGGACTGTGCGACGGCACTGTTAATGTTAGAAACGAAGCAGCTGAATGGGGAAACAAAAGTGACGAAGATACAAAAGGGACCCAGAAAGAGAGACTGAAACCAGCAGGGTGTCAACAAAGAATTGTTTAGACGTAGAGAACTGAGTGGGGCAAGAATGAACGAAATAGGGATGAGGTGGAATGAAAAGGTACGACGTAAGGACATGAACCAAACAAACTTCGACCTAGCTGAAAAGCTAGTGTCGAAAATTCTGCCGCCGTCAGGACTCGAACCCAGAACCTCCCGGTCAGAGGCGCTGCAGTGACATCAGTTGATGCACCGAGCTACCGCTCCCGGTGCGACGGAATAGAGCAGGTAGCAAACAGAAAAGAGTGAAATAACAGATCTAGGAGCTCACATCCGCTGGAACGCAACGCACGCCTGCCACGTGTCAGGTAGAGTACGAGAGAGGCGCGCGTCATGCACGTGGAACCGGGCGGGGCATAATAGCACCGGGGCTGTCCGGATGACAACGCGGTGGCCGACGACAAAAATGCCGCGAGCGAGTTGCGGTCGTGAGCGCGGGCGACCGCGGCGGGGTGGCAACCAGTGGCCGAGCCTCGGCAGGGGATAGTGAGAGTTGGATCGAGTCGACCGCGGGTGGCGCCGAGTTGGGGCAGGTGGGGGCGAAAGCGGCGGCGGCGTTGCGGTCTCCCAAAAGCGCGCGTATGTGCGTGCTGAAGGACCTGTGAAGAAGTGGGGCGACGTAGAGTGGGTTGGGGAGCGGTGGGCCCAAAGCGGGAAGGCGGGGGGGGGAAAGGGCGGTTGAAGGGGGGGGGAGGGAGGTGGATTGGGGAATATCGGACAAAGGGGGGAAATGTGGGTGAAGCAGGGATGTGGGAGGTGAAGCGGGGAATTGTGTGCGGACGGGAAAGTGCGAGCGGGGAAGCTCCGGACCCGGCCATCCGAGAGCGAGTGGGATGGCGAGAAGGTAAAGTGAGTTGTAGGGCGGGGAAGTGGGGGGGAAAGGGGGAAGAGTGAAGTAACGCGAGTTGAAACAGCGTGGGGCAGCGGGAGTTGGTGATTTGAGACGGGGTGGGCGGGCAGTGTGACGCGCGAGACAAGCGAGAGAGAGAGAGAGAGAGAGAGAGGGAGGGGAGGAGGAGCGTCGCGGGTCAGTTGACAAACAGCAGAGAACCGCGCGGGCGACAGCGGCCGCGCGAGGCGGGCCGGCGGCGGGGCGGGGGCGTGGTTCAATGCGCCTGCCGTGTCGTCTTTGTTCGCGTCACAAAGAGCGCGGGCGCATCGCTGGAGCGCTGGTTGCAGCGGTGGCGGTGTTGGTGGGGCCGGGACTGGGGGCGGGAGCGGCAGAGGCAATGGCGGTGGGGCGGGCTTGGGTGGGCGGAGGGGTGGCAGCTGCAGCGGGGGACTTGGGGCTGCGGGTGGGCGACGATTGCGGTGTTGGCGACGGTGACGGATCAGGCTGTAGCAGTCTCGGCAGTGGAGGCGGTGGTGGCGATGGAGGCGCCGCCGAGGCGGGTGATGGGCCGACGGGGACGGTAACAGTGAGGGCGGGGACCGTGCAGATCGGGATGATGAGCGCGGGAGAGGGAGAGTGAGGACGGTGAGGTCGAGGGCGGTGACGGCAGTGGTGGTGAGGGCGGGGGCGGTGAGGGCGGGGACGGTAAGGGCAGTGGCGGTGAGGGCAGGGGCGGTGAAGGCAGGGGCGGGAGGCGGGGCCGATGAGGGGTGGGCGGTGAGGTCGAGGGCGGCGAGGGCAGGGCCGGTGGGGGCGATGTCGGGGAGGACGGTGGCGGTGGAAGCGTCGCGCTGTGCCGATGTGCCCCCAACGCCGCGCGCTCGCGGACGCTTCCCGAAATTTCTATGGACGGCGCACACGCGCTGAAACTGTATCTTCTTGAGTGCCCGCGGGGCGTTGCGGTGAGTGTCATTGCAGTGGTTGCTGGGATCATTGACTACAGGTTTCCGGGTAATGGGGTGGGCACTTCGGGCACTCTATTCACGTTCTCCGAACGAAAGCGACTCTAGTTCGGGCACAGATAAGATTGACAACGAGGGGCATTCATTTTTATCAAAGATACTACACGACTAGGAATAATATCTGTACTTCCACATAATCAATTTATCTCGAAATCCGCGGACACATGTATCAATCCACTCTAATATTTTTTCGGTTTTGTATTATTTACTACCACTATTCATTGAACATTGAATGTTTTTTTAATATAAAGTTTTGCAAATAATTTGAGTGGTCATTATCCATATGTTATGAAACACGACATAATTTATCTCAATACTGTATATCTCGTTATAGGGAGTATAGTAAATAAATACTTCCACCATAATATTTACATTTGATTATCATGTTATTTTCTTTTGCGGTTGCACTTCAGTTGCATCATTGATATTGTTGTTCGTAGAATAGTCGCAATATAGCAGAAAATATTGGTTTATCGCACGGTATGCACACTTGAATTACATTTCAATTTTCAAAAGTACTTGACGCAATCGGATGCGAAAGTACTTTTATCAAACTATGCGCTATGAATTCCACCATTCGCACAAAACACGCGTATTATGCAACTATTTAGACGCTATAAGAGATGTTTCAGATTAGAAAAAAGCACGTAAAATTTCAAAAGCGTATCTAATACCTATTCACCGCCGGGAAAAAAACCGATTCCTGAATAAACATTACTATCACGCATGCATCGCTATTATGCGCGGAGATGAAACGTGTACAACCGGCGGCTCTTGAAAACCGTAAAAGCCCTGCATTGGAGTCGACGCGCTTCCGCAGTGTGACGGAAAACACCGCGTCAGATGTACCTCACGAACTCGGTCCGGGGCGAGGGTTAGTGCCGCGTTCCAGCACACACAAAACGCCGAATTAATTCCACGCGCCCCTTCGCCCCCGCCCCCGCCTCCGCGCAAGCACGCGCCCACCTCTCTCGCCCGCTTCAAACGCCCAACGGTCGCGAAAGGGGCGTAGGCGCGACATGACAACTGCGATTAGGGTGACCACCTCAACCGTGTATTTCCGTTGTGCAAGTACGAGGCTGGTTAGTACGAGCAGAGCCTAGACTGGAGAGAAATAAATAATAAATCAATAAACTAACAATAATTAAGCTAGTCAGTAAGATATGTTAGGTTAGTAAACAGTGCCAAAAAAAGAAAGAAAAGAAAAGGAAAAGAAAGGTCATAAGTTGTAGTCAATTGTTAAGTATAAGTAGATAAATATGTCAATAAAAATAAATTAACTTAAAATAATTAAAATAAATTAAATAAATTAAAATTAAATTAAATTAAAATAAAATGAAACGGTTAAAATAAAATACATTAGGGGGCGAAGGGAAGTGGAAATCGGAAATGTTAGGGCAGAAGCGTTGGTACGGACGATTTTCTGTGATGCTGTTTGTTTCCAGGTGCTGAGGATGCCAAACACTGGAAGGACAATGCCTGACGCCCACGCCAAATAAATAAATAGTTTAAAAAACCGGATAGATTAGCATGTACTCGGCTTCTGACGGCAGGTTTTCCCCCCTTCAGGGGTTTTTTCCTCAGCCGTACCTTATGGTCTCTTTTCCGCGGCATTGATGCGATGAAAAGACCATTTGGGTGAATACCAGAATACGAAAGGTTTGAACGCGGTAGAATGTAGGTATTGTAATGGCTTAAAGGCCTTCGGCCTAGCCACTTAGCATCACGTTCTCTAATTTGTATGTAATGATTACCTATTAAATAAATAAAATAAGTACGAGGCTGACACTGCGTAACGAAAGATCATAGGATGGAACCCTAACCGTCGCAAAGTTTTCACTTTTTACTCTAGTAGCGAGGTTGATGTCGATATGAATGAGCGGTGGCGGTTGTTGTGATTGGTGGCGTATGTGGTTACACTGATATATTCCACACACCCCGTCGCCCATGCCGCAGAATCACGCGTTCACTTCTCTCGCCCGCTTCAAAGGCCCACAGGTCACACTCGAAAGAGGCGTAGGCGGCGACATGCCAACTGTACTGAACACTGGGATTAGGGTGGGCCACCTAACCATGTCTTTTCATTGTGCAAGTTCGAAGCTGAAGCCAGATAGCTTATCGAGTTTTGTCGCTGTCTGGAGGAGAATTCTAGAGGCCGGCTGCTCTGAACGGTAGTTTTTAGTGATTTCTCCGATCAGTTTCAGGGGAATGCCGGAGAAGTACCCTAACAAACAACCCACGGACCGCGCGCGATCTTTCCTTCCACTTCCTTGTTCTATACTACCTATTTCACACACCTACATGCACTACACTACCACAGATGCTGCTACCACAGATGCTGGGAGACCAGTCGGGTTAGAACGAACGAGCGAACGAATGAATGCTGTTGTAATTAGTGGTTTATGTGGCTTACGCCGATCAATTTCACTTGCCCCACCGTGCCCGATGGAAATCATGCACCCACCTCTCTCGTTCACTACAAGTGTCCACGCACTCATGACACAGGCGAAGAGTAGCGTAGGGTTTACATGTCAGCCGTATTGAACATAGGTATTACGGTGGGCCAGTTCAACCGTATATTTCCGTTCTACGAGTTCGCAGCTAACGGTGCGGAGAACGAAATATCCTGTGTTCGAATCCCCACCATCGCAAATTTGGCAGTTCTTACTCTCAGTAGGTAGGTTGAGGCCGACATCAGCCCCAGCGGTTATGTTGGTGACTTCTGTGGTTTCCACCGATCAATTCCACACGGCCATCGCCCCCATACGAAATCATGCGCCCACCTCACTCGTCCGCTTCAAAGGCCCACGCCGTCGCAACGCAGGCGAAGAGTAAAGTAGGGGCTACATGCCAACGGTACTGAGCACCGCGATCAGTGTGGGCCACCTCAACCGTGTATTTCCGTTGAACGAGTCCAGAGCTAACGCCGCGTAGAACAAACGATGTGGGTTCGAATCCTGACCGACGCAAATTTTGCAGTTCATACTCTTAGTAGGTACGTTGAGGTCGACATCAGCCCCAGCGGTTGTGATTGGTGACTTCTGTGGTTTACACCGATCAATTCCACACGGCCATCGCCCCCGTGCGAAATCACGCGCCCACCTCTCCCGCCCGCTTCAAACGCGCACGCAGTCGTCCGCACGTCACCCCACGCGTTGGGGTGACGTGCCCATTGAACTGATCACTGCCCGTTGAACTCATCACACGATGAGGGAGGGCCGGTTCAACCGTCTATTGCCTTCGGGAGAGTTTGCGACTGAAGCTGCGTAGAACGAAACGTCCTAGTTTCGAATCCTGACCGGCGGAAATTTTTAATTTGTTACGTTTAATTGCTAGCTTGTGACCGATCTGAATGAGCACTGTAATAGCCGGCTGATGTGATTAGTGTTTTTTGAGGTTTACATCGAACCACACATCCGATCGCCCCCGCGCGAAAAAAAGCACCCATCCCCCTCTCTCCTCTCTCTCTTCTCTCTCCTCTCTCTCTCTTCTCTCTCTCTCTCTCACTTTCTCTCTCCTCCTCTCTCCCTCTCTCTCTCTCTCTCTCTCACTCTCACTTCAAACGCCCACGCGGTGACATGCTAGCTGGATTGAGCTTTGCGATTAGAGTGGCCAGCACTACCATAGCTTTCCGTTGTGGAGAGTTTGCGAGTGAAGCTACGTACCTCGCAATACCGTAAGTTCGATTCTCACCCTTGCAAATATTCCACTTCTTAGTAGCTATGTCGAGGCCGACGTGATCCTGCAGTGATTGGTATATGTGGATTAGACCTCTAAATTCAACATGCTCCATTTCCCCCATGCAAAATCAAGCAGCCGATCTTTCTCGCCCGTTTCAAATGCCCATTCCCTCGTCCGGCCCCACGCGTTGGTGTGGCGCTAGCTGGGCCTGGCGTTGTGGTTTGGGAACGGGGTGGACAGTGCAGTGGAACACATTCGGATGTGACAGCAGTAGTTGAGAGTACGTAAATGAAGGTAGGTACACCGGCATGGGCTAGTTTCCAGTTCCGAGCGTGGCACATTGTCTAGTTATAATTAGGTTGAGGCTCATGCTTTGACAAATTTTCTACAGATTCAATGAGCGCCGTCTCTCGAAGAGCAAGACAGGGTGGTCGCTTTAATGTAAGGGTGAAAAGGAAATTTTAATTCTCAACACTAAACAAAGATTTCCCAAAATTTCAGTGTGAAGTTCCATGACATTGACTAATCTTTTTTTTTTACTTCATACATCTTCTTCGGATTTACTTTTATTCTAATTAGGCAATTTGCTTTCAGATTAATTTCATGTTCATACTAAGAGGGTAGAAATGTTGGTACCATTCAAATAAGTTTAATTATCACAATTATTTCAATCATCAGACAAAAAATAAAGCGTTTCCGCCCATATTCTGGATTTCTAATTAAGCACAACGTACCACCGAAAAACAACACAACTATACAAACGACAGGTTCATTCACAAAAATAAATCGCAAGTACAAAACTTGCGTCACAAATCCTGTTCTTTACCTGAGAGCACAACATTTCCAGATTTTTTCCATAATCATCCCCAAAAGCTGGCGATTCACCGCATCGCGCTAACGACCCGCGGCAACATTCGCTCGACGGGCGTCGCCGAAAACACATCGAAAATTAAAAACATCATCCCTCGGAAGCGCCCCGCAACAAGCGCAGCCCACGCACAGCGAACGCAGAAGGGGGGAGGGCGCGAGGGGGGGGCGGAAGGGGTGCGGCGACATCTTCATTCGATGGGCCATCGATCAGGGGGGGGCGACAAAAAAAAGCCGGGCGTCCGGTCGGTAGCTTTTTCTCCAACGGGCAAATCCATCAAAATTACTCTCGTTGAAGGGCTGCCGCTAATGGCGCGCTATTAAAGGCCTACGTGAGCGCGCGGGCCGCGGCGCGCCGGATCTGCTCGTTAGGGGGCGCTCCTCCGGTGCGGCGCGGCGGCCGGTGCCGCACTGCAGCCCACGTACGTGGTCGTGATCGAGATGGAGAACGGATGAAAAAAACGGCCCTTTTTTACATGAGCACAAAGCGTACCTTTGATTGATTCGCTATTGTATTGACATTGCGATTGAGATTTTTTTTATTTTTTATTTTTTATATTTTTTTTTTGTTTTGGTTGATTATTGATTCTGGGTGCGCAACTACTAAGATCATTAGTCCCGTGTATGTAGTGAATGTGTTTTCCTTGGGAGGTGGTGGTGATCTTACCCCGATGGATGGAAAGATCTGGCGCCGACCTACCGTCGGCTAATGCGGTTTCCCCTAACCAGGTATCTCCCACCCTTTTATTATAAAGACTTTAAATGACTAAGAAAAAAGTACTTAAAATCTACGCAGATTAAAGTACTTGTTGACCAGGTTTTAATTCAAAAAAATATGTAAAATAATTTCCATCACTTACTGCGAAAAATTAATCTTTTTCGCTTTTGTAGCTTAGTACAAAAGAAAGGTAGTTTCTGGAAGCAAAAAGCGTATTACAGAGGGCATGAATGTATGCAGTGGTAATGAACTGGAGGTGATGAATAAAGAACACAAAACCTACATTCCCATATCTGCAGTATCATGCGGTCAGATACACCAATTCAAATATTCACCGCCATTAAATACGTCCAGTTGAGATTCTGAAGCGAAGTTATTAACGAATTCTCAAGATCAATTTTTCTTATAAAACACAGTCTCAAAAATTATATCTGCTTTATAGAAAAAGATTCATGGCATTTCATTACTTAATGAAAGTTCGATATTTTAAATGAGTTCTCTCTTTTCGAGCTTAGCTTTGAAGCTTTTGGATCCTTCACTACAGTAAAAGTGTACTTAACGGTGGTGTTTAATGGACACGCCAGAAATGAGGATCTGGGTGATTAAGAAGTTGTCACAAGTCCTGATACATGTAATCTCCCGCCAACACTAGGCTGGACAGTAAACAAAACACGCAAACACCGTTGCAAAGTCATTACAGTGACGTTCAAGAGCGACTGCTGCTCCCTACAACATACATGCCAACGAAAGTAGCTCAACTTAAGTATTTCGTATTTCAATATTTTTAAAATGTACATTATTCCATTAAAAAAATTATAAAAGAATTCTCGCCGGTTAATGCGCACGTTAAAAATAAAAAAATAAGCACTTTCCCTTTTAGGGCTTAGTGCCAAAATCCTTCAGAAGACCAAAGGCGTATTACGGCGATGTTGTTGACACGCTGGTAATGAGAAACGGGGCGATTACCAAGCCGCAAAAAATCCACAAGTCGCGTTTCGCGTACCTGCCGCCAGGCGCCGGTCACTTCGCCGGGGTGTTAACGGCGGGCGCCGCAAAGTCCGCCCGAGCAGCGCGTCGTGGAGCTCAGGCGTCGCCCGACCTCGTAATCCGGAGACGCGAGGCGCCGCTGTTCCCGAGGCTCGCCACACATGCTGCGGCGGCGCGGCCCGGGGCTTAGCGGCCGCGACCCCCGCGCCAAGACCACTTTCGTTTTCTTCGGCGGCCCCGCCCCCCTAGGCCCCCACCCCCGCCGCTAATGCAATTGCGAGAGTTTGCGAAGCGGGGCGGGGCGGGGGGGGGCGACGGACGCGCGCGACGCCCCGCTGCCGTCCAAGTTGAGGTAATCAGCTCGGGGCTAAGCCAAGGCAATGACCGGGCACTACCGACGTGGGGAGTGGCTGAAGCGGCGCCGCGATGACGGCGGGGCAACGGCAGGGAAGAGGGGGGGGGGGGGCAACGCGGGAGGCGGAGGGGTGGTGGCGAGGAGGATGGTGTAGCTGTGACAAAGGCGGCGGGGGCGGCAGATGTGGTGGTGGTGTCACGGTGGGCGCGGTGGCGGGACGGCCGAGTCGGTGGGGAGGCGCGACAGCGGCGATGAGAGTTGTGGAGGAATCTGCGATGGAGAAGGTTGGGAAGACGGCGTGGGGAGGTGGCGGAGGAGGCTGTGGTGACGTTGGAGGAAAGAGGGGCGTGTTGGTGTTGGGGGGGGGGGACTGCGGCGTCAGCGGTGGTGGCGACGGGGTGGTGGTGCAGACGGGAGAGCGGGGGGGGCGCGGGGGGCGGACGGCGGGGGAGTGGTGGAGACTCGAGGGTGTTGGGGGGGAGACAAGGTGGCAGCAAGGGCGGTGGCGGGAGCAGCGTCGGGGGCGAGTTGGCTCCTTTGGCTGCAAGCCCTCGCTTGCCTCCGGGCAGGGACGCGCATACTTTCGCCCCGGCGTCCTCTTAGCCGAGTTATGAATGATCAAAGTTTCGCTCTAACGAGGACCGCCCCTCGGGGTTACCCCGTGCCCGGGCACGAACCCAAGAGCCACGATTTCTTAGCCCGACTTTCCGGAGCAGTTTCTGCCATGAACTCCGCGGAAAAGAAAAAGAGTTCCCTTTGAAGACAATATACAAAGAGTTTACCGCATTTCGATTTTATGAACCACAAAACGCAGATGCACTATAATCTGTAACAGTTGTTCAATATTCTGAACTTTATTACACTATTTCTCAGTCTTTTATGTCTGAAAGAAATAATTAATAATAATAATAATAATAATAATAATAATAATAATAATAATAATGATGATGATGATGATAATGAATACCTTTACATGTAAACGTCAATAAGAAAAGAATTAAATCTTCTCACAGATATCAAGGTATTTTCGCGACCCGAAATAAAAGTATATATTTTCTAAACAGTCTCTGGTTAATTTTTAATTGCATGTCCTGCTTTTTTTCGAAATCCGTTTGCTTATGCAGGAATATAAATTTGCGAAAGCAGAGTCAAACCGTTACATCGTTCTCTACACTACAACTCTCAATTGTATAAACGGCTCATTACCCTCACGGTGCACGAGTACACTAGAAGTGTCATACTCTAGAGTGCGCTCTCGCGACAATATCACCATCGTGTAAGCTGGATGTAGCACAAACCGCTGACACCATTTTCTTTCGAGTGCCCTCCAACTCAGCGTTTGCAACTCTCGCCCGGCGGCAGCAGCTAGAGGGCGGTGCACAAAATGAACACGACGTCCGGGTGACTCGCCCATGAATTTTCGCGTGCGTAGTGCCAGATATACCATTGGTTACGTGACCTGTATGGCGATTTTATACCAACGTTTCATACCAACAGTGAAGTGTTACTGTGATGTTTTTGCGTAACAAAAAATTGGCGAAAAAAAATAATGATATGAGAATTATGATCACGAGTAAAAAAGGAATTCAAATACGAAGGTTACTTCAAAATTTATAGCTGTAGTCCAAACTTTAAGGCCATACTTAAACATGAAGTGTGATTCCTCGTGGCTACAGTAAAAGAAATACAGGAATCGTGATTTGTATCTTCTCTCTCTTTGCAACATTTATTAACATTTTCTAACCATCGACAACATCAACTCTGTTTGATATCATGTCTCCCCTTGTAGAGCAAGACAAAGTGTGTCAATGCACGTGTGTCGAAGATGGCAGATATGCAGGTTTATAGTATTATCGAGATACGTGCTAGTAGCCAAAAGTAAAGTCGTAATAAAAAGGAACAAAAACGCCATGAGGACTATCGGCCTCGTGTCACAATACTTCCAAAATAAAATACCACTTTACCACTCGTATCATAAATAATAATTATTTTTGAACAACAGAGAATCCGGTTAAATGTAAAGAAAAAATAGGAAAATCAATCGTTTTTCACAAGTATATTCGCCACGAACATGGCAAATTTCACGATATTTCTTAACAAATAATATCTTGCGAGAAACAAAAATATATTTAAAAAAAACGTTTTATTATTGATTTTTCCTGGTAAAAATTTCTTTGACTTCTAATGATTCTGAAAAAGAGCAGCTAACTTTTCTATAACAATGATAATTTTCCTACATTTCTCGTTTTTCCAGAAGTGGTAAACTTTCAAGACTCACCGGGAGAGTCGACTGTGTTAAATAACCCTCCGTGTTTTCGTTCGCTAGCACACAACTTGTGCGGTGCGCGGTCTGGGGGTTGGTGGAGGGCGCGGAAAAATTACGGGGCTGTAAATCCTCCCCTCCCCGTTGAGACTCGTCGATATAAGTCACACAACCACCGTCGCAAATCACACAATTCACGGGCGAAACTCGTTTTCTAGAACGGTATAACCCAACTGCGACATTTTTTAGGGTCGCCGTTTCGAATACATGCGGAAGGTAGGTACTAGCTACTGGATATTCCTGTACTTTCACTTAAAATCAGTAAAAAAAAAACACGATATTAGACACTTTTTACACACATCAGTTCAAAACTAGTTTCAAAACATCCTTTTGTCATTTTCGATAGTTACAGAATGAAACTGCATAAAATGCTTTTAAAAGTCATGCTGACAAACATTCTAATTTCCATACACTCAGAAGAACTGAATCAAATCATAGATTAACTAATTCAATATCATAAAGAATAAAAATAAATTATATTAAAAACGTTGATAATTTTAAAATTCCCCATCAGGTTGAAGAAGCTTAATTCATAATGTAGAATGAACCAAATCGTGGGTTAAAAATCCGAAAGATTTCAAGTAGAAACATAAATATTCTAAAAAATTCGATGAAAAAATATATTAAATGAAATTTCCATGTCTTTCCTGTGATACACTCGACAACATAATAAACGAAATGCGAGCCGAAAGGAATTAAGGAAATATTGTGGACTCAATTGTGGAATCTAAATAATGCAAAACACGCCTGTTGAATTTTGTTGGATGCCGACAATCCGACAAGAGCGCGAACTATCAGGCTGCGAGGAGACGCGTCCTGGTTTTCAAAGGCGCCGTGTAATAACACGAGCATATGTATTCGTAGCGACAGAACGAGATTATATTAAAATTCCGTCCCAATGCAAGTCGGAAGAGGAATCCAACGGTAAACCCCAACACGTCGAATATTTTAATACGCACACCGTTTATTGCTATAGGATTTCTCACTCGCCGACGAAATCCTCCTCACTAGAATCGCGAGAGGACAGTCTACGGAGCATCGTGGGTGACGGTGAAGGGGGAGGGGAGCAGGGGAGTCGAATGGGACTGCAATAACACAGGCCTCGTCGGCGGGCGCCCTGGCGGAGAATTTCTCAATTAAGCCCACCGGTGCGCCGCGGCATGGGGCTGCCGTGACGGGGGAAAGTCTCGGGAGGAATGCCTCACCCCGCCCACGCCGTGGGCGGCTGGAACGCGGAGGAAAGGGCGAGGGAGGGCTGTTTGGAGAACGGTAGCTGCAAGGGGCGGGGCGCGCAAGTCGGTGGGGTACGGACCGCTGCAGGTCGGCCAAAGGTGGGATATGGGGTTATCTGAAAATTAGGAGGTTGCGTAATGAAGGATGAGGTTGCGTAAGAACGGATGTTTCTCTTTACCAAGGAATTTTATATATTTCATCAGAAATATTTCATAAAAGTAAATCACTATCATTCATTATAATCAACGCAATAGGTTCAAACAACAATTGATCCACATCTGTGGGTAAAAACGTATTGTTTTCAAGGCCCTATAACTTCCCGAATTTACAGTTCACCATGATGAAAATATAATGTGAAATGTTTATTACGTAATACGTTTAATTATTACTATTACTTTATCCATATTAATATCCAAAGCTAGCTAGTAACAGTTGGAACTTCTATAATGTGGTACAGTAAGTGTCACACATAGTCTTGGTTAGCTGCTTTATTGACACACGAAATATCCACTCCTTCCATTGACCCAATATCCCAGAATCAAAAAACGAATCGGTACTTTATTTCGACGTCATGTTTAAATGTCATTCCTGGCAGAAATTCCTGCAATAAAAACGTGGACGAGTTAAAATTATCCCACAGGCCACACGTCTGGCATTGTCAATCACAAAGCAAAGAAATGTCTCAACTAAAAATAAACACAAAATTTAAAAAATCCTGATTCCAGGAAGAACTTCAGTGGGGCAGGAATGTCGCTACAATTCCAGAAAGGACAATTTTGAGTGGAACAAACAAGATCTAATCCGAGAAAAGCGAATAAAGAAACGCAGGAGTAAACTAGGGCGGAGACGATCGCTGGGAAGGAAGAACCGCTCGGATTTGGGGAAGAAGTATTTGCGAGGGGACGCCCAGAGCGGAGGGTCGCCAGATAGCGGGGCCCGAGATACGCCAGAGGTCTGCAGAAGAATGCGGGCTGGCTCAGGCGGAATTCCAATGTCCTGTGTAGTGGAAAAGTCCCCGGAGATTCGGAAGGAAGTCGATGTACTTTTTACGAGGCGTTCTTACGAGTTTTTTTTTCGACTGTCCACAGATTTCTGTGAATGCGAGCCAGTTATTTGCGACGCATTATTCACTAAATAAACTATTGGGTTGTGGATATTGAGTGAAGGACAGTTTAAATAGCACGATTATCTTCAGCCCGTTTCGGTGGTGTATTTCATCATAGCTATAAAAGACAAAGGGCAGGTAACAGTTCTTGTACAAATTAGACAGTTTTACAGTTATTTATTAAATTACTTTGGTAAATACAAAATATGATTTTTAACTATTTAACATATTTACATCGTGAGAAGGCTACAATAACAATTGCTGAGTATTTGACAAAAACAAACTCTAGAAAATAATAAGTTCGAATCAGTTTAAATAACAAATCAATGCTTGGAAAAACTGTATCATTTCTTACTGATTAAATGGTACTAACACCAACAGCAAAATTAATTGTTTGAAACAAGATAAATTTTCAAATAACTTTAATTTTATGTTTTCAATAATAAAGTGTAATGCCATCTGTCAACGTCCATCACAGAAAAAAATCACCTGCATTGATTTCGCGGAACCAGTCCTCAGTAACACACATTCTGAAATATCCTGCATTAGTGAATGCACTTCGTATGACATACGTTAATCACAAACCTGTCAACTCCTATTACAAATACTATTACGCTTAATCAACAAGCAGCCAAAACAAACAGCGCGAAGAGGACAAAGAATTTTTTTTAAAAACAGAACAAAATGGGACAGTTCAGAGAATTTTCTGAAAACCAACCAGTTTCCAAAATCACGCGTTCACAAAACACACGCACGCACACGCATACATTCACACACACAAACGTTACGCCGCTGAAAACGTCCAGTCCACATTATTCCACGTGGACATCGCGACCACTGTTTCAATTACTCTCGACGCGGGCACGTGATTCGCCAGGCCATTGGCGAGGCACGCGGGCCGCGTAATAGGTAAAAGAGCTCTATTCCATCACAATCGGCAAACAATTCGGCGACACGTTCGTGCCACACCCCGGTGCGAACTTCTCGGGCTTCGTCACGCGCGGAAACGCGCACGCGTTTTAAAACGACCGCGTGTGGAATACGTTTTCCCGCCTCGCATTTTTTTTCCAATTTTTTTTCTTTCTTTCTTCCGGGGAGTTGACATCACCGCACTAAAACGTTAACTGCTCCCCTGGCCGACATGTGAGCTGTCGTGGCGTGCAACTGCGGCACGACCGCCAAACAGTGTGAGACTTCCGCAATCTCTGATGAACAAAAATATTTCTTTAATTGATTATTTCGTTGATTGATTTTGATTGATTTTTTCGTGTTTCCGGGCGCGTCAACCGCTTTGGTCATTAGTCCCGTACGTGTAGTGCATGTCTTTTTCTCGAGAGATGGCGGTGATCTTCCCCCGCTGGATGGCGAGATCCGGTGTCGACCTACCGTCGGCTAGTGGGGTTTCCCCCTCACCAGGACTCTCCCACGAGCGGGCACCGCCCCAGCCGGGACAAGCTCTAAGTTCCCGACCGATTTCCCGAAAAATGTGGTAGTGTAATGCATGTTAGTGTAAGTGTGTGTGTAAGGGGGAGAGGATAGAACACGGAAGAGGAAGGAAAAACCGCGGGCGGTCCGTGGCCCCTTTCGAAATGTGAAATAAATAATTCCATTTTGTAAGTTTCATAATCATATTAAATTAACTCTAAATGTTTCTTGAATATCTTCACCCAGAATAAATTCTAAAGAGAAATTCATTAATTTGTAATAACTAAACACTTGAAATGTACTATTGTCAAAACCTTCCTTTACAAACGCTATCGTAGACGGACTCTTGTATTGATACGCTTAAAACCCGCCGCGTCTTGCTGCGTGCTTACGGGAGCGCGGAGCTTGGCTCGTGAGCGGAATGGAGCGACGCGATGTGGCACCGCTAGGCCACGCGGCTGCGGTGGATGACTCGCGGAATTAATTAATAGCCTAATCGTCGGCGAGCCCGCGACCGCCGCTGCGGACAATGGGAGGATAAGCTCCAACAACGGGGCAAAAGGTGTGCGAAGGTAACAAAATAACATTAAATATGACCGGACAATTTTGTACGCGGTACCTTCGGTACCCAGAACCGCCAGTGGAGAGTATATAGGCAATGCCTCACGACTCGGCAGCACTAGCAATTGGGGAGGTTGGGAGTTCGTTAAAGATAGAAATGTATATGATGTGAGTTTGCGGCGCCTATGGGATTCATATTCGTAAACCGACTGTTCTGATCAGAGGTTTCCTTGGATATTCTGCTCCCTTCCAGGCGAATGTCGGAAAGGCGCTTTCATTGGCAGGTTACTATTAACTCTACGTCTGATTAACTAAATCATTTGAGACTGACTATGTTCATTCAACACTACAAAAGTAATCAGTGTTTTCCCAAACCATAAAATTTATTGTTTAAAATATCGAGGTACGTTTCTGTGAGGTTAGTGTTTCAAGTATTTCAAAATAATGAGAGGAACACTAATTTATATACTTTATTATGTTTACATGATAAGTCTACATGCTTTCATCCGTATATACTATCAGTCAATTTGCATCTCTCGTAACAGATATACTTTACAAATTTGCATGTACATGATATAATATGTAAAACAACAGAAGTAAACAACTGAGAGGCTCTTCCAAGGTGGTCACTCATTTCCGAGGACTATTTTCCCTGACTATTGCCAGTTCTCCAGTGTTTTTAAAAATATTTTCCTAATAAGATTTTTAATTTCACATTATTTAAACAAAATATTAAAGACAGCCTAATGCTAATTATTCAGCTCTTTGATTTCGCCACGAGAAAGTACAAATTGAAAATATTATCTGAACAAATAAAAATTCAACAACAATAATGTAGTACAAATTTTTTTAAGGAATAATATCTAATTTTATAAGCGTCTGAAAATTTTCCCTGACTGCTAATGATTCCTCTAGAAATTCCCTGATTTTCCCTTTTCCAGAGCAAAGAAATTCCATGATTTTTTTACGGTTATCCATGTTTTCCATAAAGTGAACACCATATCTATAGGTGTTATTATATTTGTAAACACGAATGTCGTGAGACTTTCATGACAGTGTTTACATAATGCAACAATGTAGCAATGTTCTTCTGAGTTTCCAAAGTACCTGGTGCTTATTTATTCTAGTTCCGAAAGACTGAACGAATTTTACTGCTACAGAAGTATTCATTTTCAAAAATGCATTCGCAAAGCAGTATGTGAATCACGCGAATTTTAAAGCCCCCCTCCCCCATCTGAGACAGCGCGACTGCAGAGCCCCCTCCTTGAAGCCACCCCTGCGGCGTCGTTCTTATCCCTCCCCGGCCCCCTTCCTCTTTGAAGCTTAATTGAATCGACTGCATTTTACGCGATCGCATCGAAAACTCGATTTATAAATACTCTAAACTGATTGCCGAGCGGAAGGCAATTCGGCGAGGCAGCGGTGTCGGTCTCCGGAGAATTGGATTGATGGCGCGGGCGGGGGGGGGGGGCGGCAGGCAAAGTGCGTAAACGGTGTGATGGGAGCGCTCTCATCAAATTGAGCGATCGTGGAAGCCCGTCTACCATGCGTGCACACCCGTCCTCATGTGACCCGCTCGCTTTTACGATGTGCGGCGTCACTCCCACCCTCTGCCCCCGGTCGTATTCCAAGGGCGGGGATGTTATAATTGGATATTTCGTTGGAGGAAAATAGGCGAAAAAAGGAATATCTTGATTGTGGCTGAGTTTTAATAACTATTGTAGACGGTTGTTTCAAATTTAAACGGAACGTGAGTGGAATTAAATTGTTCTTTCGGATCGTGTTTGGTTAGGGAAAAAGGGAGACAATTTTCAGTATCAGACGAATGACATGTGAATTGAATATGGGTATAAAATGAACGAGTGGATTGAAACCAGATCATGCAACCGAAGATTCTCAAATGCTTTTCCATCTACTGAAAATTTCTTGAAATGATTCGCAGAGACATTACTGCACTGAAGTCGATCATAAACTGCATTGGATCATTTCGTTTTATCAACTAGGGATCGGTGTAAAAACATTATATTGAAACCTTGAAATAAAATATATGACACACCGAAGTTAAGAGCATACCGCTTAATACCTAAATCAATTACGTGCTAATTTTTCACTCTCCTTCCTTTCACCTTTACATCCTTAAACAACATTACGTAACTGCATGCATAATGTAAGGCGCGCTAGTTAACAGATTTTCCTTTGCTTCCCTTTGTCCCCCAGTGACATCAAACGAAGAGCGATATTCCGGTCGTGTGAATATAGAGTTTACCCCTCCCCGCCACGGTTTTGAAAGGAGGGCCCCCACTCACCATCAAAGTCGGGCCCTCCCCGTTTGCCCCGCCTCCGCCAAGCTATCTCACCCCGATGCCGTCGACGCAACTAGTCTACCTGCAGCCTCCGGTACAATATTATTGCCTCGTTCTCCGCCATCCTGTCCCAACCCCTGCTACTCTTCCTGAAGGTCTCGGTACCTTGCTCAATGGATCCACTACCCCTACCTTGTCGCACCGTGCCCTACTGGCAGTTGACTCCTTCATTTTTCATTTGTCCCCGCTGCCTTATGCGGTGCCTCTGCCCCGCTTCAGTTCCCGATCCTTGCAATTCGCAATTCTACTACTCGTCACTTCCCTTTCGCTACCCAACGCACTTTCCCCGCGCCAGCTATGGAATAAGTTCACCTCCGCTACTCTACCTGCTGCCTCCGTTTCCGCAACTACAACCTTTGCCTCCCGCTATCCTGTTTGTCTCCACTCTTGCTACCCGACCCTTCAAGATAGTAAACAAGTGAGCCATTCCTCATTCTCGCCCCCTTGTACAGTGCCTGTCCCGCCACCAACATCTCATTTTAACCGTTGTCTCCATCCCACTATTCTACTTGCCGCCTCCCTTCCCTACATCTTCTCTATAAGTTCCCACTGCTACCCTACACCAACATGTCTGCCACTACCCCCGTAGCCTCGCCCGATGCTTTCGCCTCGCTACCTTCTAGCCGCCTACGTTCCATCCCTATCCTTTGCTCGCTTTCTCTACACCATCATGTCCGTCTCCGCTCTCTATTCACTTCCTCCGTACGGAACGTAACCATAGACTATCCTACTCACACCTTTATGGGACGATCGAGACATCCACATGCAGCTCGCCTGCTTCAGCAGTGGCAACCCCGCCTCCTCTTGCAGTTCTATTCACTTCCTCCGTACGGAACCGTAACCATAGCACTATCCTACTCACATGGTTTATGGGACGATCGAAACATCCACTGCAGCCCGCCCGCTTCTCCAGTGGCAACCCCGCCTCCACTCTCTCAGTCCTACTCGTAGCCTTCTCCCGTCGCCTCCACGCCCCACCCCTCCTCTGACGCCTTTCGCGCGAAACGTCTCGCGCCGGCATCCCCCTCCCACACACACCCCTCCCAAATAATTAGCGCGCGGCGCGGCTAGGAGCGGAGCTTCCGCTCGCCGCCACGGGCAGCGCGCGCTTCGCAGAGTTTGCAGGGTAAACGCAAGTAGCTTTTAATTACCCACGTGACCTTTGATGTCGCCGATGCCGCCCGGTCGCCGGCGCCGTGCTTCCAGGAGGGGAGGGGAGGGGAGGGGTGGGGAGTGGGTGCCGTCCAACGCGTTGGGGGCTTCATTAAGCGGTCACCGGGCGCTGCGCACATCGCCCTCCAATTTTCCTCGGCGCAGCGCCCGCAGCACTGTGGCACACGCAACGGAAGGAGCGGCCAACAGCCGACTGATTCCGACTCTTCGGGTAATAGGTAGGGACGATGGCCTTATTATTAACGTCCAGGACACAAACCTGCTTCTACTTTGTTTTCTTCTTAAGGATTTCCCGGCCGTGCTAGTTCTCATTACTATGTTCCTAGCTCCTGTCTAATCGTTCTACCTCCTTACGGGCCGAATTGATATCTGTTTCCTAACTGATATTCACATGGGCTTTCAGCGGCAGTACCACAGAATTTAGATTACCAAATTAACCTAGTAAAAACGATACGGCACGAGTCTTTGTCATATTTATCTCCGAACTCAGATATCTAGTGTACGGTTTGATGTGCTTCCAATAGGAAGCACATCAAACCGTACACTTGACTAGTGAAGCACTAGTGGGATCTTATGCACAGGAGTCAGTGGAACACAAGGCTGCGCGTGACACATACAAAGGCAAGAAACTACTACTTCCAGAGCAGAATGCGAATTCCAAACTCTTCGTATCTTGGAGGGTACGCGGATTGCGCTCCAAAACTCCTCGGTCATCCTGGCCGACTGCTAGTAAGGAATACTGCTTAATAATTGACAAAATCCATCCCTCACCATTTCCTTGCCCCTCTTTTTCATTTCGAAATTCGTTAAGATAATCCTACTTACGACGAAATGCACTTATTTCAATTACGAACAATTTCGTTTTGCCTTCGGGTTAGTGATATATCCACATAACACAATATCTAAATTTCCATCCGGGGGCCAACCATTGTTTCCGCAGCAGGGCATCCGTAATCAACTTGATCATCACGGCAATTTTTTTAATAACTTAACGTTTTAAATAATGTTTTCACCCTTTTTATTTTGAGAATTCCTCTTTTGTACGCAGGGCCCACAATTCGCGGAAGCCCCTGGGCTGCTGTCGCTGAAGCTCGGGAGCGCACCGGTCCCAGGGCCAATTATTGTGAATTCAAAGGCATTCATGTGAAATTTTGGATTCACATTAATTAATTTCCTGATGGCTTCGATGAATTGATTTGGGGAATCACCTGACGTCGCATTTGAAATAAAATGAACAAAATGACATTGTTTTCAATCAACTTTAAAATTTGTTTTGGAATAAATTATGTATGGTTAACGACGGTTGGTACTGTACTACAAAAATAAATCAAGTGTTTCTATTTGGCAATTTGAACGTTTCCTCGACGAACGCCTTTAAGTAAGATATCACGTGTTCAAGATGTAAAGAGAAATATGTTTGAAACCTGACATGGAAACCTAAACCCGCCACACTCATTTATCCAATATTTCACGCGAAGCTCGCTGAATGACATATTTTAATATTATACACATATTAAATATAAAAGAACAGAACGGTGTTGTAGTTGGCAGATAATCCAGAATCAAAGCAGGGCCATTTTGTATTGACGAAATCTCGATTGAGATTAGCTCACTTACCCACGATATTTATTACGAATGTTTGGTAGTTGATAAAAATAACGATTAAGTGAGCTACTGGATTTACGAAAGCACCAACACAATTATGAAATGATTAGTACTATACAATCTCATTATTGATTCTCACACGATATAGAACAAAGAATTATGACACACATAATCGCCGGTAGGGCAAGAATTAAGGCGGTCTTAAAGCATGAGTCCCTAGTGACTGGCATGTCAGGCTTGATCGCAAGGTGACAGATATTTTATTTATATGTTTAACATCGGGACATCTGCGACACCCACAGTAATAAAATCGTAGCCCAACTGCTCTGATCAATGGTTTCCTTGAACACTTTTAGCCAAATGTTGGGGTAGCACTAAACCTCTCAGTCAAACTATCCCCTCCATAAGGTTGTACACCACCGGTGAGGTCTCGTGGAGCATTTATGAGTGCAGGTATAACGCCAGGAAAAAGAATTGGTAGTAGCAGGTAAGCAGTTGAAAAAGGCTTGAAGTTAGAATCTTTTTTAAATGAGTAAACAGCCTACATTTGGGGTTGCTGTTTTTGGGCCATTTTGTTGACTGCAGCTGGCCCACTGCGCCGTGGTCGCGCTATCTCCTTGCCCGCGCCGGCCACTGGGGCAGCGCAGATGGACTCTGGCTGCTATCTCGCGCACAGCCGAGTAACGTTGTTTTGTGGTGACATCTAAATCGAGATTTATGGTCAGAGTCCCCTCTAGGGATTTGAAGCATAAGCGGAAAATCTTCTGCTTGCAGCTGCGCAGTAACGGAACTGTCTCGGATTTCTACACTGGCGATGCTTCTGACGTAAATGTGTATAAAGACTGCATCTTCCAGTCGATGAAACTAATTCTGCGTTTACCAAAGGTTATCTGAAATTCATTATTAAAGATCTACTAATATTAAAGAGGATTATTCACAAGGAACAATGATATTAAAGAAACATTGTGAATTCGTTTCTAGATTATAAGAAACATTAAACCCATTTTCTTGTATTGAAAAGGAGTCGTCGTTTGTGCACTAGAGAAGGTGATTAATGATATTAATTTTAGTTAAATACAATTTAACGCCTACGTTTTTCAAATACAGAATAACGGTTTAAAATACCTTTTTTACAATTTCTATAACACTCATCCTATCCTCATCCCCTACTTACACAACCCACACATGTACTACACTGAGACACATGCCGAAAGACTGTCGGGATCGTACACGTCCTGTTTGGGGCAGTCCCCCGCAGGTGGGAGAATGGGAAAATCTTCGCAAGCCGACGGTAGGTCGGAGCCGGATCTCATCATCCAGCGGGGTATCTCAGCCACCTCTCGCGACAAAATAGGCACTACATTTATGGGACTAATGGATTTAGTTGATGACGTACCCGATTGATTGTTTGTGATTCCGGGCGCGTCAACTAAAGTCATTAGTCCCATAAGTGTAGTGCATGTTTTATCCTTGTGAGATGGCGGTCTTCCCCCGCTGGATGGCGACATCCAGCGCCCACCTACCGTCGGCTAGCGGGGTTTTCCCCACTCAAATATCCCCCACCAGCGTGGCACTGCCCCAACCGGGACAAGCTCGAAACTCCCGACCGGTCTCCCGGCATGTGCGATAGTGTAGTGCATGT
The DNA here is from genome assembly GCA_964035755.1 of Teleogryllus oceanicus. Classification (NCBI taxonomy): domain Eukaryota; kingdom Metazoa; phylum Arthropoda; class Insecta; order Orthoptera; family Gryllidae; genus Teleogryllus; species Teleogryllus oceanicus. Next base: position 83,090,691 of record CAXIVR010000005.1, on the reverse strand, counting down.
TTGTGTGTTTGTAAGTAAGGGGTGAAAGTATGGAAGAGGACGGAAAGATCGCGCCCAGTTCGTGGCACTTTGTTAGGGTACTGCTTCAGCATTCGTGGTATTGATCGGAGAAACCAAGGAAAACTAAGGATGATAGCAGCCAGCCGCTCGATTTCTCCTCCAGACAGCGAGTGAATTCGACCTCGCTGTCCAGGTAGTGTCGAAAATACTGCCACCGTCGGAATTCGAACCCTAGGTCCACCCTGTCAGAGGCACTGCAGTGACATCAGTTGATTCACTGAGCTACCGCTTCCGGTTCGCTCCCCGAAACACGAAATAATCAATGAATCACCGACAGCTTGGGCCACGCCCACCGGCGCCCTGAGACGCGACGGCCGACGGCTGGCGGCCCGGTGCGTGGGAGGCTGGCAGGGCTGCGGGCTATCGCTGCTGTTTCAGCTGTGTTTTTCTTCAATCTCGACGCGCTAATGCAGTTGAGCCGGCCGCGCGACTGCCTCCGGAATATTTATGTAAATGCCCGCTCTTTTGTTTATGTCGAGGCCCGCCGCCCGCAGCGCCGCTGTTTACCCTGCGCGGCGGTTCGAGTTGGATGAGTTGTGGAACGCAGCGCCGCCAGCGCCCGTCAGGTGGAATCAGATGAAGGAAGTGAAGGCCACTTCACTTTCAAGTGAACATTTAAATATCACAAATTATAATGAAGCAGCGTACGTATAACTACTGCTTTTAACACCTCTGTACATACGCTCCCTTGTGTTTTCCAGCCATAATTCTTTTACGCTGGCGTATTGGCTGCTGGTCAACAAGTCAACTGATTCTCCTTGTTCTGCTACGCGGAGTGAAGTGTTCATTTTCTTTGCTGAATTCATTTACTTGTTTGCGCCAGTTTTTGACGTTCAAAGTAGTCACGAGTCGGTTGCTTCGGCAACCACAACAATTTGTTGGGAAGTCTAGGGGCTGAGGCAAAATCTTCCCGGATGTTGGCGGACCACTAAGCCAGAGCTCAGGACTAAGAGAAAAGCAATACAGAATGCATCACAAGCCATAATGCTAGCAGTCGGTACTTCTATCGCAAGAATTGCCTCTAACAACGTTATGTGATTCAGTCAGCACGTCCAAGAAACTAAACTTCGTTTGTGAAGAATAGGTGGATATCATCATTCAGCTTCCTTATAAATATGAATTAAACCATATCTTATATGACATAATTATCTTTTAAAAATTGCATTATATATCTTATAATTTCACAATATTTTTAAGAAATTCATGACTAGTATTTTTTTCCCAAAGTCCGCATTCTCTACTAGAAATGAATGTAAATCACGCGGAGCTGAAAACAGCGGGCGAATTCCGTGGTAGAAAAGGCTGTTCCTACACAACTTCCGCGCGCGAGCGAGCAGGTATTTCCCACAGCGGGGTATCGCCACAGTCGGGATAAGCCTAAGCTCTCACTGCGGCAGGTGTGGTGATATATTCATGAACGTGTGAGTGTTTGTGCAAAGGAAGAGCAGAAAGGACAAGGATGAGAAGGGAAAAAGTACATATAGCCCGTGTGTTAAGGTACCGCTCCGGCATTCACCCGGGTGTGGATTGAAGAAATCACAGGCCCATCGAACAGCAGCCCCTGGGCGTGACACAGCACCATCAGCGAGCGCGTATCCATTTCGGGTGAACGTCAGGCACGCGCAGGCGGTAGGCCCGCGTGCCTCTGCGGTCGCCACCATTTGTCCGGCTGCCAGCCCAGCACAACGGCCCCGCCAACCCCCGCCCTCCCGCTGGCGCGCCCACAATCGCTCGGTCGGCCAATGACTCGCCCACACGGCTGCCGGCCCAAACCTCCGATCGCTCACGCGCTCGTACACTCGCACACAAACTTGCAGTTTGATTCACGTGCACATCCGCTCGCAAACTCGCACATGCGCTCGCTCATTCGCTCGCACGCTCGCTCGCATATCCGTCCCCCCCCCCCGCCAACCTTCTTCCCTCCACCACCCCCCTCTCGTGGCCGTCGCTTCTCCGGTCTCTGTCAGAAGCCCGCTTCTGTCGCTTCTTTTCTCACTCGCTTCCTCCCCCGTCCTCTCCCGCGTCTGTCGTTCGCCCTCTCACCTGCCTCGCTCGTCGCGCCTTCCGGCCCCTTTTGACATTTCGCTCGACCTCATCCTCTCGCTCCCCAAGATGCGTTCAGCTTTGCCTTCGTCCGCTTCCCTTCGCTCACCCCCTCTCACATCGACATTACGTGTTTTTACCAGTCGGCTAGCCGTTAGTCCCATTCCGGCGTATCCGTCACCTGCTTATATTCACGAGTCGGTCACTCTGCAACGGTTCATCCCAATGACAGTGCCAACACTCGCACAGTTCAACTCTATTCGATATGTTCCAGGGCAGTGTTTCGTTCGTGAGCATCCGCCCCAACCAATCACCTTATCCACACTCGCCGTGCTAATCCCCGACCTCGAGCCGTCCTCACGTCCTCGGACTCTTCCGCGTTCAGCCCGCATACGAACCACCACCACCACCACCATCCCTCTGCCTCCACCACCCAGTTTCCCTGCGCCAGTTTCCTCGTCGCCCCATCGCGTCCATCTCCCGGATGGCAGCGCGTTGCCCCCGCCCACACCAACCGCCGCGCCAACTTCGGCAGCGTGCGCCAAACACGGCGCCCCCTCTAACGGTCGCTCGGGGGGGGGGGGGCAGTCCAACGTTTTTGACCGTTCGCCCGCGCGCGCCGGGCGACGACCCGTTCACCCATTCCACGCGCCGTAATGGAAAGAGGCCCGGAAACGCCCCGCCCACCCCTCCGCCCGCATCGCCACGCGGCGCTTGCAGCTGAGAGGGCCACGCGCGTTCATTCGAGTACTACAGCGCCGCCCCGCGCCGACCTCATTCCGCTGCTGTTGCCACTGCCGATGCACGCGACCGATGCCCCCTAATCCTCTACGCCTCCGCCCCCACTTCCACACTCCAGAAAATCGCTGACCGAATCCACCATGTCGCTGCCATTCCTTTGGAAACGCTGATACCTACGCCACTCTCAATCACTGTCGTCTGACCCCGTCACCCCCACCACTGACTCCGTCCCCGCGTCATTTCACCAATGGCCGAAGTCCCCAACCCACCCCCCCCCCATTCCACCTTCAACTGCCATTATCCGTCCGGCCTCCATCTCCACCTCCCCCAAAACACTATCCGCTCCACCCTCCTATTCCCGTCGCTGCCATCCTCTTGGCAACGCTGCTCCCCACGCCGCCCTCTGCCAGTCGTCCGTCCCCGCCGCCACTAGCTTCCCATCCCTTTAAATGACGCCGTCCTCCCCACATTCCATCACCGCCCTGTCACCACTTCCTCACAGTCATCTCTACTCACCCCCCCATCCGCCCCCCCCTTCCTATTTTCGCCCCGCCTCCAAGCTTCACACAACCAACCCCTCATCACCCCTTGGCGCCCCATTGCCTAAGCCTAACTAAATGTCACCACCAAATTAAGTCGCCGCTCCTCACAACCCCTACCATCACCACCAAAACCACCACCGCCGCCGCCATCGCCGCCTCTAGCACCGTCGCGACACAGGCGCGCGCGCAAATCACGCGATATACGAGCCAGCGTGTACTTCCATTTTAATTGTCAACAGCCCCAACGCGAGCCGCGTATATCCGGCCGCTTATCCCCGGGAGCGAGCGCGTTCGGCGCGCGGGGTCTGTGTTTCGGCGGCGGGCCGCGGGAGCGCGCGCGCGTCGCCGGTCGGGGGATTCCCCGCGGGACGAGCATGAGCGGGGAGGATACGTTCGCTCCAGGGCGGCTTATAGCGAATTTTTATGACGCGTGCGCGCCCGGCGAGCGTATCGGGAGCGTGGCGGGCGTGTGTCCTCGCAAATCAGGCGCGGAGCGGAGACAGCTCCTCTCTCCTCTCTCTCTGGAGGGTGCATGCGAAGGGAGGAGGAGGGAGTGGGGTGGCGGTAGTGGGGACATGGCACGCTTATCGCCCTAATTGTGTTGTCAGGGGCACGCGGCAGAGGCCGCGCCTGAGCTGGTGGATGCAAACGGATGAGGGCCGGGGGGACGGGGGACGAGGGGCTAGAATGCGGCGGAGACAACGCCCGGGCTCCAAGAAGTACGCAATGAGGACGTGAACGAATAGAAACCAAGAGTCGGAGAAGAAGGGAGGGAGAGTATAGAAGAGATTTCAAGAAAATCGCGCCCAATAAACTTCAAAATCATGTTTATCAATTTGTAAAATTATAGCAGTAATTACGGAATATAATTATGGTCTAATCCTAATATAACATTCAGATTGAAATATTGAACTTTAATAGAACAGATAAGAAACATGAAATCGCACCTTTCGTTTTATATTTATTTATCTTATCGTTTCTAATAAGAAACGATGTAAAGCAATTCAACTTCGAAGAACTTATAACAAAAATATAGCACACACTAAAAATTAACTTTCACGATCATTAATGCCAGAAGACCATTCACTAAAAACCATCTAAATGTACAGTGCAATAGGGTCAATCGGTGCTGATGGTTATGATTTTGAAGAAAACGCTAGATAATGATGATGGCTTTATAAGGTGACACGTTATTAGGAGTAATGATATATGAATTCATCTTTAATGAAACGTAAATAGATTTTTAGGAACCTAGGAGTATTTTTTCCGATAACGTGTCAACTATTATTTCATTAATCGCAAATGTTGAAGGCAATCTAAGTGCAAAACTATTACGTAACGTAAATTTAACCTGAAATAAACTTGACAAACGATTACATCCAATTGATCGAGGCGCCAACGAAATTTATTTATGCACCACACCACGATGTTCCGCAAGAGGAGTCAGTAAGTGACAGCTCGGAGTAAAAACTAGCGAGGCCGTTGACGTTACATGTGACGCATGTATGTCAGCGTATTCGCTTATGCAAAAATAGCACATCCATATTCTGATGTTACACTCCATGAAATATTGTGTCAGTGATGACACGAATGAACTCAGTATCATCAGGGCATGTCAAATATGAAAGTCAAATTGGCGTTACTGGTGGCAACGACTCGGAGTCTAAAGATCCTGGAAAGCACGCAGCGTTGAAACACCAAAGAGTTTTTCGGTTGTAAACGTACCATAAGTTATTGTTCATTTTTAAATTGGAAAAGAACCACATGATACCATTATTTCGAAATTCCTGTAAAAAATATTATGGACCAAACGTATGTCATTTTGCAGAAACTTCAATATTTGTTTTAATATAGAGAGAGAGAGAGAGAGAGAGAGAAGGTTAATAAGTTACATTGGCCAAAAAGTCTTGTGTTCTCAAAAAACGGTTCACCTCACTGTCAGGCAATGTACGATTGTTGCAGAATCTACCTTACATACAAGATGGAATAGCAGTGACAATCGTTGTAGCTGGCGAGCCCGCAGTAAAAAACATAAGTTTGTAGTGAAAAAACATTCATCTTTTTGGCGCGAAGTAAAACAAGTCGCTTTTGATCTTTAAAGCGTAGGCTTACGCTGCCTGAATCGTTATCTACTTGGCTATCCTGGAAACGCCGCGTCCAAGGTACGGATGCCAACGTTTCCTTCGTCATGCTCCGACCTTCCTCAGGGCAAAACGCATTTCTGTAATTTTTTGGCATCTGCATCTAGAACGCGGCGTCTCCCGAACAGCCAAGTAGACAGTCTTTTGATCTGGCGCACTGAGTAGAAGACGCAACGGCGACGGCAATACATGCAGCGAGAGCGGTTGAAGGGGTGGGGGCTATGCTGGCGGTTGCGGCCATGGAACGTGGCAGAGGCGGGGGCTTGGTGCTTCGGGCCAGCGGTGGAGGCGGCGGCGGCGTCTGCAAATGGGGTCATTATGACTCGGAGGGGGAGAAATTTCCCTCGTAATGCCGAGGCACTGAGCCGTTTAAGCCCCTTGCTCCTTGGCGGCGCAATTTCTGAGGCGGGAGGCCGAGCGGTGGTCGTGGCGGGGAGGACAAGACTGCTGGGGGAGGGGGAGGAGGGATGAGGAGGATGACCCGTAGATGAAGCGAAGCCCAGGCACCCGACCGCGGCCGCGAGCCACCGCTAGAAAACTTGCGTTCTCACCAAGGAATGTCAGTGGGAGAGACGCGAAAGCTTCCTATCCTTCGGTCAAAGTTCAACGAAGCCCAGTTTATTAATTATTATGGATGTAGAAATTCGCATTTTTTATTGCATCACTACGAAATATGCGACCCCTATACTTCAACAAGAGTGAATGGGAAAGAATTACTGTTATGACCCAAACAAAATGAGTACATCTCTGTGCTATTTGTTTACACTTATCACTTCTTAAGAAGATTTTAAGGAGTTAAAATGTATATATATTTTAAAATATTTGATTCGAAAAATTATTGTGTTATTTTAAAAAAGGGAATCATTGTTTTAATTTACAGTTCTGTATACATGGATGCGTTTTGGACCACGAAACTTAAAATGTAACTATCATAGAGAATTGTAGAATTTATATTATTTAAACTTTATTGATTCCCCCAAATAATTGGAAACCTTTCGACAAATAAAGTTGGCCTAAAATTCAATAACGAAGTTATTGTACTCTTCTAATTCTCTGAATTGTGAAAAATACTGGGGTAAAAAACTCGATGACACAGCTCATTACTTTCATGAGTCCTTCTTTGTTTATATATTTTCGTATCTTATTCAGGCATACGCATGTTTCTTTTAGAGAAACCCAACAGTTCATTTTTGCTTGAAAAATCCTTTCTTGGAATGTGTCTTGTTATTGGCACCTAGTTCAGAAAATAGAATACGGCTTTCGAACAAAACCTGCAGGTAGATACAAGAAAGGCATTATTAAGAGAAATTATCCTACAAAGACAATGTGAGTAAATAACGAGACTAAGTTATTTCCTCATTGTTATGCACATTATTTACATGATGTACGCAAATTCCTACCACGTAACTACATTTCATGTTGTGATTGAATGTGTCGCCAGACGCAGCGCAACGTACAATATAATTTCTGAGGATAACATGCAATTGAAAAAGCAATTTTCATTCATGGCAGAATTCCACATACTTGATGGAATCGTGCAATGTTTGTTAGCATACTCGCCCATATAAAAGGTGATGGATGATTATTTTCTCAACAACAGCAATTGCTTTCGTAAATGACAATTAGATCTCTGAACTCCATCACGACAATATATCGAACTGTTCCCATTGTGTTTCAGAGATAAGTATGTGTGTAATGAACTCATTTTCTCATCAAAGTTTCTATGCTTTTTCTGCAGCCTATTTTTTTTCTCTATGGCATCTCTTGCATCGCGACAATCAATTACGCACATCGTAACCATGTACGAGAGTACTGGGTAGGAAACAAATAAATTTGGTCGTTCACCCTTTGAACTTACGTATCTTGTCCCCAAACGTTATTTATTTCCCCGAAGATCAATAAATTTTTGGATGAACAACGGACTGATTCCATTGAGCACATAGAAGCTGAAATGTAAAAGAAATTTTGATGCTCGTATCAAAACAGCTGCCCTTTCAGAACATGCTTCGAATGGAGGAGTACGGCAAGGAAAGTACTATGAAGCAAACCAAAGCGATATTCAGCAGTATGTTATTTTGCATATATTCTGCAGAGATTTCACGAAATCCATTGTCAAAACTCCTTTATTGACATCGATTCCCACTTTTAATACAAAATCAAATTTATGGCCATATAAAGGCTTAGCTTAAACTTGGCGAATAATCTTCCAGAACAGGATCATTCTCTACACCGCACGGACGCGCGCACGCATAGCAACTTCGCTTTGATCGCAAATCGCAAAGATCGACTGCAAGGACCTTGCAAGAGTGACATGATCCTCATTGCGTCAGCGTTCAAATAACAAGACGAAATTTCACCAGATGCCTGTGTCATCCTTAAAACTCTTTAGGGCTCACAGGCGAGGTTCGTACATATATTTTTTTACTTAAAAAAATTATAACACAAGTTTACATTTAAAAACATTACTTGTTGAATTTAGGAACTATTAACAATCTGATTCAACAGATTACACGTAACATATTGCACATTTATATAATACAGACACACTTATTCCGTGGGCGCGGAAATGACGAGTACGCAGGCTTCAATTTCTGTTGCATGTGCATTGTACTATGTTGTCCAGTTCTCAAATTCTTACCGTCATCACGGATTTGATTGCAGGCCTTTGCCGAGTAGCCCCATGACACTATTCAGTATTTCATTTCGTTTCACGTATTTGAAAGAAGCAGATCCTCCTTCAGAGGGAGGCGTGAAATAAAGAGTAATGTTTACCAAGAAATTTCTTCTCAAAAACTTCCCTTTCGAAAGAAAATGCGTGAACTAAAGAATTTCTGCCTCAAAAATCCAACGACTTTGACTGACCAACTACGATGACTTCTAATTATAATTACAACTCAACAACAATTTGAACAACTATAGAATTTTGGCCTCGATGTTATAACTGCAGCTTCCCTTGCGGTCCTTTGGAGTAGGTACCACTCCTCAACCTCTCGGAAGCGACGTGGGCTCTTATCAAGTCGCAGCAATCGATTCCGCAACGATAAAGCAACAGAGCGACGAGATCCTCATTTCGTCGGCGACCAGTCGCGGAGGGCGGCCGCCGAAAACAAACACTGGAAGCGGCAGACAAAGCGACGCGAGGGCGCCCGCCCTGGGACGGTCCTCCCGAAAGGATCGCTTTGAAGGCAGCGCCGCGTCGCAGATTATACAAAAACATTGACACGTGCGGCGCCGGCCGTCGGCGGCATACGAAAGGCGTGGAGACAGGGAGCACCTCCAGGTCTACGCTTCACGCAATGGTTCATCAGTAGGGGCGGATTTTAATGAAATGTCATTTCTTTTCTTTTCACTTTAGAACAATTCTGTTTAGTATAGAAATTCATTTTATGTTATGACGAAAGGAAATGACCCATTTTTACAGATCATCGTTTTGCATTTTTTGTCGATTTCAACTAATAAGTCATTTCTTTTTACATTTTTCCGTCATTTTTAAAGCATTTTTGCTGATTTCATTGATTTTAATGTCATTTTTAATGATACTTTCTTCAAATGATATATACGAAATGCATCTAATGTTCTTCACAGAATTAATCATTAGCCTATTCGAAATGTTCGCTCAGAAATTGTTTCGACAGCAGTTGTTAGTAAGTAATTCAAGTGACTTGTATCAGGGCCATTGCCGGTTCGGCCGATTTCCGGATTACTAAAGACAGATTTGCTGGTAAAGAACAGTCCAAACCAAACGTTTGCAAGCTGAGTTCACTCGAACAAATGAAAGAAGCCTCGATTACATCAGGAACGTACCCAACAGCTTGAGTTGTTCATCCGAACTGATTTTGATAAGATTTTTTACGTCATTTTTCTTTGGTTTTAGGACATTTTTAAAGCATTTTATTGATCATTTTTGGAGATGTTAAAAGCCATCAAAATCCACCCCCTACTCATCAGGATGTTACTCCCAGAGGGAATTGTACGTCCGAGTGGAAGGAACGGTTCATCGCATCAGCAAGGAAACATGTAATTCATAATCTGTTATGTAGCGCAGATATTTGTTTTGTCAATAACGACAATCAGATTAAAATATTAATTTTAAAAAATGTTTCTATGAATAAAATCTACACAAAATTGCTGAGATAATGCTCGTCTATCCCAAAATCACAATATTTTAGATTATCTCTCGCTTTGAACATCGACGATATATTACACGAATTGACTGCTTATAGGGACGGGTGTAAACAAAGGCAGACAACAGTGAACAATCCACAGAAACAAATGTATCCCCGAAACATCGTAATCCACTGTCCCCTCCCGACGTGCAACCTGCACCTGCACATCCTGCGGAGCGGGGCGGAGAGGGCCTCATAAATAATAACTCAGACAGCTCCGTCCCCATCCCGTGCAGGCTCTCACCTCCTCCTCTCGCGTCTCCCCCCCCCCCAAAAAAAAATACGGGAGAGCTCGCCGCGCGCGCGCCCTCTTCTCTCTCTCCCCCCGCCCCCCCACGCATCAATCAATCAGTTAATCAATATTCCATCCAGCTTTCTAAAAAGCATGCAAATCACGGCGGCTTCGTCGCAGACTTTTTTTGCGCTCCTCGCCCTGACCGCGAGTGAAAAATGATGAATGCCTCTCCATTGCTGCCCTGCCAGCCCCGTCACTTGAACGCCCCGGCCCATGCACACGCCCCTCTTAAACGGGGCCGCGATCGGGAGGGGGGGAGGAAAAGAACTTTTGAGACACTTTCCGATCGATGCCTGGGGTCATGGAGATGGTATGTGCGTCCTACGTGGAGATATTTCACTATTTTTCTTCTTCCTCTTCTTCTTAGCGATGTGTGAACGTTGGCTGGGTGGCTTTGGTAGAGGCTCAACTTGATACAGGGGTTGACTTAGAACCAACAAATATTTACAGGTTTCTTTTATTTCCATAAAGGTTTCAGACAGTTTTTAATCTACCAAATTTGAGTGCATTCGCATATAGGTTTGAATCCATCGACAATAAATTCATTAAAAACTTTTGTAAAACACACCACAGAACAATGTGTTTCATTATATAGCGCCTGGTTGATTGATTGATTTTCCGTGTTTCCGGGCGCGTCAACTGCTTTGGTCATTAGTCCCATTAATGTAGTGAATGTTTTTTTCTCGAGAGATGGCGGTGATCTTCCCCCGCCGGATGGCGAGATCCGGCGCCGACCTACCGTGGCTAGTGGGGTTTCCCCCTAACCAGGACTCTCCCACCAGCTATAGCGCCTGGAAAAATTATTAAAATCATTTCTCAATTCCACTTATATTGAAAAATATGGTTTTCTATTGTGAAGATGCACGTGCCTAAGGGATTCACTGCTACCGATGTTACTTCCAAATGTATATCGCACTCATTGTTGTGCATTTAGAGGTAATTTGTCAGTTCATTACTACCAACAAATATGGGTAGGAAAAAATAGATTTTTGCTGTTTGCAGTACTGTCCAATACTTTGTGAAGAGAATGGGTATATATTCTTCCACATCTTTTTGAGATTTTGTCATGGGCAAATGCACTGTTAATTCCTAAACAAGTGTCAAATGGGGGAAAACAAAGGTCCATTAGAGCGATTATAATTATGTGACCAGGTACTGTAGGTGTCAATGAAACCAGCATCAGCTAGTTACTACACTTAATTAACCCGGTCAGTAGGCGAAAAGAAACCACTACCTCGCCTTACCACTAAAGGCAACATTATCGAATCGGTAAATAAAATTGAAGTCTCCCAGAACAAATGTAATTTACAGCACACTTCTTTGCGCCACAAACGAATCCACGCCAGTTGATTTGATTAATTGATTAGTGATTCCTGGTGCGTCAACTGCTGAGGTAATTGGTCCCGTAAACGTAGTGCAATTTTTTCTTCGGTAGCTGGCGGAAATCTTTCCCCTCTAGATGGTGAGATCCGGCCCCCACCTACCGTCGGCTACCAGGATTTCCCTCACCAAGTATCTCCCATCAGCGGGGCACCGCCCCAGCCGGGACATGCTCTAAACTCCCGACCGGTGTGGTAGTGTACGTGTGTAAGTAAAGGGAAACCCACGTCAGAACACGCAAGAGAGAGGTACACGCCCCCACACACGTGGAGTGGACCTGCTTGGCGCCACGCACAGTCGTCAACCAAAGCCTTCTCTTCCCCCTTTCCACCAATCCGCTTCCTGTTTCTACGACTCCCTCCCACTCCTTCCTCCGGCTGCGCGCGTTCGGAAAAGAAAAAGCAGAGCGCGAAGGGGGGAGGGGGAAGGGGAGAGGGAAATAAAAGAATAACGACGCCCCGCGCGCGCACTTGGGCGCAAAGGCTGCCTTTAATTTGCTCGCACAAAAGTGCGAAAATGAAGTTTCCGGTCGAAAAAAAGAAGGGGGAGCGGGACGCGTCGACTGGTGCCCGGTAATCACGCGACGCCGGGCGCCGCGACGCTAGTCGACGCCTAAGGTGGCGCGGACGTCACGACGCCCGGCGAGCAGTGGTCTGAAGAAGGGGAAAAGCGGACAAAAGTCGTCAATTTTTACTTTCTCGTTACGGAGTAGAGAGAAAGTTATGTAATACAGAGCGAAAAGACGGCGAATCTTCAGCGTAAAAACTCTTATTCCCGGACATTCCTAACGAAAAATTGGATAAATCCAGTCGCTGAATTTAGGGAAAAAATCCTCTAACACGTCGTGTAATCAAAATTCTTATTTTGTGGGTCCTTGATACCGAAAAATCGAATGATGGCAAAACGTCTGTCTCCTGTCCATCCGTCTGTAAATAACGCTAGCGGCGAAACCGTTGAGTCAATTTTCTCCAAAATTGATATTCCGCAATCGATCTGGCTGACTTCGCGACCCCTTGGTTATTATGGTCAGTTGTAGCTTATCAGACGAAAGTATTTCGCTGTATTTGTTGCTTTCACAGTTTTATCTGAACATTCAAACATCGTCTCCCTTTCAGCACTAGAGCTAATAATTGCATTTTTAACACGCTGAGCATACCCTAAAAGAAATCACTTTAACTAGTGTATGACTTAAAATATATAGTTTTACCCTACAATTTTTTATTCCTTAGTCTTTGACGTTTCATCTTCTATAGGCAGTTTTTAATTCATTTTTTTTTAAGATAGTAATGGCCACTGTTTTTTCAATCAGGGCCACCGTGCGTCGTGGGGAGCCCACGGCAGAAACTGCCGCCAGCTGCGTATTTACGCCTGACCCCCGATGTCGCATTCAGCTTCTCCACGCTTTTCCAGGGCCGGTTGACGGCAAGTTGAAGAGGCGCCTTCGAGCAAGCAGAATGAATGTGCTGGAAGTAATCGCTGCAACAAAATGACGACGTACGACTGTCGGATTTGGGTTAATGGATCGAAGATGAATTGCAGACGGTGCTCGTCTGTTAATGACTTATGAGATCGCAGCACACAAAGGTTCTGTCTACTTAACAAGGCGGGGATCACGCACTTCCCACTATAAATGAGTAGTGGCAGGTCTTTAATTATTTCAGCAAACGTACTAATTAAGTCGATGAAGGATTTCATTCATTTCACCTTGATAGGTATTTTTGTTTGTAACATATTTTTTCAATTTAAAAGCGGCTAAGTTGAATAGTCGTTCAGTCTCTATGCCTCCACTGTGGGTACTTGGGTACTACACTGGCGAGGAGAACGCACCAAATTCGGAAGAACACCCAAGAACCAAAGGCCACTACACTGCAATTTTAAGCAATTGTAATTTCAAGTCATAAAAAATTATTAGTGACATTCTTCAACAAAACTGTAGCTAAAAGAAACTATTAATACTAACACAACAAATTAATTTCTCTAATAAAGAACCATCATCAATGACGTTTAAATTAAATAAGCGGCTCGATGAAAAACCTAACAATATAATATGTAATATAATATAATAATATGTAATATATAATAATAATATTATATATATATATATATATATATATATATATATATATATAAAAAAACAAAAACAGTAACTTCTGCCACGTGGACTTTAAAATTCGACGTCACTCTCCCGTTGCTTTCAAAAGCACACATTCTGACGCCAAATATATTTTCCTGCGTTTTTCACTTACATTTCCTGCACCTACATTTGACACGGTTCCAGAAAACTTTCACCGTTTACCATCTCTTTTACTATTTCATTTGCAGTTAAATTATTAATACAGGAAGGAACGAGCGTTGAAACGGAGGAATGTTCGAAAAAACATTTTACAAAATGAGAAGTGTACTTGGAACTATTTGAATTGACAAACATGGTATTGCTGACGTAATAATTAAACCTTCTTCATTCCTCCGACATCTATCAAACAGAACCGACGAAAAAGTGCGCAAACAGTGAATTTACATTTACTGACCAGAAGCAAAGCAAGGATCCGTCTCAGAAGTTGTTCAATGTATCACGGAATATTGAACGTAAAATCCCATCATATCGGTTCACTTTCGTTTGAAACGAAAAGGACCGACACCAATTCAGAGCGTTCTTTCCGAATTCTGTTACAGCATTCGCCATCTTCGGACGAGACCCTGGGCGTGGATTGCAACCTCCCGGCGGAGAGTATCGCTTCGTGCAATAAGGCTGCGAGCTTCCCTGGACGCGAGCCGGCAGAGAGCCGCGCCGCGCCGCCCCGCCCATTTCGCGAGCTGTCCACGGCGGCCTCGTCGGCGCCACACCTCCGCATTTCCACACCTCCACACCGCGCGAGGCGAGGCGACGCGGAGAGGAGAGTTGGCACGGAAATTTCAGTCCCGCGCAGCACGCGAAAGCTCGTTTAATTCGTAGCAGAATGGGCGCAAATGACGTTCGGCGCGGAGCCACGATGAAAAGGAAACGGCGGCGGGGGCGCTGGGGGGAAACCTGCTGGTGGCAGTGGGTGCTGGCGATGGTGGTGGCAGCAGTGGAAGAAGCGACGGCTGTAGAGGCGGTGATGGCGGGAGCGCTGGTGGAGGGTGAATAATGGTGATGGCGGTAGCGTTGACGGTTGGATGGTGGTGGCCGTGGGAGGTGTTGGCAGCAGTGTCGCTGTAGAGGGCGAGACTGTAGCGATGGTGTGGTAAAGGGGAGGGAGGCCGTGAAGTTGGGTCGACGGTGGGGCGGTGTCGGCGATAGATGCACTAGCGTCAGCGATGGCGGTGGTGAGGGTATCGGTGTTGATGGTGGCAATGTTAACGCTGTGCGGCAGCAAAGGCACTGGCGGCAGCGGGGGCAGTGGCGGTATCGACTGCAATGGTGGCAGTGTTGAGGCGGAGGAAAAGGCACTGGCGGCGGCGGTGGCGTTGGAGGCGGTGGTGACGGTATCGACTGCGATGGTGGCAGTGTTGAGGCGGTGGCAAAGGCACTGGCGGCTGCGGCAGCTGTGGCGGTGGAGACGGTTTCAGCGACAGCGGTGACGGCAGTGGAGACCGGGGGACGCTGGCACGCTCTACATTTGCCGCTTCGCCTGGATTTTGCCTCGCAATGAGAAGATTTCGAGGCGGCTGCCGACGAATGTGTCGACCGCTGCGTCTGAATGTGCGCGAAAAAGAAACGCTTCCAGAGCAATGTAATGTGTGGCAAAGTCGCGCGCTTAACTCACCACATAATCACTTATATTAGTGGAAGACGTGTTTTCGCTGTTATTACTGCGCAAATGATCAATGAGCATATTGTGAAAACTTATTGAGTGGAACTCTGTCTCGAACTGCTTTCTAAGTACCTTTGTGTGATCACTCATTCAAAAAATGCGTGCGAATGCGAAAAAAAATGAAAGACATTTAGTACAATGCCGTTATTTGTAGGCAGACTGACGTATTTACTAGTAGTGTCCGGAGTACTCCTTGACATTATTTCACAGTATTTTTCTGAGATTGTTGTTTTAATGAATGCTCGCCGAAGGAATGAATGAGTTTGTAATTCAGAAATGTACTGAAATAAATTCCTTATCTGCCTAACGGATTCGAAAATGGTCTTTATAATTCTCATTTGAAAACGTTCATTGCATGTTTACCATAAACACACACAATCATAGATCAATCACAGAAAAATCAGTCTCATGAATGACAAAAGACGCGCTGAAACGCCAACTCATCAAGGTCCCTTTGTTCCTTCAGTTGAAAAAACGATCGTTTTCAACCTTATAGGATGAATTCCAGTAACTTGCACTCGTCCGTCAGTCACAGACCACATTCCGCGCACCAATCGTGGCAAATGAGGAGCCATTCGAAGTGTCTCAGTCTCCTGGTGGGGAACTGATGTTTTCGGGATTCGTCCTAATAATTCTACGAAATTTATCTAAAAAACAAGTGTTTTTAAAGCCCCCAAAACGCGTTTAGGGTGACCTATAGACGTAACCAATAGCCCATTCGATTCCCTTCAACAAGACAAAACGATTTGCATAATTCACAGCCGGTTCCTTCTATGATAGTCTGGAAATATTCTAGAATAAACACATGTTTTCGTGGATTCAAAGCACCTCTGATAACATCGCTAAAACGCTAAATTGCTATACTCACTTTACGGCATTGTTGGTTACGCATTCATTCATCAGATTAACGATAGTTACATCTATTTTTGCCAGAAAAAAAATTAGACAGGTATTTTATTCGAAACTTTCTCGAGTAACTGACTACGCCGAAAAAAGGAAAATGTACGAGCCAGACAACTGTAATGTTTAAAATTTATTTTTATTATGAGCTTGAAAACTTCTACAAAGAAAGCTTTTTAATATGAAAATATACGCCGGAGGTGCCTCTCCAAGCTAGTTTTCTATTATCCGAGAGGTTTTAGAGAGATCGTGTGGCATTCGCGATAAACATTGAATCCACGGTAATGATCAATAATAGTCAAAAACTACATTACAAAACTCTATCTACCAAAATGACCGCCGGCACCAGACGCATTTTCTCCCGCACCGTGGCCCATTCGAGTCTGAGGTGGAGACTTGGTCATGAGAGGTGGACATTGGGGAGGGGGGAGGAACCAATCATTCGCCAATGACTTTAAGAAATTAGCCACAAGGTCGACCTAATTCATAAATTAATACGTCAGAAAAGATGTTCCTTCAGTTCTAAAAACAAATAATCTACACAAATCCAAGGAAAGTGCGAGCAATTTCACGTAGTCCGCATTCACAACTAAACTCACCACGTATGTGGGTTTCCTATAATCACACCACGTCACATGGGTTCTAAACGCTTCACAAGGCGTCTTCGTGGGTGACTGTATCAGAGGTATAACTGAGAGGAAGTTCGGGCATGTGAGCAGAGTGATAGAGCAGACGCAAAGATAAAAGCTTTGGGAAGGCAAGAGCGGGGCGGAGGCTAAAGTAAAGTTGGGGCGGGGTAGGATTGAGAGCGTGGGCGAAAGTGAGGGGGACCGAAGATGAGAGTGGGGTGGAGTTAAGAGCGAGGCGGAGTTGAGGGCGGGTCGGAGAGGAGAGGGTCCGCTGGCGAGTACGGAAACAGAACCGACAGCGGTTGCGAAAGTGAGGGCAGGCAGGCACACGGGAAACAGGGGCCGAAGGGGGGTCGCCCCAGGTAAGCGTGGCAGGGGTAGGAGCGTCGGGCAGTGGCGAGGGCGGAGGCGAGGGCGGAGGCGAGGGCGGAGGCGAGGGCGGAGGCGAGGGCGGAGGCGAGGGCGGAGGCGGAGGCGGAGGGGCGTGGGCGTAGGCGAGGGGGGAGGCGAGGGCGGAGGCGAGGGCGGAGGCGAGGGCGGAGGCGAGGGCGGAGGCGAGGGCGGAGGCGAGGGCGGAGGCGAGGGCGGAGGCGAGGACGGAGGCGAGGACGGAGGCGAGGACGGAGGCGAGGGACGGAGGCGAGGGCGGAGGCGAGGACGGAGGCGAGGACGGAGGCGAGGGCGGAAGCGAGGGCGGAGGCGAAGGCGGAGGCGAGGGCGGTGGCGAGGGCGGAGGCGAGGGCGGAGGCGAGGGCGAAGGCGAGGGCGAAGGCGAGGGCGGAGGCGAGGGCGGAGGCGAGGGCGGAGGCGAGGGCGGAGGCGAGGGCGGAGGCGAGGACGGAGGCGAGGGCGGAAGCGAGAGCGGAAGCGAGGGCGGAGGCGAGGGCGGAGGCGAGGGCGGAGGCGAGAGCGGAGGCGAGGGCGGAGCCGCGACGGGAACCCCGGCGAGGGGAAGTGGGAGGGGGAAGGGGGACAGAGCGGAGCCGCGAGCGCGACAGGTGAGGAGTGAGCCACGCCCCGCTCACGCACACTCCGCGGCATAGCGGATGTGCGGCACGTACTTAATTTGATATCCGCGCCGTCGCCGCCGGGAGGCGAGACGCGGCCACGCCGCGCGGCTGCGTTCCGAAGCGGGGGCGGGGCGGGGCGGGGGAGGATATTCACAATTAGCGGGGCCCCACCCGCCACCCGCACCCCGCCGCGCCGGGCACACGGAGCAGCGGGGGTTCTATCGACTCGCGGGCGACCTCCTCCCACCGCCCCTCTGACCCGCCCTCCGCCCCTCCTCCCCCCGTGTCCGCACCCCTCCACCGACTAGGCATTGCCGTAATGCACCAAGGGCTTACCCTAAGCCCGCGCGGCGCCGCCGTAATGTGCTAATGTGCAGGACGGAAAGGGAGCGCGATAGGGGTGAGGGGGGCGGGGCGGGGCGGGACGGGAGGTGGGAGTGGGGTGTGTGTGAACACTGAGCGTGGCGGAGGGGGGCGAGGCGTCAAGGGTGCTGTAGGGAGGCGTGGCTGCGACGGGGTGAATGCCCTTGCAGGTGTTGAGAGGGTGTCTGGGATCAACGTCAGGGTCAGCATAGGGGCGTGTAAGAAAGTCCTAGAACAAAGGCTCTCAATCAAAATGCTTAAGTTTCCTCATGATAAAAAATGCCCTTAAAAGTCGAGTTTTAAATATTACCTGTTTAAACTATTAATAACTTTTATTTTTTACTGATACGTTATTGTTTTGTTATTGCCTTCATTAAGGAGCTCGATATACAGGGTGAGTCACGTAACTTTAGCACCTCCTATAACTTTTGAACGGTTGAAGATATTGAAATGTAGTTTTCACGGAAGTGCATGAGAAAATAGGCTAACTGATACGTGTATTTATTTCATTTTATCACTTGTATTTTACGAGATATGTGAGGTAACTTTGATTTTTCAAATGGAACTATATATATTTTCAGTCTATCATAAAGAGGTAAAGACGAATCAATGATATACATAATGTCTTATGTTAAATAAGGATTTTGAGAAATTTTATTCTTTTGCGATCAGTTTCTAACGATATTTGAATGTAACCGTCGCCCCAGCAGGTCCCGCCGCGCTCCACCAGCCCGCGCGCGCTCGGGGAATGAAAGGGGTCTTAGTATTTCATGACACAGACCATATTCCAAATATTCACTAAACTTGCCATTTTTTTTCCTGAACTCTGCTTTCATCCTTCCCCATTTTCAAATATTTTATTACTTAAGGATTGAAAATACGGATTTGTCATATGTAGTATGTATTGAAATAAGATTGTTATTTAAATTTAATTTAAAGGGATATCGTACCACAGGATATTAATGGGATCTTGGAAACTAAACACAGTAAGAATAAATTATTAAGACTTTACAAAGAATATTGCATATTTTCAGCAAATAGTTTTATTGTTAATGATAATATAACAATTCCTTTGTGAAAACAAACAACTACAGAAAGATATTGATAATGACAAAATAAAAATAGAATTCAAAAATACTAAATAAAAATAGATTACTATTCAAATTACTTTAGAATGTGTTCAATATGACTACCATTCACAAACACATCTGCAGGAGCTTTTGAAAAGATTTCTTAACTGCGACCAATGTTTCTTTTTTAACTTCAGAACATGCAGCTACAATGCGTCTACGCATATCTTGTGATGTAGATGGAGCTTCTTGGTAGACGTGGTTTTTAAGAAAACCCCAAAGAAAAAAATCTAGTAGCGTCAAGTCTGGGGAACGCGGCCAACACACAGTACCACCCATTAATATCCTGTAATATAAAACCCCATTAACTGGAGTGAAGTAATAAACAATTTATTACAATACATACTTACAATAAACCCTTATTTTTAACCCTTCCATTTCTTAAAAATAATCTGAAAATGGGGAAGGATGGAACGCAGAGTTCAGGGAAAACTACAACAGTTTTGTGAATATTTGGAATATGTTTTGTATCTTGATATACTAAGATCCCTTCCCTTCCTCGAGAGCGCGCTTGCTGGTGGAGCGCTGCGTGACCTTCTGTGGCGGTCGGTTACATTCAAAATATCCGTTAAGAACTGGTCCCAAAAGAATAAAAATGTCTCAAAAAAATCCTCATTTAACATATGACATTATGTATATCATTGGATTCGTCTTTTTACGCTCTTTATGATAGACTGAAAAATATGTATAGTTCCATTTGAAAAAACAAAGTTACCTCAAATATCTCGTAAAATACAAGTGATAAAATATAAATAAATACACGTATCAGTTAGCCCTATTTTCTCATGCACTTCCCTGAAAACTGCATTTCAATATCTTCAACCGTTCAAAAGTTATAGGAGGTGCTAAAGTTACGTGACTCACCCTGTATACTGCATAACTTACCTGGATCGAAAGAATCATGGTTAAGAGTGGAATCTGAAAATAGTTGAATGATGCTACATGTTTTCTTATGGAGGGAATTATGAAATGTACTTATGGGAGGGAAATATGAGAAGACAAAGCAAGTCAAGTTAACATCTAGTTAGTCAATACGAAGTAAATCGAAATCAATACTTAGGTAAAAAGGTAAAATTATGTATGTACCATGGGCGTTTGCTGCTTCTCATTATCTCAGGCGACAAAAAGTCCTCGGGTCAAAGGTCTCGGGCATTTTGTCGCTTAATCATTAGAACCCTTATTATGGCCTTGGTATGTAAGTGACTATTATATTTATTTTAAAAAACCTCGAGAATTCACAATGCAAATATTTAGAAGAAAGGAGAAATCTCCGTATTTTCTGTCTTCTGCAATTTTCTCACAAAAGTTCACGTTCACGTTTACATAGCCCCGAGAAGCCTGAAGAGGTAACACTGGGGTTACGCGTACCTGCACTAGAGTGTAAATGCGGAGGTGAGAATACGGCGGAAACGAAACCAATAATGTCTCAGAGAATGACGCGAATTTAAAACTTCACTTTTCTATTATAATATAAAGCAAAGCATGCCAATGCGGAAGAGGAATGTAAAACAGCACATACTGTGGCGTCATGGAGAAAAACACACAGACATTTACAAGTTTATTTACACGTATGCACAATAACCAAATTCTGCTCCGAAACTACACACTTGTATTTCCCTGTGGATACCCCACATAGCTAGGGAGGCCCCGCCTCCTCTGACGCGACTCCCGCGCCACTACCGTGACCTCATCACCCGTGCAATAGGTACGACACGCTCCAGCCTGGGCGTAAAGTTTTGCGCATCGCGCGAGACTTCCAGAATAAAACCCGCGTGTGAGCTCGACGGCTCGATTATATATCAAAGTGTAGCCTTCACGAGACCGTCCTAGGTGTAGGAGGGAGGCTCGCGTCCACCACGTGACCTTCCCGGTCAAGCTGGCGTCTCCTTTGCTTAAATGTATCCCAACGCCGGGGCGCCAAGCTATTCATGCCCGCAGGTATGCGATACTTCCGCTCCTCCTCTCACCCACGGCAGCCAACGTGACGCTACAATACCATGATTACATTCGTGGACGAAGGCAGCGAATGATGAAGACGTTCACCTCTGATCAATAAAACAGCCTCGCGCGGGCACACAATTCATTATCTTGTCCCGACGTAGATAAAGACGTCCACAACAGAATGACACCTGCAAACTACGAATGTGTTCTGCGCCATCATCAACATGATTCGTCGCCAGCGAGTCCTTTGTGAGAGCACCGTTCTTTGTCGACGCCCCACGTGCCCCTTCGCGGCCTGCTGCTCCGATATGCAGCCCGCACCAGACCGCGATGCACCGCCGGTTGATCATTTACGAATTTCAGCGGTTTTGTTACGAAGAGGGGAACTGCGTCCTAATTAGTTCGTTAGAGGGCCGCAGCGGCCGCCCTGGCGCCGGCGGTATGAAGTTGCAGAGGGGCGCCGGCGAGTGCCTGGCTTCCCCTCTTCTTCCTCTTTCGCCCTCGCTACCTCAGCCACCGCGCCGCCGCCGCCTCTGCGTCCTCCCTGCTGAGCTCCGCGGGCAGCCCTGCAATTTGCAGGGTTCACAGCTCTGCCGAACTGCTTACAGGGGTGAAGACGGAGACAGTGGTGGTGGTGGTGGTAGTAACAGCGGTGGCGGTGGTGGCGATGGTGGGAAAGTGGTGAAGTGTTTGTAGGGTGCGGGAAGGCGCTGGTATTGGTGTTGTGCTGGTAGAGCCGCTAACGGGGTGGCGGCGGGGGGGGGGTGGTAGGGGGGGGGGGTTGAATGCGGGGTGGGGGGGGGGTATTGGTGTGGTACGAGTGGTGTGGGTCCTTGTGTTAATATTGGAAATGGCGGCGGAGGTGGAGACGAGTTTGGTGGAGAGGGTATTCGACGTAGTCTTATTGTTAGTCTTAGTTCCTAGAAGTCCAGACTGCCGTCTTCATCGAGAGCCTGGCGCTAACAATTGGCGTCTAGTAAACATCCGCGAACACGTGAACGCATGCGCACTAGAAGATGTAAGATAATTTACGGTAAAACGAAACATCGACGTAATTCACTAGACATTATTTTATCTTACCATTATCTTTCAACGGTCTAGATGTGACAAACTCACGTCAATATGTTACAGCGCTAACTTCCCACTCACTAAAGCGTTATCGAGTTTCAGTATCGATTTAACGGCATTGCAATATCTTACGATTTTTCCTGAATGTGCTGAACGCACGCGTAAAACTCTGAATCAAGCGGCGGCGAAGGCAGGGTTTGATTCATTGATTATTTCGTGTTTCTGGTCGCGTTAACGGCTAAGGTGATTAGTACCGTAAGTGTAATATATGTTTTCATGAGATTTATCTGTGATCTTCCTCCGCTGGAGAGTAAGATCCGGCACCGATCTACTCGTCGGCTAGCGCGGTTTCCCCAAACCAGGTAATCCCACCAGCGTGGCCCGACCTGGATAAGTTCTACTATGTAGCTAGTGTCCACAATTCTGCCACTGTTGGGACTTCCAACCCTAGGACATCCCGGTCAGAGGCTCTGCAGTGACAAAGAGTCACCCTGCGCGTCACCTATATCCACCTCAGCCGGTTGGTGAGTGGCGAATAGCCGGTTGGTGGCGGTTCCGGCTGCGGAGGCGATGGTGGTGACGGTGACGGCGGTGGCGGCGGAGGTGCGAAGTCGTGGGGCACGGGGTGGTCTGGGAGGCCGGGTTCCTAGAAAACGGGCGGTAGACGAACCCGCCCTCTGCATCCGAGAGTTTCATATCGCAGCCTCTAGAAAACGTACACTGTCGGAAAGCCAAGCCCGCAGGACTAAACTTAACGTCGAAAACGCCATAAAACACGCGCATCTCATCTTCAGGGAAACATAATACATTCGTTGAAAAATAAAGCTTTTCTATGCTAATGAAGGTCACCCGTTATTTCAATTGTTAATTTTTAAAATATTAACTATTAGTCAGCAAATACAAATATATTTCATATTTAGTATAAATGAAAAATTCTTTATAGGAAAACATGAAGTCGGCTGGGCCTCTACGATAGGTAATTGGTACAAATTTACGATATTCGGTAGGTAATATGTTTCCTTGATTAGTTTTTGTAAGAACGGTGAACGTCAGTCATCAGCATCAATGTAATTTTTGAAATTGTACAAACTACAACTTTGCCCCTTCTGAATTGGAAACGTACAGCAGAAGAGAAGAAAAAGAAACCATAAGCCCTACGTTTTTTAATGTCTGACAGAAAAACAAGACAAGACATATATATGAAAATGAATGACATTCATTCAGACACAAATGAATGACATTCATTTATTCATCTCACAGAGTGAGATGGAATAAGAATGTATAAAAGTGACATAATCAAATGCAAATGAAAGTAAAAAAAGAGCGAAAATTTGTGTAAGCTGTGTGTGTGTGTGTGGAGAGAGAGAGAGGGGGAGAGAGGTGAGAGAGAGACAGAGAGAGAGGGGAACGGGGGGGACGAAGGGAAAGTTTCGCGATAGAGTAATGAGAAGCTGCGAAAGATGTCTGAGTACGCCGCCGCGGAAAAGCGGACTGCGACGCCGACACCACGAAGGGAGGAAGCAAAGCCACGCAGGGGCGCGACTGGCGCACGGGCGTGACTCAGCCGCACGCGTGGCTCTTCAAGAGAGTCCTCCTCCGCCACCGCCGCGCCGCGCCGTCTGAATGCTGAAAGGCGAAGCATTCGCCGCGATGAGGTTTGCAGCGAGGGCGTCGCCATGATTCATAGCGACACAAGAGCCGAGCGTCGCGGGGGAGGCGACACGGCGACGCAGGGGAGGGGCGGAGGACGGGAGCTGGGGGGATGGTAATTACACGCGTTTTCCACCTGTTCTGCACCACGCGCATTTGAGGGTGAGTCGCGGAGGAAGTAATACAGTCACGCGCAGGTAGGCATTTTGATGTTTGAGTCTCATATTGGTTTGGGAGGTCATGCAGAAGCATTGAGACGAATGGAAGAAACATTGTAAAATTTACTTGTGTAATCAGAGTATAACCTACCACGTTAATGCCGTAAATTGTCATAACGTTCACAACCGTAGAGTTTGAATGATAAAGACTTAGAAAATTAATTGATTGATTGATTTTTTCGTGTTTCCGGGCGCGTCAACAGCTTTGGTCATTAGTCCCGTTAGTGTAGTGATTTTTTTTTCTCGGGAGATGGTGGTGATTCCCCCGCTGGATGGCGAGATCCGGCGCCGACCTACCGTCGACTAGTGGGGTTTCCCCCTAACCAGGACTCTCCCACCAACGGAGCACCGCCCCAGCCGGGACAAGCTCTTAAGCACCCGACTGGTCTCCCGGAATATGTGGTAGTGTAGTGCATGGTAGTGTGTGTGTGTGAAAGGGGAGAGGATAGGGCAAGGAAGAGGAAGGAAAGATTGCGGGCGGTTCGTGGTCCGTTTGGTAGAGCACTGCTCCGGCATTCGCCTGGTGTTGATCGGAGAAACCACGGAAACTACCGATCAGAGCAGCCGGCCGCTAGAATTCTCCTCCCGACAGCGACTGGATTCGACCTAGCTGACAAGCTAGTGTCGAAAATATTGCGACTGTCGGGACCACCCAGGCCCACCCGATCAGAGGCATCGCAGTGATTTCAGTTGATGCGCTATGCGATGAAGCTAGCGACGAAAATTCTGCCGCCGTCAGGACTCGAAGTGTAATTAGAGTATAACCTACCACGTTAATGCCGTAAATTGTCATAACGTTCACAACCGTAGAGTTTGAATGATAACTCCCGATACCTGTTCCATTCGATTAGTCTGCGAGACGGTCGCCGGAGCGCCCTCGGCAACTGAACGCGCCGAGGCGAGGCGACGACGGGTGGGCTCATATTGTTCCTGGGGCGGCGCGGGATGCTGGTCGGCGGGGGCGGCATGAGGGCGGGGCGGCGGGGGCGCGGGGGAGGCGGCAGCGGTGGTGGCGAGACGACGGGGTGGGGCGGCGGGGGCGGCAAGGGGGCGGTGCGGCGGGAGCGTGGGGAGGCGGCAGCGGCGGTGGCGGAGGCCTGGCGGCGGGGGCGGCGGGGAGGCGGCAACGGCGGTGGCGGGGCGGCGTGGGCAGGGCGGCGTGGGCAGGGCGGCGGGGCGGGGTGTCGGGGCGGCGCGGACATCTGCGGCCCGCAGTGGCCGTCTGCTCAGTCTCCGCCCGCGCGCGACAATAGAACTCCGGGAAGCGCGCGCGACCGCAGCGCAGCGCAGCGTGAGGAGCGAGGAGGGGCCTGGACGCGACGCCGACGGCAGCACATCTGCAGCCGAGAGCCGCGCCCGCGCTTCACTCTGCACAGGTGGCGTCATCGCCCCGCCCACCCCTCGACCGCCACCGCCACCGCGCAACCGGCGGACCGGAAATTGCGTACTCGGATCCTGGCTTCCGGGTGGAGGGGGGGTTCTAATTAGGTGGGGGCAGGCGGGAGGGTACGGGTCGCCACGCGGGGACACTTGAATGACGCTGGGGCGTGGCGTGGAGGGGCGTCGCCCCTCGCCGGGGTTTGAACGCGCGCGCGGGCAAGCGGGCCGCCCGCGCCCCTCGCCGCGCGCCTAGGGACAAAGGGCGTTGTCTAAGGTCCGCCGCAGGGCGAAGCGGTGTCGGCGAATGGCGAGGGGTGAAGGGGCAGGGGTGGGGAGAAAGAGGCGCGAGGGAAGGTGGGGGAGGAGGCAGGCGGGACAGGAGAAGTGGTGTGGAGAGAAGGGGTATCGGAAATGGTGGGTTGAAGAATAGACTGAAGGGCGGCGGAAGAAAAGGGGACAAATGAGGGGAAGCGGGGGAAGGAGAAGGGGGGGGGGGGGGAGGAGGCAGCGGGAACGGCAGGAGCGGCAGGGTGGAGTGGCTCGCAGGCGTGGGTGGTGACGGAGACCGGACTTGGCGGAATCAGAGAAGTGAGTGCGTGGGCGTCGGAGTGAAACGCTGATGGACAAGACAGGAGCGGTCGCGAGGAGACACGGGGGCGTGGGCTGCGCAGGGGGAACGGGCTCGTGCGGTGCGGGGAATGAGGGAGGAGCGGGGCCGAGGCGGCTGTGGAGACGGAGCGGCTTCTGGCGGCAGGAGTTGCAGGGCGCGACGGAGGCTGAGCGAGGCGGGGCGTGAGGCGTCTGCGGTTTTAATTTCGTCACAGGGAGCGCGAGCGCCTGTCGATGAGGCGTGGGTGTGGGCATAGCGGGGAGGGGGCGAATGGCGAGGCGGCGGCGCGAAGTGCGAGGGATCAGAGGGCCTGTCTACGACTTCCTCTCGCGCGAGTTATGCCTTTTGTATGTACTGTGGAGCTTGCTTTCGCGAAACACGATAATAACTACCAACTCCATTTCCCACATCTGGCACAATACGGACAACTTAAAGACCAGGACAATGATAGTTCATTAAAGGATACTAATATTAAAATAATTGTGTCTTGAAACTGTAATGCTTAATTTGAAAATAGACTAAATACAAACTATAAATTTTCTTTCAGAAGAGTTTACGTAACGTACAATTAAGAAAAAATAATATTCGTTTTTTTTGGTTTTTTAATATTCGCTTCAGATCTATTTTGTCACGACAGCTAGACGACTAAAATCAAACTATTGCTAATTTAAGCGAGTTCCATTGAAACCTGGTCAATATTTTAATGCTAACAACATTCAACTTATAACGCCAACAATACTCATTAATTTTTTTAAAACGTTTTCGTGAAGGGAATCTTCAACCAGAACAATTGAAACAGTTAATATTAAAATAAGCTCCTTCCATTTCGGGTAATTTATTCAAGAGAGGACAAAATATCTCGGATCTTCATGTTAGATTTGAACGATATGATCTCGCCAAATTTAAGGAAGCAGTGAGCTGGTGTTGGACTATACTCTTTCGTTAGAATTAGGAGAACATTCTAAAATAAAAAAAGGGAGTGTTGCCAAATAATGGAGCAATCTCGTTTTGATAGGAAACATTTCCATTATCAACTACTGCCGTACTGAAACGTCAAATGTAATTAACACCTCCGCTTTCACATTCCCTGAAACGTATTGCAGTGGCAGAGCAGCTCTGGTGCACTCACCGCAGGACCTCCGCAAGCAGCGCGGCCGGTCCCGTGCGCGGCGTAAGGCGCTCACCTGCGACAAGAGAAACGCTTGCATTAGCACCCCGCCCGCGCCACTCGCAAACACCGCACGCGGCTCAGCGGCCCAGCGCCAGCGCCAACGCACGAGGCGCCCGCGGGCGAGCGGGTGGGCGGCGGCGGTCCCGCCACCTGGCCTGCCCTCCCCGACGATGTTCACGCCGGAGGGGCGGGGAAGCGCGTGAATGGGTAGACCAGCGGGAGACGCGGACGGCGGGCGAGGTGGATGGAAGAGGCAAGCAGGGGTGTTGACAGATAGATACAGGCAAGGCGGCGGAGGCAGAGGCGGAACTGGGCGCGTGGGGCGAAGGCGGGCGAATGAGCTGACGGGCGAAAGCGGGCGAAGGCGGGCGAAGGCGGGCGAGCGAAGGCGGGCGGGCGAAGGCGGGCGAAGGCGAGCGAAGGCGGGCGGGCGAAGGCGAGCGAAGGCGGGCGAAGGCGGGCGAAGGCGGGCGAAGGCGGGCGAAGGCGGGCGAAGGCGGGTGAAGGCGGGTGAAGGCGGGTGAAGGCAGGCGAAGGCAGGCGAAGGCAGGCGAAGGCGGGCGAAGGCAGCCGGTCGAAGAACGGTGGGCGACGGCGAAGGCGGATGCAGGCAGCCGCGTAGGGGCATGTGAGCGCGACCCCACGAGGGCGACCGCGCCGGGGTGCGGGTAATCAGGCGTTTGTTGCCTCGCCCCAGTGGGGTATCGAACCGCGGACGGCGCGGCGTCTCGCCCTGGGGAGCACGTGGAGGGGGAAGCGTGGACGCGTTTCGCGGCACCGCCCTCGCCACCACCCAGCCGTCGTCACCGTCACCGCCGCCGCCGCCGCCGCCGCCGCCGCCGCCGCCGCCTTCCCAGCCCGCCCCTCCGGTGCCCTGACGTCCCAGCGAGGATTAAGCGCGCGTTAAGCCCAACGGACGGCGGCGCCGAGCTCAGATAGTGACGAAAATCGCAAGTCCAAACGCGGCGGCGGTCCTTGGCCGCGCGTGACCGCCACTAATATGCGCGCGCGGAGGCGGGCGGGCGAGAGTCGGCGGCGGGGACGGCAGCGGGGACAGGGGGCGCGGGGTGGGCGCGGGGATTTAGGCGCGCTGTAAGCCGGACGGACGATGCAGAAGGGGCGGCGCCGGCGTGCGGAATATAGCCGAGCCGCGCCGTTGGGTTGAGGGAATGTCGCGGACTCAAGTAATGTGGTTGGCGATGGAACCTCGGTCAACTCCGGTGGGTGGGCGGGAGTGAGTGAGAGAGAGAATGAGTGAAGTGTGTGTGTGTGTGTGTGTGTGTGTGTGTGTGTGTGTGTGACAGACGACGTATGCGGGCGGAGGTGATTCCAAGGGCAGAAATGCGGAGGGAGGTGTTTTGCAAAACAAAAAAGTGGGATGATCGTCTGTGATGAGCACACGATATGAGAAATCCGCAGAGCACAGGTCAGCGCACTAGATAGCTACCGCTGGGCACCAGGGTTCAAGTCCTGGTCGATCTATATTGGGTTGTGATAATGAAAGTAGGTTTGCGGCTTTTTCTCGGGCTTGTGCGGCTTCTCCTGCCCCTCGTTCCAGTTTCTCTACACCTCCATCATATACCACTTTTATTTATTTATTTATTTATTTATTTATTTATTTATTTATTTATTGCAGTTCCTTTACTGAGCATCAAACCAGGGACCGAAGACGTATGTGGCAGCATGCCACGACCCCCGACCTATCATCAGTTTACATTCTTATCATCAGTTTACATTCTAATCATCATTTTACATTCTAATCATCATTTTACATTCTAATCATCATTTTACATTCTTATCATCATTTACATTCTTATCATCATTTTACATTTTATCATCATTTTACATTCTTATCATCATTTTACATTCTTATCATCAGTTTACATTCTTATCATCAGTTTACATTCCAGATTGTGTTAACATGATCAGGTATTGGATTCATATTAATACTGATGAAGGCAGGTCAGATCTAAGTCGAAGAGGTTTACATCCACAATGGCAGTGGCAGCAAATAGAATATTAAGTGACAGCACTACGTGCAAACACTGCAACAATTGACTTTATATCTGCAGTTTTAATTCGGGTGTGTATCTTCTTTCTTACAAAACGTTCACAAGATTCAATTTAAAACTTATTTTCTATGTGAAATGTTCTCCTCAAAATTTCAAGCGACTTACATTTATACAAAATTGTAATTCCTCCTCTGGAAGCTTCAAAAATTTCATCTCATTATTTCATTTTATGAAATCCTTATCTCTACTTTTATTTCAACTAAACTGCCTGTAAAGCAGGGGTCTCAAGATTACGGATTGAATATACCGAAATTATCTGCACGTCTGAAAATCGCGAATAAAGGAAAGAAATCACCTAAATAAAAATGCAATCCCGCGCTGAAGTCGAAAATTACCATCCAAGGAAACATTATTAGCCTTTAAACAGGGCAGAAAATTGCTGCCTTCCCAGAGGGAGGTGGCTGAAAGAGTCTACAGCGTCGGCGGCGGTGGCAGACGCGAGAACGTGACTTCCTCGGACCGATGTTTCGACGCTGCGGCAGCGGACGCCAATTTCCGACGAGCGAGGGCCCGAGGCCGCGGGGAAGCGAGCGAAGGGCGCGGCCGGGGAGCGAACAGGCGCCCGCGGGCGATGGGCGATGGGGCTGATCGCCATGCCGCTCGCGCGCTCAGATCCCGGAGAGAGGATCAGCGGGGTCGGTGGCGGGGAGGTTGGTAGAACGACAACTCGGGCGTTGGCACGGAGGGCAAGCGGAGCACAGGGAGGCAGGCGAGACTGGGGCTTACCAGAAAACCGGGTGGGTTAGGCAACGAAACCGCGAGTTCCTAACTACAATTTTGTAGATCGAATTCTAGGTTCCAGTACGGGCAGCACTCAGTCTTCATCAGCATGTAACAACCATTGCAAGTAAAGATGTTAGCGATTGTGTGAGAATGTAAAGTGACGGATGTTCTGATTGGTCGTTGCCGCGGATTCTTTAGACTACTACCTCGCGGATGCCGGAGTAGCATCTAAACAACGGGCTAAGGGATGTGCGAATTCCCCTTCCCCTTTCTGATATAAGTGTCGATGTTATCGTATTGCCTTTCGTCCCTTTAAAACGTTCCAGCAGTAAAAAAAACCGCACCTCCGCTTTAGTTATTGAAGAGAATATTTTCGATACACAAAGGTTATAGTGAGAAATGATGGTAAGGAGTTATTGTTTGTTCCAAAACGTCTAGGAAAAATTATAATGAGTTTGGAACTAAAAGGTATGTGCGCAAGTAGACACGCACGTGAATTCGTAGACATATAAAAGACATGTTCCCGCCAGAAGCCAAAGGAGTGTAGAGAGCATTAGTGTTGACGTACTCTGAGATTCCGGAAGGCGGACTTATGCGTAACGAAAAATATTCCTAGTGTTGGCAACCAGGAAAATAAAAATGGGAGTCGAAGAGAGGCGGATAAATTGTGAGATTAGAGAACATTTGGGGCAGTGCAACAGTAATGCAGAACAAATAAAGCGCTGCTAGACTACGTTAGAAACGTAATCATTGGAGAATGGGGATCAGATCAACGATGTTATCTGAGCAACCCAAGCAAGGCGGGGAGAGAGAGAGAGAGGGAGAGAGAGAGAGGGTATGGGAGAAGCAAAAAGAGAAACAGAGAGGAATACGTCCGAGAGAACAGGGGAGGGCGTGACAGAGAGAGCGCAACAAGACGAAAATAGACGCCCAAAAGACGATGGCCAGAAGAGGTGAGCGCGGTCCGCAGAAGCCATGGCAACCGTGGCAGCCCGTCGGCGCCAGCGGCTGCGGAGGTGGCGGGCGAGGCGGCGACGCAGGTAGACGCGCGGAGCGGCGCAGCGCGCAGGCGGCGGGGCAGGCCGGGGCAGGCGCCGCGCGTGTAACGAGGTCGCGGCGCGCGCCGGGGTGAGTAAGGCGGGCGGACGCGGGGACCCGGCGGGATTAAGATAAACAATAACTGGCGGGACGGTGGCGGCGGCGAGCTGGTGCTAACTACGAGGCTTATAAACAAGTCCCTGTGCCGGGGTGGCTAAAGCCGCACTTAACGTCTGTGTTAGCGCGATCAGAGGCGAGGGCGAGGGCGGGGGCGGGGGGAAGGAGGGCGGAGGCGGGGACGGCGTCCGCGCCGGCCTAAGCGGACGTAGTGAAGCCAACAGCCAACAGAGCGCGCTTCTCAACCGCGCGTCCGTACAGTCCGGGGGCGGAGCGCGCTCCTTGTTTTATGCATCCCGCTACACAGTCAGCGACACTCGATGGCTGGCCACAGGGCGGCTGCAGCTACCCAACCGACCAACTTTGCGGTTTTCATTACATTCCAATTAATAAATGGATGAATAGCAACATTTGCAGGTTTGAAGGGATTGTTACGTGTTGCAACAATCCCTTTCATAAGCAGGAAAATAAGCAGAGAATAACTTTTCAAGTAATGCCGATACCTGATATCTTTATGGAATAAAAACTTGTAGATTACGCGATACGATAGAACGTAAGGTGCAGAAGATTATAGTGATAACTGAGGAGGATCGATATTCGACGCGAACTGAAATTATACATCGATCGATGGATAATTCGATACATCGAAATTATACATCGATTTAAACATAGGGTCCGTTGACGTAAATTAGCTGTTACGGTGTCATCCAATCGGGAACTCGAACGTCAATACAGTGACGTCACTAAAGTGACGTTTAAGCTCTCGATTGGATGACACCGTAACAGCAGATAACCTGTCAAAGGACACGATGAATAAATCGAAGTATACAATTGACAAATTTCCTCTTTGAGGAATGCTAATTTTCCTAATTATTTTACATATATATACTTGGGCTGCATAAATTGTGCCGTTGACTCGAATAACGGATAGCCGTCGAATAACGAATAACTTCGTATGTTAGAATATGGGCAAATCATGGTTTTTCGTGAAATAATGGTATATGTATTTTAATGCAATGTTACGTTTCTGCTTGACCTGTAAAATTTGTAAATCGCAACATCAAACATTATTCGGTCTAGTTCTTCAATTCTGTATCCATTTACACCACTATCGAGTTAATCACTTCCACAAATTCGTCAAGAGTCCCCGCCAACGACACGGCATTCACTAACTGGCTTCCAAAGCAGAGTGATTTTCAGGTCATACTAAACTCATATTTTATTTTATCTAGTATAATGCTCAATTCGCCAGAATATTATACAAGCGTCAACATCCAATACTGTGCGATACATATAAAGTCTTTTAACTTCTAATAGTTGAAGCAAATGAAATTTACTCGGCAGTTGAGATCACGAGAATGTTACATTTTGTAATATTATAGTTATAACAA
Organism: Teleogryllus oceanicus; assembly: GCA_964035755.1. Taxonomy (NCBI): domain Eukaryota; kingdom Metazoa; phylum Arthropoda; class Insecta; order Orthoptera; family Gryllidae; genus Teleogryllus; species Teleogryllus oceanicus. The sequence goes on along the minus strand of CAXIVR010000005.1, from coordinate 83,058,118 downwards.
CAAATTGTTTCGTTAACAACAAAATCCCTTAACCCATCACATTTCAAATTATATAATCAACCATCTTGGACCACAATCAATAGCACTTAAAGACTTCATTCCGCACACACACAGAAACTAGCCATCCCTTCACACAAAAACAAGACTGACGACATTTTTCTGATCGTCCTCGCCCCTTCCAACATACGTTTGTGGAAGCAGAGTATATTACATGTTGAAACATCCAACGGATGGCATGGAATGGAAACATACAACGGATAATACAGTACAAGTATTCATACTATCACATTTTAACCACCAAGAACCCCTTATTTTATAAGCGTCCAGGATCAATACCAGTAAATCTCTTCTCCGCAGTACACTCTGAGAAATTTCTGCATTACTTTTAATGTAAGTAATTATGTACATGAAAGTAATTAATTTAAAAATTAATTTGACAATTAACTTTCGTACATTAAATCTACATTAAATGTAATGTGCATGTACATGAATCTCCATTTAACGTACAAGGTACATTAAAACTCATGTACACTCGTACATTAAATCTACATTAAATTTAATGTAATTTCTGACAGTGTAGGATTTCGTGAGCGTCTTGTCCTTTAGCGTCCCCATCCTCATGATGGCCGCTACGTCCTCGTGACTCGCATGTGCAGGGATGGCGAAGGGTATGGAGCCGTTTCCAATTAGCAGAGTGCGCTCGTGGCGGCAATGGTAGCGATGGTGGCAGTGGCGGTGGCGAAAGCAATGGTTGTAGAGGCGGCAGCATCGGTGGAGGTGGTGGTGACATCCGCGGCAACGTGGGTTACGGTGGCGACATTGCTGCTTCCCCAAGAACTAGGACGCAGCCATACCCGACGCACAATGGAACAATCCACCTCGAAACTTGTCAAAAATCAAATTAATAAATTTGCACCAAATTAATAATTTTACGAGCCTTGGATACTATACTACACAGAGGAAATTTAACCGGTTCAACGATATCTTTCATGTGGTCTCCCCAATACATCCTCTCTTTCTCAGAGTACTAACTGCAATTTTTTGCACACTGAGAACCTGACAACGAAGCAACATGGCACTTGCCACGCCATCTTCTCCGATTTCTGGAAATACGTTAAATCTAATAGAACCTCCATGCGTTACACAGAGTACGAGGTACGGATACGAGGGCTCCGGAAGTGAGTGAATAATAATGAACAAGGGAAAACAAATGACATTCTAACCTCCAACTTGCACTAACCAGCACCTGTAACTGCATTACTTTAAGTACAAAAGGAATTAAGAAGAAACAAAAACCAACGTCTGTTGATGTTCTATCAGCTCATGGTTTAACCCCGTTAAATACGTGTCCCCTTTACCCACTCGCGTACTAGCAATTAACAGGTTGTCATAAAATACCTGCAAGACGAGACACGTTTCTCATGAATATTAATTAATATTCATGCTTATTAATTAATTCATAACAATATTTATTTAGTATGAACTATAAATGAGTCTAATTCTAATAAAATTCATAACAATTTACGTGTTCAAAAGCTACTATTTGGCAAAGTTGTAACATGCGGAATATTTCTACATTCATGAAAAAATATAATCAATAAGGATAAAATGACAAAAAGTAGAGGGGAATTCTTAACACACGGAGCAATCAAATTTACGTCACTAGCTCTTCCCTAAAATAAATATTTTAAAAGTTACAAACTTCTTTAATAAATTCTAAAGGCGACGACTAGGACATCACGAATGTGATACTTTCCACACTCCGTACTACAGTCCATGTCCGCATACAGAGAGCCTTACAGAGATTTCAACTTTTCCCCATTTTTCGTTCAATGGCTTACTTCAACGCAAAGGTAGCGTGAAGACCTTTGTTCTTGAATAAGTTGTTTAACTTGGTTGTTTCAAACAACAAACGCATTTTATTTGCATACACTTTTCTAGAGGTGACACTCTAAAAGCATACAACTGGATACGTTCGTTATCAAACTATTTTATCTGTTCTCATCAATTTTGAACTTCAACTACAAACGTTCATTCTCACTAATGACATCCAAAATACATAATTCACAAGTTATAATTATAATTTTATGAAATTTCCATTAACAATGACCGTCCTTCAGCTCAGCGAAAATGAGCCACATATATCAAGTAACTGCTATACCCTTTCTTCAACTCTTCAAAACCATGAATTTGGACGAACGCGAAAAAACACTTCCAAATTTACGAACAGATAAAAAATGAACGATTAACCATTAGACGTATTATTAAATTAAGTCAAGAATTAAACGGAGTAAAATACTAAACAAACTAATACAACACAGAAATAGCTCAAATAAAACGAGGGCGTCACAATGAACAACGACGACAGCGGGTTCTGGAACCATGGTGGCGGTGCGCTGCCCCCTCCCACAACAGGTGGCCCCAGACGCAGAGGGTGGGGGAGGGGAGTCGCCGAGATGAATGGAGGCGCCTGGGGCCGCTTTTTGTCTCGCGCACATGTGCACCGCCCGGCCCCCTCCCCCCGCGCACATCCGTCTCCATCCCTCTCGCCCCCACCGCCCGGCTGACGAACTAAAAATAACCCAGGACCAGCTGCGCGGCCGTCCTGCCGCCCCGCTATTCGGCTAGGAATCGGGAGTTCAAAACGGCCGGACGGGGAGACGGCCCTCGTCAATGAAAGCCTGCTTCATTCTTATTATAATTTTACCTTGACGTAGGAATATGCACGGACAACGACCTGGGCGAAAAGAAACAGGCTCCAGGATCACTGAGATAAACTAATGAGAGATACGAATGTTAGCCACAGTATTTGATATCACACCCACAACGTCCTCGAACCTAAATTTATAATAATTAAAAATCGCTGTCTAATATAATTTTGTTACGCACAACGTATGTGGAATGAAAAAAATGACTTACGGCATGCAAATGTAAATTTCCACTTCAGATCATCAGAGCAGAAATAGGGTGCATTTTGCAGGATACAATCTTGCTAAGAGTGAAGTGAACATAAAGTACGTGAAGCGAAAGGAACTCACTAAAATGTACACAGTGAATAGATTTTTTGAGAAATAGTGCGACAGCTTTTAAATAAGTCTTTTTCACGTGTAGGAAAACTCTCAGAAGAAATATATATGGAGACAGTCTCAAGTATTTTCGTAAATCCAAACTGTCCATAAGTAACATATTTCCTGTCACGCAATCAATGAATTTCAAATTAACCCCTAATTTAACTACGGTACCTTGAGAGGGAAAATGACGTATGAAAATGATTAAGGCAAAATCAATGTTGATGAATCTTCAATCAATTACATCGCGATGCAGTTAGCCTCTTCCGTAATCACAAGGAGTAGTATTTTGCACGAGTCCTCGTACGGCCTGGTGAATCAATCACACTCAGCCCCGCAAACGACGGTGTCACCTCAAATTACAGGGAAAAGACTACAATGCATCCCACTCGATTACGTTGGCACCACTTACACGATCGTTCAATGGACGATATCGGGTAATTACTGAATACTAAAAAAAAGCAAGTACACAGTTCAAACCTATAGGTATGTCGGGAACTTCCTCGTTTGTTGAATTGCACAGAGGGAATGTTACTGATGGTATCAGCAGGAAAAAATGAATTAAAAACCCTACTTCAATAGATGGGTCCGAACGTACCATAGTAAAACGATTTAAGATTGAAACCAATATTTTCAAGCTTTTAAACGAATGAACTGTTCATTTTTGCTGATCAATCAGACTCACATTAAAAACAGGTTTCACAGCTAAGAATAAATCGCCAGATCTTATATTGGCAGGAGATATTTCCAATAGCGGCGATAACAAATCCACATACATGGTGAATTTATATTCACTACCTAAGTTTCTTTTCCTCATATTAGATAATAATATTCAGTTTGAGACTCAATTAAACAAGCCAAGAGCAGGGTGCATTGCTTTCACAAACATTGCTTTACGCTCCCTATGAAAATTTGGTTAACCACTCAACAACAAAAAAAAAACCGTTCGTAATGAATCCAGTTGTAAATAAAAACGTAACGCAGAATCCATAGATGTGTCAGGAATAAATTTCGCAATACGATGTTACAGACATGCCAAATAGCATAATGTTCAATTTTTATTGCATCTAAGGAGAATCTTAAACTGTCAAAAAATCCTTGGTAGTTCCTCACATTCCAAATTTCAGAGACAGACAGGCCTGAATTCCCTCTGCAGGCCGACATGATTCAACTATACACTTATATGTACTCAGATCCGTTCCTAATTTTCGTTCGAATCGATACCTCCCCCCAACAATCAACAGAAACAAGTCGGTCACTCGATCGATGTTCATGCGCTGTTGCACCGTTATAAAACGCATCAAAACTCGCCAAAGGAATTGAAAATTGTGTAGACCTGCGTAATTTTGTTGGTGCACCAGAACCCGGTCAATCTAAAGACAGCCACTACCCGTATTTGTTATCTACCTACAATAGGACTTGAAAATGTAGTTTCTCGTTGTAGTTATCCTTAACTGGTATCATGGACCCTTGTACCCTGGTACCCTTAACTGAAATTTCTTTTCAGTTTGAATCCTACGATTTCGCGCCAATTTCCCTGTTCAGCTATCTAATCTTTAGGATCACTAATATTTTAAAATTCGTGAGAGAAGGTTGATTTGACCTCGTAGAGTGGAGCCCGGATCACCGGAGGTTCGTCGATACCTTAATAGAACAACTATTGAGAACTACTTGTACGTGTTAAGAATGTAGTCATTCTGTATATAGTAGTTAGTTGTCAACTGGGCAACTATGGAAGTAATGAGATAATCTACATGCAGAATCATTCTTTTGCAAATTTATTTCGAATGCCAAGCACATGCCTCGTAATATATTCACAGTTAAATGAAATTTCGTTTTCAATAAAATACGTGTATCAAAACCTGTACGAAACATGCATAAACAAAATTTTAAAAAATATTCCAAATTATCCTGACGTGATCGTTAAACGTTCACATTTCATTAGTATGAACAAATAGTCGTGCTTACATTTGCAAACGTTATTTGAATTTATAAATTTCCACGTATTGTATGCTTCAAAAGTCAAAATACGCATCAGCGAACAAACGACAATATTGTAGAATATTATTTTAAGTCATTATAATATCGGAAACAGTACAATTCTATTCACATTGGAACAAACTACTGACATACGAAAGTATTCTTAGTATGTAGGCAGCAGGGTGGGGGAGGAATTCACTTTGACTATTAATGTCGGTGGCTTCTAAAACAGAAAACAGCTTCTAAATTGAATCCATTCCTCGTATGAGAATCTCTGGAAATTGCCGTATGAACAGTAATTTGCCTAAAATTCATTTTCACATGATCGACACAAAAGCACATACTACATTCATGAGCAGCAGCACTCGGTTTGAAGACGCATGTGAAATCAGTACTTGCGCATACAGTTTAAAAAGAGAAAAATGAAGACAACATAATAAAAGGAGGAAACGAAAATGACAAGGCACATGTCCACATTTCATATAAATTTATCAATGAATGTACATTAGTTTAAATAAAAAGAATGGTAAATATTAGGACACGTGGAACATTGCCCACGTCGAATCATACTTTTCAAAGTGAAAATAGCATCACTCGACGGCCAGGTCCTGAGATGAGACGGACGTATATACACTGAGGTGTGTAAGAACGTACAAAATAGCAGATGTGCTAAAGTAAACATTGTGATCATGAGAAGCATTTATTATCAAGCAAAAAACATTTAAATACGTGCAATAAAATTACACATTATACAAAACAGAAAATTTAATTTACACAGTTTCCGAGACACATTCGATGTTGCCCACCAATGCTACAGAGTGGAAACACAAAGAGAAAGTAAACCTCCAAAACCGGAATAAACAGTCCAGAAATGTTTCATATTGTAGAATGCAGGTTAAGAAACAGAACTTCGAGCCTTACGGATCTCGAAAACTGGGTATTAAGGGCTTAGAACGCAATGTATTTAAGTTATGTAAAAAGTTACTTATCTTGCAGGTTATACGTGCGTCTACTAATTCCTTCCTTGTACAATTTACCAATTTTTACATATTTCGTCATGGGTCTGTTCGATGTACCCCTGGGAAGGGAGATCAAGCCAGCAGCAGGAGCCCATTTAAGAGGATTTACGTCCTCGGCGCCATGAAAATTGTACAAAACAAGTCAGATCTTTAGAAGGAGATTCTGTAATTGATGACACCGACGTAATCCGAACACCAACTCTCTGATGATTTTTTTTCCTGTACACGTGTCAAAGAGAAGATACATACTAGCATCACAGGCCACGCAGGGCCCCTGATCCTTCCTCGGCTTGTACTGCATCCGCCTGCATTTCTGTGCGTGGGGTGCTTTACGCAACACACAAACGCCGCTCTCCCCCTCCCCCCCTTCTGCTGGCGCGCTCGCTCCCGTTCGCCGTGCGCCTCCCCGCCCGTCCCATCAAGCATCGTCCCGCCCGGATCCGCCCGTCCCACCCGCCCGGGCCCGTTCGCGCTTCCCCATCCCGCCCCGCACCTATCCGCTCGGATCCTCCTCGTGACGCACCGCGCCTCGCTCAGTCCCGCTCGGGCCCGTTGTGCGTTGTCCGTCCGGTCCCACCACATCTCGCCCGGGCCCGTCCCGTTCCACAATTCTCATGCCTCCCGCCCCTACCCAAACTGGGTCCCTCTCCGCTCAGCCCGGGCCCGTCCCGCCCCGCCCAGTTCGGGTGCGTTCTGCGGTTCCCGTCCCGTTCCACGATTCTCATGCCTCCCCGTCGCTCCCAGCAACGCACCGCTCTACTCTGGGCTCGTTCCGCACATCCCGGCCCGCCCGCCCCTCGGGTCCGTTCAGTGCGAACCGTCCCGTCCCGCACTTCCCGTTCGGGCCCGTCCTGTTCCGCGCTGCCCGGCCCGGCCCGCCCCGATCGGGTCCGATCTGGGCTACCCGTCCCGTCCCATCCCGAGATGCCCATGCCGCCCCGCCCCGCGTCCTGGACACCCCTGGGATAATCCGACACCGCGCATCCGCCCTCCCACGCCCGGCCGTGGAGCGCCGCGTCACCGCGCGCTGCCGCTGCGGCTGCGGGCCGGGGCCGCCCGGGATGGCCGCAGGGACGGGCACGGTTGGGATGGCAATGCGGTGGTTGCATACTCCATGTGAATAGTTTGGCAGTAATCAGCAATTTTATTACGTAATCCATTCAAATATTTACTGGAGTATTTCTGATCCAGGAAATTGCAAACAACTATTGGCTGCAATTATTAAATAAATAAATAAATTTTTAAAATCCATATTTAACACGTACTAAAGCAATAATTTCACATGTAAGTAATCAAGTGTGTTAGCGAAGGCATCGTCTTTTTTATAACATCTGCTTTATTTGCAATTTGTTCTACTGGAACTTTCGGCAAATACAATTGTACATACATTTTTTCACCTGTAAAATCATCATCTAATTCTGCTTCTTTCTAAATATTACTTTTTTCAACAATTGTCCAAACTGAAAATAAGAAAATGTGACCTAAAATAACAATGACGGCATGGTACATAACCTTTGTCGGGAATGAGACAATGGGATTCCGGGTACGAGACGCAACGATGGACTTTCGACATCAGATATGAAGTTAGTCAGACGATGCCACTGGCCGAATGAGAATTCCAGGAGCCGGTTACTCTGATCGGGGATTCCGCTCGTTCAATCCTTGACGGATTCCGGAAACGTATTAGCTGATTATGGACATCCTTTCAACATCCTGTTCCGTTCTCAATTTCTGCGCGGAGTGGACTGAAGTTCGTAGGTGCTTAAGTTTGAATTTCATTCTTGACATAGCAGAATCATATTAGCTGAATCCGTGCGATTACATTGCTCAAAAGGAAGTGCTCTAGAAAAGTTAGGAAAGAAAATACTTATTTCCATGAACATGCATTGTTTTATATTCATCAAGATCTTGACATTTACTATATATGAATACTGTTTTGGCCTATAACAAGAAATCCTGCTATTAACCTTAATGTATGGAACAAAACGTATGAAATACAAAAAAATCAAATAATAATCAGAACTCTCTCACCTCTTTGTTGTTTTCCGCAGAGATCTCAAGAATTACACATAAGAAAGGACATTCAATACTTCCATCTGAAAATCACAAACAATCGTTTTAACGATCACATTACTGCTTTTAACTGCTTTTTGACGTAAAATAAATAAATAAATAAATAAATAAATAAATAAATAAATAAATAACACGATGTTCCTAAGCAAGACCAACTGCTCTTCTATTTCCCACGAACTTGTCAAGTTTTGCCCGTCACCATCGTCCCGTTTCCATTCTAGCCACGCATTTCAAACAACGCAATTTTCGTAATTTTTTTATTAAAAAAGGAAAGCTGCGATCTACTAAATATATAGTGACTGCACTCCTAATTTTTCCTCTCTCTTTCTTAGCGTTCTCTGGGAGACGAATAAGACGACCATCAAAATCGTTCTCTTTACAGCTTTAATTTATATGATTCTTCTGTCTCCCAGATTTGCTTCATTTAATACAGAGAGGTCTAAAATTTAGAGACAATAAAATATATATGTTACTTATTCTAGCACTAATTTATTTTAAAACTCTACTAGACAACCTGACATAGATTGCGTAACTATATATTATCTCAAGTTACAGATATATCTAACAAAATTAAGAATCTATTACAATACCATACATTTGTAATGGCTGTATTGGTAAATTTATGATACAGAATAATGAATTACCAAGAGAGTTGTATATTGTCAATAAACATGATTGATTGATATTATTATTATTATTATTATTATTATTATTATTATTATTATTATTATTATTATTATTATTAAGAATTGGACAGAACCGTAAGATAAAAGATTCGTGAACAGTCGAATTCAGAATACGATTTTATTTCCAAAAATGTTGGATTTCTATTTCATTTAATAATCAGAAAGGGTGTAATTAAGCGACAGTAAATGAGATGGATCACATGAAAGATTGGCATGGCGGAATGGACACAGTTCCCAGCAATCGTGATTGTGACCCAAGGCGATTACAGCCCGCCCTAATAATTGAGCCGAACCACATCAGAGAGCTCCCGCAAACCGTCGGCGGGCGCTCGCCGCTTCCGAGAACCCATCTGCGGCGGCCGCGCGGGCACGAGGACGCCGCGCCGCCGACATCGAGTCGATCCCTAAATAATCGCACCCGCGCATGAGGCGCACTGCACTCGGGACCGGGCGGCGCGGCAAGGGGCACGAGGACGCCGCGCCGCCGACATCGAGTCGATCCCTAAATAATCGCTTCCACTGATGGCACTGCAGCGCCTCTGACCGGGAGGTCCTAGGTTCGAGTCCTGGCGGCGGCCTGATTTTCGACACTAGCTTTTCAGCTGGGTCGAATTCAGTCGCTGTCTGGAGGAGAATTCTAGCGGACGGCTGCTCTGATCGGTAGTTTTCCGTGGTTTCTCCGATCAACACCAGGCGAATGCCGGAGCAGTACCCTACGAAACAGGCCACGGACCGCGCGTGATCTGTCCTTCCTCTTCCCTGTCCTATCCTCTCCTTACACACACATTAACATGCACTACACTACCACATATTCCGGGAGGCCGGTGAGGGGCTTAGAGCTTGTCCCGGCTGGGGCGGTGCCTCGCTGGTGGGAGAGTCCTGGTTAGGGGAAACCCCACTAGCCGACGGTATGTCGGCGCCGGATCTCGCCATCCAGCGGCGAAAGATCTCCGCCATCTCCCGAGAAACAAACGTGCACTACACTAACGGAACTAATGACTAAAGCAGTTGACGCTCCCGGAAAGACGAAAAAAAAACAAACCAAACCAAACCCACCCCGCAGCACATTCCTCTGCTCTATTTCGCTCCTCCACTCATCGCCCGACGCTCCCCGACCCGACCTACCCCACTCCGCTCCGGCCCGGCTCTGTACTGTCCTCTTTCCCCCTCGCCCCGATCCATTCCGCTGCTTCCTTACCCCCCAGCTCAGACCAACCTCCCCCCCCCCCCCGCTCCGCCGGCTCCACCGCGTCCGCCAACGGGCCGCCCCCGCCCCTCCCGCGCCGACGTCCTCGCCGGCGACAAAGCTGATTATCGCGACCTCACGCACACCACGGCCGCATTGTCCGCCACGGGAGACGCGTTCGCACACCACGGCCGGTGACCGCTCGCGCGTTTACTAATATTATCGGCCTATTTACCCTGCGATAGACCCCGCCATTATCCAATCATCGGAAGCGCGTTCATTCTGATCGGTGCGATTCCTTTATTCACTCTGTCAGGGAAGGTTAGTCAATTTTCGTTACATTGTCACGGCTTCGTAAATTTCGGGTTGTACGCCTAGAATACCTGTCGGCGAAAATTATTCTCGAAAGACCACCGTAGGGAATTCCAAACAATTGAGTGTACTTGCAACAGGTTTTTGCCCCGTTTGGTACCGTACCAGCATGAGGGAAACAGTGAAACTGGCTGCAGATATATTATTTTCCTGTTTCCCACCACTGTCTACTAGGAAATGAGTTGATTTGGAAACATTCACTATACTCAAGGTCAAGATATTTAGTCACATTAAGTATTTTTAATGTAAATATAGATTTTAGAATTCAAGAATTAATTAATGGTGAGTCACTGACTACTTAATTACATAATTGTAGGTGTTTTGACGTGTTTTGTTCGGTTTCATGGTACATGGAAGGGAAAAACGATATTTATTGATCAAGGTCTTCCGCTGTGATAGAGAACAGGAGTGTTTTACGAAAGATACAGTAATTACTGAAATTTAAACTTCTGAAAATTTATATGACGAAGTGAATTAGGTAATTTTGGATGCCAAAACTGGGGATAAGAAGTTAACTTTAAAAGCTGGTGAGCACAAATAAAGATTAATAAGTTACTAAACTCCATTTGCACGTACTGGAGACTCGTCTATAGATAGAACTGAATAAAACAAGTGTTCGGTATTTAATGAATTGTGTCAATTAATATATCGAAGAAAAAAGGTCTTCTTACTATCTTCATGGTTCAGATAATACATATGAACATTTTAGTTATACGGTAAATTTTATCCACCGAAGCGGGTTGGATAATGAGAACCAACTAGTTTTGACAGATGTAACTCCGAAAATGATCTGCATAATATTATACGAATTTTGAGCGAATTAGAAATTGTTCAATCCATTTAGAGTGGACATGATCAAAGGTGAAGCGGGAGTGATTCACTTTCAGTAAAGATAATTTTTTCTGCAATACCGGATACAGTTGACGTTTGATTAATTTATCACGAAGAGTAATTTCGGCTTTTTACTGCACTACCAAAACGAAGATTCCTGGTAATATAATGTTAAATAATTGAAACACATTTTTATGTATTTATACAGTGCCCGGCAGTAAGTAAATAACAACCAGTCAGTTATGAATGTTAGATGTCGTGTTTTTACATTATTTCACTGGTACCACCAGTCTTGTATTTCCCAGAAATATGACAAAAGTGGTATAGTATGCCCTAATTGCTAATGAGGATGTCCCATAAAAGCGACTCCCGTAATTAGTTAGATATTTCTTAATTGTCATTCTCGGACAGTGACGGATCCAGGGGGAGGCATGGGGGCCATGGCCCCTCCCTCAAAAGACCGAGAGTTTTCGTTTGTTACATTATTTGATTGGGCATAATTGATTTAAATATTTATGTATGTCAGAATCTTACAATTATTTAAAAAGTAATATTGTATGGCATCATATACACACTACAAACATTATGTATTAAATAATAATAAATGTTTATTATTTAACAAAATTCTATGATGGCCCCCTCCAAAATAATCGGCTAGAAACGCTCCTGTTCTACGACACAGTACTGTCGCTTCCTAGTAGTTCAGTCGATTCCTACATACTGTGTACGACATCTCGGAAGTGAAAGAGGAAAAAACCTGTTTTATGAATTCCAGGAACGGTATCGCCGCTGGAAAAATCTAACAATATGAAAAATTGTCAAGTGATATTTCCACGGAAGCGAGTCTCATCGCCGAATATCGACATAGCCACCAAAACGAGACAAGCAATTTTTCCAAATGTGTGCATTTAATTTAACAAGAGTAACATTAAATAACATGTTGTAATTGCCTCTCCATGCGTACACCTAGAAACGAAAATCACTTATATAGCACGCAAGAAAGTTTCTTCGCAGTGGCACCTTGCTGGTGAGAGTGCTTGCAACTGAAATTAGGTTGGTAGCACGTGCTGCCGATTGAAACTGTAAATTGCGTACTCACTACAATAATAGATGATGCAAGCGTTGTTCCCTTTACTTGTTTCCTAGTAATCTGGTTGCTACCAACATTAATGCAAATTTTAATCAGAGGCCCTGATTCGGCTCTGTGCGGACAGACTTTCCTGGCGCGCTGTGTATCAAATAATAGTCCGTAAAAATATTAAAGTTTTTGCCATCCCGTAGACTTCATTTATAAAACATTGAACGCTCGTGAGCTGACCTAAACATGGCAACATACCGAAGAGTACAGACTCGCTGAAGACTCCTCGCCTTCTTTCAACACGATGCCTTCGCTCTGAGCCAAGGGAGAATTTTTACAGGTTCCGTTTATGTAAAATATCAAAAAGAGAGAATTCCTCAAGGCACATTCTTAGCAATATTTCATCGCGTTGGATTATGAACAGCTTGTTCGGTTATGAGGAGCTCTTGGATGCCCACACCGTTACAATCTTGGCTGCTATGCTACGCAATACTTCGGGCCAGTAACGGGACATGTCAGGGGCTCCAAATATGAATATTGATAAAAGGAAAACAGAGACCTCGCGAAGATTTGAGAATCATTACGCAGTAATATGCTAAAACAAAAAAAATCGCAATTGCTATAGTACGCTAAATAAAATAAGAGAAGCTTTGTTAAAGAATTACCTTGGGTCCCCTTTCGGCATGTGCCCCGCCCCTTTTCACCCCAACAGTATTGCATGATGATGAGGCGCGGGTTCGACACACGGGCGGCCTTTGCGTAAGTATTAATGGCGGCGTTCACTGCGACAGGGACAAAGCGTCCATTCGGCGCACCTGCCGCTGCCGCCGCGGCGGCCGAAGCGGATTTTTTGAACGTTCCGCCTGTCAGCGGCGCCGACTGACGCGACAGGGCGGGAGTTGTTAACTGCGGCTCATTGAATCCGCGGGAAGCGAGAGCGCAGCGGCCAGCGCCGGAGGGGAGGTGGGGGACGGGGAGGTGAGGGAGCAACGGGCGGCGAGGTGGGGGACTAGGGGGCGGGTAGGTGGGTGGAGCAGCGGGGCGAGAGGTCAGTGGCGAGGAGAGTGCTGCGGGGTTCATGGGGAATAGGATGAGGGCGGGAGCGCAGTAGAGGGTGGGATTTGAAGAAGGCAAGGGTAAAAGGGAGATGGAGATAAAGGCAGGGAAGGGAGAAGGGGGGCGAGGGCGGTGGAGGGATTACATAGCGAGAGAAACGACCTAGGACCGAAACGTGAAGAGAAGGGAGAAGAGAGCGGGAGCAGCTGCGAGCCGGGATGAGGAAAGTGGGATGAGGGAGGCGGTCTGAGGGAGGCGGGATGAAGGGAAGCGGGATGAGGGAGGGTGCTGAGGGAAGCGGGATGAGGGAGGTGGGATGAGGGAAGCGGGATGAGGGAGGGGGGATGAAGGGAAGCGGGATGAGGGAGGCGGGTGGGAAGGGTAAGGGAGGCGGGATGAGGAAGCGGGATGAGGAGGCGGGATGAGGGAAGCGGGACGAGGGAAGCGAGAGACATGACGAAAGGTGGCGAGGGTGAGGCGGGAGAGGGAGCAGGAAGTGGGAGGCGGGCAGGGGGGCGGGAGTGGACGGTGAGAAATTCGAGGCGGGAAGGAGGCCATAGGGGGGGGACAGGAAGAGGGCGGGCCATAGGGAGGGCCAACCGGGGGGGGGGGGGGGGGGGGGGGGGGGGGGGCGTGTGAAGTGCAGCGGCGGCGCTGCGCCGGCGGACACCACTGCCATTGCCGTCGCGCTTGGCCGACCGTCCCCGCACGCGGAGTTCCCACCGCACCGTTCCCTCCCGTGGACAGAGTTAAAGTGGTCACGTTAAGAGGTGAGATGCTGATTACCAAACAAGCACGCCCTAATTTTCACCATTAATTGAATACGCGATATAAATTGTTGATTCAGCAAGCAAGGGAAAGGCGTGTTAAAGGATTTTCGATTTAACAAAAAAGAGGTTCGTTCACAAGTTTTGCCGCTTGGAAGAGTAGCCATCCACTGATTTCTAATTTGTGTCATAAAAACTCGGCTGTAGACAGGCGAGTAAAACGAATCTCTTTTTGAAATAGAGGGAAACGTATCATTCGATTAAAAACTATTCCAGATTCATTGTTCCGTGAAGGGTAAAAACGAAGGGAAAACAGTTTTCAAAGGATGTGATTCATATAAAATGTACTTACTGCACACTGAAGATGACAAAACGCGATGCCGTTGCACTGTCATTTCGTCTCACTGCTCATTATTTAGTTCTTTCTTTCTTTTTCCCCTGATATTGGCGAATTCGAGAGATCTAAAGCACCACTATTCATTCAATATTTTGCTTTCTGCCTGGCATCACTAAGGACACGCCGGTCGATGCTCCCGTAAGAACAGGTATCTGAATGAGCGACCTCCGGGAAGCGGAGACTGCGCCGCGCGCGTTTCCGCTTCCGGTGACACTGCTATCACCCACACAAAAAAAGGCCCCTTTCCCCTTGGCCACCACAACAAGAGTAACGTTTTGAGCCTCTTCAGCATCATCCCTTTATGGGAGACGTAGTGACGTTTCAGTACAATGCAGCTTTACGAATCAATATTTACTCTAGAACTATAATTGATACTTATTGATATGTAAACGAATAAAATGTTCATTAGTTCCAGATATACCAAATCGCATGAAGGACGTTTTATCCTGATCGGAGCACGAGAAACTCTGAAAGTTTTTAACAGTGCAGTAACCATATATTAAAATAATGTTCGATCATGAAAAGAATACAACATTAACGTTCTTGAGATTTGGTTTAAGTTAAAACAACACAAAAGCACGAGGATAAGAGTCAAACATGCTGACATCGCTCATTGCATCTTCGCTGGCGGAAAGAATATTCAAGAAAAAGGTAATCGTTGTGAAATAAGGACGACCTAAAACGGACTATTATTTGAATTCCTTCATTCGCGTATTTCCAAATCATGAGGGAGGCTCCGTAATTAACCTAATAACTTCGTTTAGTCCTGACAACTCAAAATGCCCACAGCATTTTATACCGAAATACATATACGCCACATTTGTACTATTTCCGACGCGTAACACAAAACTATAACTACTTTATTAAATACGAGATTTCCACACGTGTTCCATTTATCCACATGCTTCGACTGTTTGTCACAAAAACGCTGGCCTCCCGCAGCGTTGCTTTTCTGGACGTTGCCTCCCAGCCACCGTCCGCATCGCGGCCACGCCCCCGCTCGCCCTCCCGGCGGTCCGGGCCACATGTGGCGCCGACGTGCGGAAGTCCGCAATCACCCGGCATTGCGCGCGATCCGGGCAGAGAAGCTCCGAAGCGCGGCGCCTCCCCCCATCCCCGCTCCAACCACCGCAGTCTCCCCCTTCGCTTCAGCTGCCGCCGTTACCCACCACAGTCTCCCGCTACCGTCGCCTCCGCTGCCAGACACTACCGCTCCCGTCATTCCTACCTCCATCACTACGAAAAGCAGCAGCAGCAACTCCATTAACACCCGTTATTCTTGCCATTACCGTTTCCATCAAGAGCACAAAAACAGCAGTAGTACCACCAATCACACCATCGCAGTCACTTCTGCCAGCAACACTTTCGTCTCCGTGCCATTACTTCTACCACCACCTCACACGCAGTATCGCCACTCCCTCAAACTCATCCCCGGCGTCTCCTCAGCCATAGTCCCGACCCAAAAACACCTCCTTAAATTCATCACCGCCGCCTACTCTAAACATACCCACCCAAACCCCCGAAGTGGAGGCAATGGCGGTGACGGTCTGTGACAGTGTTAATGGCGGGCTAGGCGGCAGCGATGGCGGAGGCAATGGCAAATAATGAGGGACGTGGCCGGGCGGGGGGCAGGAGCAAGGACGCCGAGGTGCAGTTGTCTTCAGGTGGTGGGAGCGGTGACGAAGCTGGCGGGGCGAGGTGAAGCGGCGGTAGCATGTGTCGGGGGCAGCGGCGGGTCCAGAGAAGAGCGCTCTCGCGGCCTGGGGAGACTCGAAGGGCGATTGGGAGCCCCGAGGGTTATCGCGCCTTCCGGAGGCCAGCGACCGCCCACACGACGCAACCGGCGCTGAAATACGCGACGAGACGCGTCGCCCCAGATGAAACGAATATTTCCCGCCCAGCAGCCGTCCACGGCGCGGAGGGAGACACCCTCAGGGTCCAACGGGCGCCACTTTCAAAGGTCGTTTTCCCTCAACCGTACTTCAGCGAACCTCACTCCCCTTTTCCTTTCGTTTCCCAATCGGAGGACCGAGAATGGCTTCTGCCGAAAACGGCGGAACCGCACATGACACAGTCAAGTCAGCGATGAAATATACAAGTTGGTTCCGCGAGCTCTAAAATACTCTTATTTTGCTGGAATGTTATTTCCAAGCGTTCCCTATACTTCGATATTTCTATAGTGGTCGATGTCATTAGGTAATTGTTACACCTCCTGCATTATAAAATGAATATTTTTAAAAGTGGTAAGCACATTTCTGAGGCCAAGAGCCCCGCTGAAAAGCACGTTCATGAATTAAATAAAAATATTTATTTTATAAGGCAGGAGGAGTAACAATCACCTGTCATTGGCCACTATAGAAAAATCGAAGTATAGTGGTCATAAGACAGGCTTAAACGAGCTCTAGATCGCATTGCTGATACAATATGCATACGTGATACCACACTTCGGCATATCACAATTCTGGACAAAAAACATAAATACAATTAGTTTCAACAAGACCGGCGAATATATTGTTGGGAATGGTGAAATAAAAAACAAATTACTTTCGAAAACCCACTATGTTCTACAGATATGTTTCAGAACAAAATTGTGGCAAAAATTCCCCAGTGTTCTGGTTACAGACCGCATGTATCCCAGTCAGCACACACATCGCGCGCGCAAAAATTATGAATTTCCTCCGCCTCAATTTCAAGCCTCCGTTCGCCCGCAATCGCATTTTCGCCCCACGGGCGCCGCCGCGAGACGCGCGGCGCGGGCGCGGGCGCGGGCGACGACGAGGGCAGTTCCACGCCGCGGCCCCGGCCCCCGACCGGGCGCCCTCGGGCCCTGTCAGATCGATTCAATTACGCGCGGGGCCCTTCCCCAGGGCCTGCCCGTCACGCCGCTCTCCCGCCCCCGCCGCCGCTGCCCCCGCAGTGCGCGCGGTGCCCCTCCCCGCCCACCCCCACCCACCTTCGGCCGGGGTCGCGTCCCTGCTCGCCGCTGTCGCAGCGACGACTGCTCCGCGATACTTCGCCCCGCCCCCCTTTTCGCCGCTCGCTCTGTTGCGCCCTGACCCGCACCGCTCCGGTCCCCTCCGCGGCCCCTCTCCTGCCCTCTTTCCCTCTCTCGCATTGCACGTGCCCGCTCCGTTCTGACTCGCCCACCAGTCAGCACTCTACATCCCCACGCCCCAACTCATCTCGTCCGCTCGTTTCGGTGCGCTACAACTCACCCTGCCACGCCCCAGCCCGTCCCGCCACACTCAGCCCTCTCGCCCGTCTCTCCTTTCTTCTCTCTCTCTCTCTCTCTCTCTCTCTCTCTCTCTCTCTCTCTTTCGTCGAACTTTCCTGCTCCGTTCCAACCCTCCTCCACGTTCTGTCTTGCCTTGCCTGTCTCCGCTTAACTCTCCTCCCTCACTCTGCCCAACCTGTCCTCTCTCGCATTGCACTTGCCCGCTTCGTTCCGACTCGCCCACCAGTCACCACTCTACCCCTCCACGTTGTCTCAACTTGCCACGCACCTCTCCCCAAATCAACGCAACCCTCCTAACTCACCCTGCTCTCCTCTCTCATGTCGCTATTCCCCGCTCTTCCCCTCCCCCCACGTTCCCCCCACCCGCCCACCTCGGACTTCTTGCTCTTTGCCGCCTGTCCTGCCTCTCCCTCCGCTCTCTCCAGGATATTCCCCGCCCACCAACCCTCACCCTGCTCTCCACTTCCACGCTCCTACACACATCGCCGCCACCTTTTCAGTCTCGTCCAAACCTTTTTCCCCTCGCCGCCCTGTCCCTATCCCCTCCTCCGCCCCCCCCACCCTTTAGCCGCCCCGGTTCCGCGCTGGACCTTCGGCGGCCCCACCTCTCTCTCGTCAGCGGGCGAGTACAGCGTATGCCCATTGTCATTGCATAAGTCCGTTCGAATCCTGACGGCGGCAGGATTTTCGACACTAGCTTTTCAGCTAGGTCGAATTCAGCTGCTGTCTGGAGGAGAATTCTAGCGGCCGGCTGCTCTGATCTGGAGTTTTCCGTGGTTTCTCCGATCAACACCAGGCGAATGCTGGAGCACTACCCTACCAAACGGACCACGGACCGCGCGCGATATTTCCTTCCCATTCCTTGTCCTACCCTCTCCCCTTACACACACACTTACACTAACATGCACGACACTACCACATATCCCGGTCGGGAGCATAGAGGTTGTCCCGACTGGGGCGGTGCCCCGTTGGTGGGAGAGTCCTGGTTAGGGGAAAACCCTACTGACCGACGGTAGGTCGGCGCCGGATCTCGCCATCCAGGGGGGCAAGATCACTGCCATCTCCTGAGAAAAAACATGCACTACACTAACGGGAATAATGACCGAAGCAGATGACGCGCCCGGAAACACGAAAAAATCAATCAAGCAAGCAAGCTAAAGTCCGCAACATTTTACGCCACAGTCAATAAGAGTACTCTATACCCTACTTCGTTACGTATTATTCTACTACCACATCCCAAACGGGACGCTGATGGTAAGAACCAGAGCCTGCTACGTATCTTTCCTACAAAATTAGGGAGTGTTGAATTTAGATTATATCGCATACATATTCGCGTTCGCACACGACAGTACTACGATAAGATGAAATAAAGCATGTATTGGGTGAGATTTCAATCCAAACATTAGCTAAAAAAAAGCTATTGCCAACACAATAGTAACAATATAAATGTGAAACAAACATTATTACTTTATAGCTTCTATTTTTCGTTGCAAAAAATCCACATTACGGGAGTGGATTGTCGACGTATAAAAGTCAATAACAATTTAAACCACATAATGAAGCAGAAGGATATTTCCAGTAATTCATAAAATGGTTCTCAAAAGGATGATACGTAAACTCCTCAAAAGAGTAGTCACTTCAGAAATCTGTATATAATTTCTACATTGGCACTAACGAAATAAGAATTCACTGTTTTCCAACGCACAATTACATAACTTTTTCTTCCTACGAAGAATGCATAAGGTGAGAAAGCAAAAGCGTAAAATAATTAAAAAAACAGTTATCTTTTATTCATTCATTATAAAGAAAGAATCATAACATGACAGCCTCTAGTTTAATTGCGATTTCCATGACTGGAAATCTATGAAGATTTAATGCAGTGGCTACTTTAATCTTTTAAGCAAAATATACTGATGGACTGATTCATTGGTGAAAGTCATTTACATCTTGTGGTTATATCACAGCCCATTAGCGTACAAATGAAACAAGCAAGAAATAAATATGCACGCTCAGTGATACTTTCATAAAGACCGATACAAGTCAATATTTAACCATAACGGTGCTTTAATGCAGAAATGCCGGGGAGATTTATCGGGCCCGACGCAAATTAGCCCTGTGGTCAAGAGACGCAAGTATTTCTCACATGCGAGTTGGAAAAGCAAACCGCAACATTATGGATTGTTATGGATATAACTTCCGTTATGACCTGCAGCAATATTCTATAGGTTTAGCCTCTTAAATTGTTTTTTCATACATAATAAATTATCTATAAAGATGACTTCATGTAGATTCTGAAAGAAAGTGCATTATCGTGTGTTTCTCGTATACTAGAACATGGATAGTATGCGAAAAATTAAACGTCTGTATCCTTAAACAATCGAAATCAAGACATTAATTAAGTGCATCATCTCTGAAATTCTATTTTATACATTTTTTGCACCCAAATAAAAAAATACATACAACCTCATTTACTGCTTCTTTTAGGTAAGATGCTCTCAACAATCTTTTTGTTTTATTTTCCTAAACCGAGCCCCCTCTCCAAAAATGTTTTGGAGATATTTATCGGGTCTAGCAGCTTTATCAATTAATGTTCCTTTGCTATTGTCGATTTCTATTCCAAAATCTAATTGAAGAGTTTGAGGTAACAAAGTCAATAATACAACACAGGTGATAAGTCTCATCTCTACAATTTTAGAAATTCGAAGGAAAATAAATTTTATGAAAATCACATTGAAAAAGATTTCTCAGAGTATCCTTCCTGCCATTCTCAACACACATACGAAATCTACATTAACATGCTTGTATAACGTTTGAATATTTTAGTTTGCTTCGGGTAAATTTCTAAGTAATATGTTAAACCAGTGAAATGAATCAAGATATCATTGTGCTGCCCTGACTCTTCCAATGTTCCTCCCGATTCCATTTTCTCACGTTAAAGCCATAGATTTCCATCCTCTGGTCATCAGCCCCGCCCCCTCCCTCCGCTCGCCCAGAGCGAACGTCCAGCCTGCACTCCCGGTGACATTCCCCCTCACCCCACCCCCTTCTCTGGCAGACGTCGCCAGGTGTCGCGTGCCCTCGGGGCAGTGTCCGACCCGGCCGCACCCTCACCCCCCCCCCCGCGCACTCCGACTAAAAGTAATTTCCGATTCTGGTTTTAGACGCTGGGAACGGCGCGACGCACCGCGGTCGCGGTGGGCGGCGGATAGGAGGTGAGGCGAACGGAACGCAAAGACGGCCTCTAAAAACAAGAGAGGAAGAGAACAGCTGATGAAATCATCATTGTAGGAACGGTGGCTATGAAACTGTAATCCACAATTAATGTAATCGAAATTCACGGGTGCCTGTACAGTAAGCGAGCAGATACGAAATGAGAATAGGACAGAAGTGGAATGGAAAAAATACATATTTACTGTGGGATAGAAATGGAGAAGGAATACGTTCCAAACAACTGGGAGAGAGAGAGAGAGAGAGAGAGAGAGAGAGAGAGAGAGAGAGAGAGAGAGAGAGAGAGATAATATGTTAAAGGGAGAGTGTGGCGGTACAATTGGATTCTGTAAGAAGTGGAGTGTGCAGGTAAATGGAAAAGTGAAACACAAGAATCACGATAATATAAACACAAACTGACGAAATAGCGATGGCAAATCGAGGAAAGAAGCGAAGGTGAACCTCACAGTGCGAGGTAGAGACAGAAAATAAATGAGTTGGAGAACAAGAGAAGGCCCGACACAAGAGACTACAAACGGCTACGTTAGGCGCAGGGCAAAGCGGGCGAGGACGGAGAAAAGAACCCTTGCACAGAGCTCGTATGCAGGGCCGCCGGGGGCAAGGTGGCGGCGGAGGGGGGCGGAGGCGGGGCGACGGCGTTCGGGAGCAACCGCCCCCCAGCGTCCACCGCCGCGTCTTGCCGCCGCCGCACACGGAGCGGCCTAATGAGAGACGCCTGGCGCCACCTGATCAGGGCCCGAGACAGGTGCTGCCCTCTGCTCGCACTTAAGCGCCCGGGGCGGGTGGGGGCGGGGCAGCTGGGAGATGACGCCACTTGGCCGTCCGCTAAAAGCCCCCGCCCCTGGCGCCCCGCCCCGCCCCGCGCGCCGCCGCCGCAAGCCCTCTCGGGGCCAACCTCCGGGTCCAGGCGCTGACGAGAGGTCGAGAGGCGTTACCCTCGCAGCCAGCACGCGAAGGTAGCATGTGCGTGATTTTTCATCTTCAAATCTCTCTCTCGCTCTCTCTCTCTCGCTGTGTGTCTCTCTCTCTCTCTGTCTCTCTCTCTCTCTCTCTCTCTCTCTCTCGATGCGTTTAAGGCCGCCATCCCGATTGGGGATTTTCTAGGTTCACTCAATCCCTTAAATCATGTAAGCCGGAATGGTTCCTTCTTTTGCACACCCACAGAAAGTGTACATTTTCGGCCTTCCATGACATGCCAAAATATTAAAAAACATGAACTTTCTCATTTCCTCTGCAGATTTTCTACTGTATAATAGATATCCAGAATTTATACTGTATAATTGTTGGTTTCAAAACCAACACACTCTTTATCATCACACCACTCGATCAATCAATAATATGGCATTCGGACTTTCGTATAGATCTCGATGTCATTGACTCAAATAACCTTTTGAACTACACTTTACACGCTAAGCAAGTGATTTCGAACAGCTCTCTGTCAAATTATACCAGCAAGTCCCCTTAAGTAAGTCGTATTGATGCTTTACGATAAAATATACGCCTTATGATATGACTTTATTTAATTTAGATCTGGGAATATCACTAAAGTATGGTCTGCGGCCCCTTAGGTTTCGAGGAACCTGTGTGGATTATCACCTCAACGGAGACTGAAAAAAAGCCGGCGGCGCTAGCCGAATTCGTTTACTACGCTCCGTGAAGTCACGAAGGTTACGCGAATTCGAGACTCGCGGGTTCGTGGTTGGGAGACCGGCCAGGAACCCCGGGATCTAACGGCGTCGAGCGCCTGGCCGAAGGGATAAAAGGCACTGACTGACTGCGACGTGACGAGACTTGACAAATATTAAAAGAATAAAGCACATTAATGGAGGATTAGTTCCCTGTGCAAAGCGCTCAACGCCCCTTCAGGGGCTTGGAGACGCGTTGCGTCAAGGTACCGTCATCAGGCAGAGCAGCTGTGATGATTTCCGACGCGACTTTCGCGGCGCTGAGCGACGAACCACGGAAAACTAGAGCGCCGTGCAGGCGTCACGCACAAAAGCACGCCCACCGCCCCGAGAAACTCACTTTTCCCGCGGCCAGCGTTCCTCTCGGGTTCGCTCCGCTCCCGCCAGGGCGCGCGCGGGCGGGCTCCGCGCCTCACAGTCATGCAGCGGGAGCACCAGCGGAGGCTGGTAATGTTATTTCTCGAAATGAAGTCCTTTTATAACGCGAAATTTAATTAATTAAAACGCTTCCGCTCCGCTGGTGAGGTTACGCGCCGCCAAGAAATTGCGTCGCGGAAAAGAGGCGAAACTGCGAAGCGCTTTTCCGCGGAAAACTCCCGCGAACGGAAAATCGGCGACGCTTCCGTAAGATCGGGGCCACGGCTCGGCGTTGCCGGAGAGAGAGCTCCGTGTCGAGTTACAAATGACTGCGCGGGCCGCGCTAAACAATTTGTGTCTTGTTTTCGCAACGTAATGCACCTCTGTTTGCCTCCGCTTTGGGATGGTATTGCGAAAGGAGAGATGAGGAATTAGCTGGAGGTAAACGGGATCTCGAGAAATTTTCGTTCTTCGCCGCCTTTTGTTGAAGAAGACGCGAGTCATGAGCTTGTTGTATGCCGCGCGTTTTCCCGCTGGATGTTGTGATGAAATGTTCACGCAACGCGACCGTGCCTGCGAGCTTGGAAAGGGAAGAGGACAGAAGCTCTGCGTTTGCCTTCCAAAAACCAAGCAACGCCATTTTTGGTATACATTGAAGATATGAGAGATTTAGAAAGCAATAAACAATATAATGGTGGCATTTTTTGTAAAACAGACTAATATAAAATATTTAAAAAATGTAGTAATTTACGACAAAACACAATCATTTGCACAACACATGATGTCTGTTCCAAAAAAGTTGCTATACACCAAATGAAAAGATTCCTAATAACGATTTTACACGATTTTATTAATTAAGATATCAACGGAAAAACCACTGAGTTGAAAAAAATTCTGACCATCACTACCTGTGCACTCAACCTTCAATAAACCGAACACACATGTGACTGATCAATACCACATTAAAAAAAAAAAAACATTATATTATTTTTTAGTACGAGAAATATTACAAAATAAATGTACAAGTGTGGTGCAATGTAGTTGCTTTAAATTTTCCGGGGGCGGAGTTTGAAAAATTTGTAGAATTTGACGCAGATAATATATATGATGATATCATAAAATCTATTTACGCCCAACGAGTTTCGGAAAAGCCCTCAGTCGGTCGTACACACGTGATCCGGTACTATTTGGTCAATGTCGCTATATTTGAGAAGCTCTTGCCCTAAACAGGAAATGATTCAGAACGAAATCCTTTTAATTCATCAACATATTTTAAAAACTGATTATTATATTTTTTCTACATTTATTTAAAGATTACTTTGAAATTAAAAAATATCAGTATAAAATAATTATAATTTGAAATTTTAAGGATACTTTTCTTCCTGTAATACCTTTTTGGGAGGTGTAAAAGCATTCTACTAAAATATTACTACTATTACTTAGCGCATTGATTTCTCGTTTTGTACCCATTTATTGTTACAGTTATGTCATCAAGTTTAATTAATTAATTAATTAATATGATATAACTGAAAGGATTGGAAAAGCAAGGGAAAAAAGTATGATGTACAAACCTTACAAATTTCAGGGCACGGACAGAAGCATTCAGTGAAATGATAGGCAGCCGCAAATATTTAGCACCACTCACCTGCAAAAGAAAACTTTATATTAATATTCATTTAATTATCAGTGTAATTCTACGAAATATCAATAACAATAAAACTACTGTGATCATTATTTTTTCTCTTAACCTTTTCCTTCAATTCATATTATTTACAAAGGTATTCAAAGATTCACTCACAAAGGAATATAAAACTGACTTCAAACAAGTATAAGCAATGTTTTATAGCATTTACGGAAAACATACTTCATCAAACGCCTTTAACGAACTCTACCACGATACATGGAGGAAATTTATCTGAATTAATGGGAACAGCCGATGCATGAGACGCATAATCCCCGCACCAAATTAGAGAAGTTCAAAAAAGGAAGTAAAAAGCAACATTTAAGCGTTTAACAAATGAACATACACGAGGCAGAGATCATACCTATGAAATTGAAAAGTTGAGAAAATTACATTTTTTTAAAATTTTTAATAAATATTTTGTATAGAAATGTAAATTAAAGAGAAGTTAAAAAAAATAAAAACAACATTAAGCTTTAACAAATGAACAACACAAGAAGAGATCATACTAGGAAATTAAAAAGTTGAAAAAACTACATTAGATATTTATTGAAAACATTCATTTAATAAATATTTTATTTAGTTTAGAAATTGTAAATCCGTTTAAATTCGCCAATCCCTATCACCAATCCAGGCAACACCAATGAATCCAAGATTATCCTCGGGACGCAAGCTAGTGCGTTGTCCATGGATGGTGGCGACGCGACGGATCGTTTCGTGGAGTGGGAGGACCAGTGGTGGCTGCCCGCATCGGCCAGGGTTCGGCACCCGGGCGGCCACCACTGTCCCCATCCCCGCCCCACATCCCCCTCGACCGACGCCTGTGTTTCGTCAGCAACACTTCCATCGCCGCCACTCACTCACACCACTTCACTGCAACCTTAAAACTAGTTCAAAAGTCGTCCTTTAAATAAAATATTTTATTTCGTTGGTGACCTTCCAAATAAGTCGGCGACCTTTAAATAAAATATTTTATTTCGTTTGAATTCGTAATGGTAATATTCGTTTGTATATGATAATACAATTAATTCTTGAGTAAATTTATTTCAATAGTTTTCGTCAAGAAACATCAAAACCCGCAGATATAAGTATTACAATATTGCTTTCGGAGTAATAAACGCAATGCCCACGCACTACTGTTCTCGTCACCACGCATTCTACATTCCAGCATCCATTACCATGCTCCCGCCTTTGCAAATGCCACTGTCACTGCCATTGCAGATGCCTCCGCCCTTCCCGCCCCGCCCCGCCGCCGCCCCGCCCCGCCCCGCCCCGCCCCGCCCGCGTCGGCCGCCGCCTTCCCCGGCGGCCACCCGATCACCCATCGGCCGGGCGAGTGCGGCGGGTCCCGATCCGACCGCGATGAATGTTGCGCGACTCAATTAGGCGACGCGGCGCATAAGCTGCTCGGGGGCGCCACCAGCGGAGACCCACACGCGGCGCACTGCGGCACACGCCCCCCACCCCCACGCCCTCCCCCCTCCCGAGGCGCAGGGCGATTGGAGCAGCAGCGAAATAGGTTATGGGTATTATACAAGTTGTAATTATTTACGAAGTTAGTATCCTTAGATGTCTTAATACAATATGCGGTCGGAGAATTACCAAACGACGCTCTTCAGGCAGAGTTTGGTAACTAATCGAGTATTCTGAAACGATGTTACTGTGTGAATATCCAACCAGAGTAAAGTTTTGAATGTATTCGTATTTTCATTTGGCAGAATATATCTGTTTCGGAATAAATGTTACAAACTTCTCGAGCAAGTAGGGGATGGGCTCGGAAATGGAATTTCACCCTGAATTTAGGCAACCCCATAAGCACAGATGTTGGGAGGTAAATGAATTCATCTTGAAAGCGACAGAACACCATTTTCCGAACACCTGTGCACAAGGAGATGTATAGAGTGTACCCCAATAAAGAAATTTTTTCACTATATTTTTATTGGCAAAAGTTCTCTCTTTCCACCCACCCTCATATCCTAGAAGTTAGTAATAGTTTTTCTGATATATCCTGTACAAAATATTTTTTTTAACTGTCACGTTAGGTTACGTCAAGTTAAAAAGTATCTGCTCCGCCGCATGGAGCGCTCACGGGGGAAGTAATTTTTTATCACCAGCAAATGAGATACAAACTACGTATTTCACCAAAATAGTATTAATCATTGGAGAAGGTTCTTCACTTTGTGAATTAACAATACAATAAAAGCATTTCTGGTAGAAAAGAAAATGTTTGAAGAGGAACACTGAAAAAAAGCGCCTCTAAAATTGTAATTAAAATTATTATTATTATTATTAAGATTATTATTAATATTATTCACTGTAACGTTGATCTTAAATATTCACTGTTCAAAAACCTACGGATGAAGGGCACGCTAAGTGAACATGTGAACTGGTCCCCTCTCATGCGAATAAATCGAATGCAGTACAACAGCAACACGACAATAAAACACATCAGGCTTTCCAAGAAAATGACGTGTGGTGAGACATTACGTCAATGCATAACAGAATTTCTCGGCTATTCCAGGAAATTTCCAGTCAACATAAAAGTCTCTGAACTTCCTTTCATTTCCTGACTTCTCTGGAAAAGGAAACCCGCGGAAGTAATAAAACGAAAGAACGGTGTGCTTTCGTACATCATGCAATCATATGTATCAGGGAACAAATAGGATGTGGATTTTTGAAATGCACATCAAACAGGAAAAATACATTTTTACTTTTTACTCTTACAACGACATCTATCACAACAGTAAAGTGAACTATTGCACTGAACACATCGTTACATAACTATGAGTTAACCGACGAAAAAGTGGATAAATATAATAATAATAATAATAATAATAATAATAATAATAATAATAATAATAATAATAATAAGCCAGCCCCGCGGCGCATGCGGTTGCGGTAGTCGTCTGCGCAGAGGCTGCAAGTTTGAGTCATGCTTAGGCATGGTTGTATTTGTGATTGTCCCTTCACCCCTCATCATCATCCATCAGCTCATAATTCAAGGCTTAACAACCTTGTCTTACGAAGGGATAGGACCGAAAAGCTGATCCCCATAATTACACACGTCTCTCTCCAGTATAGAATTTGACTGGGTCACAGAAGGGAACATGTAGTGAAATCAGAAAAGATCGATTCGCTAATAATAATAATAATAATAATAATAATAATAATAATAATAATAATAATAATAATAATAATAGGAGTGATATTAATCCACTAAAGGGAGGACGCCGATATGGCCTGATGCTTTCCATATCGGTTCGCCCTGACCTTCGTCTCGTAGGCCGCCGGGATCCCTGCGGATTACAGCTCCGCCGCCGGCGACGCGCATAGGTTTTCATGTTAATGGGGCTGCTCGGCCCGCTCTGCGTCCCCGAGCCCCATGTCGCCCTCCCCCGCCCCCGGCCCCGCGCCCAGCGCCGGGCGGCGCGCGTCGCCTCCGATCAATTAAGAGGCGCGGGCGGGCGGGCGCCGATAGAGAGCGCGGGCGGCGTAATGGAGCGCGGGTCGCGCCCCCACTTGACCCGCGGCGCCTTCTTCGGCCTCGCGCCACATCCATAACGCCACGCCCCCCCACCCCGCGCCAGTGCCAACGCGCGCGCGCGCCGCTCCAGCCCGTTCATGAGGCGATGTGCGCAAGTACTGCCACGCGCAAGGATGCACTTCGTGGTTTACTGATTGATTGATTTTTTTCATGTTTCATGACGCTTCAACTACTGTGGGCATTAGTCCCGTTAGTGTGGTACATGTTTTTTCTCGGGAGATGACGATGATCTTCCCCCGCTGGATGGCGAGATCCGGCGTCGACATACCGTCAGCTAGTGGGTTTCCCCCTAACCAAGACTCTCCCACCAGCGGGGTACCGCCCAGCCGGACAAGCTCTAAGCTCCCGACCGGTCCCCAGGAATATGTGGTAGTGTAGTGCATGTTAGTGTAAGTGTGTGTGCAATGGGAGAGGATAGGACAAGGAAGAGGAAGGACAGATCGCGCGCGGTCCGTGGCTCTTTTTGTAAGGTACTGCTCCGGCATTCGCCTAGTGTTGATCGGAATAAACCACGGAAAACTACCGATCAGAGCAGCCGGCCGCTAGAATTCTCCTCCGGACAGCGACTGAATTCGACCTACCTGAAGAGACAGTGTCGAAAATCCTGCCGCCGTCAGGACTTGAACCTAGGGCCCCCCGGTCACAGGCGCTGCAGTGACTCGCAGTATACATTGGTTTTGGTTTTTAAAATATCACCTATAATATTTATAATATTAAAACTGCCTATGATGACCTAGTGACACGCGCAAGTCCATACGTTTTCGTTTATATTTATTTTTGTTTTTAAAAATCGCCCGTAATATTTATGATAATAAAATTGCCTGGAAATGCCTACTGCCACGCGCAAGGACTTAGTTTTTTGGTTTATATAGGTTTTTGTTTTCAAAAATCGCCTGTAATATTTATAATATTAAAATTGCCTGTAATAATCTCCTGTCAAGGCCGTATTTTTGGTTTTAAATTGGTTTTATTAAAAAATCAGTCTATAATATAAAGTCCAAGGTTTTTTATTTAAATTGGTTTTTATTTAAAAAATCGTCTATAATATTAAAATTTTGTTTTGTATGCTGATTAAAATATTAAATTTTCGCGAGAAATTCGTGATGAAATGAAAGGCTCGTCGTAAGGGAAAACAAACATTCTGATTAAGGTATTATTCGAGATTCCATTTTTCACACTTTTTCGCAAGAATATATCACGTTTCAATTAAATTCTTAGTTCATTATTGAAATTAGATAACAGGACGTGACTGTTAATAAAGTAATATCTATTACCGCAGTGTTCAACTGCACTATATAATGCAATTGTTTTTGGTACGACTCGTCTTCACACTTGCAATACTGTCACTATACACTTAAAACAAAGCACACGTTCTTAAATAACTAGTTATTGATGAAACAGATTTCTTTATAGTTTTTCATGGACCATGTGGTTTGTGGATCATAAATTCGTAGAGCACTGTAAATAAATCTTTATATATGATATCTCAGAAATTCTATTTGACATTCGAACACGACGAATTCGTACTAATTTTATAAATGTTATATTGCTCTCTTAGGCAACGTTAATTACTGGCTTCCAAACGCCACATATCATTACGCCTTGGGTGTCCAGGAAACATTTCACAAACATTTTAATGAATAAAATAACGCGTAGTCCTAAAAACATACCAAACACACATATCGCAAAAATATACTCCAAACGCAGCAGACGCACGCATACTTTAAACATTACGAGAAACTGTCACTTTCATTACTAAACAAACACGTACGGCATTCAAATATTTCGACGCATTCACAAATAACCTATAGTTTGAATACATGATCAGTCCGTGCACGTGGACGAACGCACGGTCAAAAGCTACTTTGTATGGGATTTCCCCGACCCAAACGAGCGCCACCCAACCTCACTCTGCCAGCGTAACTCGTTGCCTTGACCGGCGCGCGGCGGAGACGAGGCCGTCGGTGTACACGCCAGCGACAGCACGCGCCCGCGCAAACACACTGCCCGCCCCCGCCCATGAAATATACAGGCGCGCGGAGTTATCAACGAATCCGCTAATGGAGGCCCGGCGCGCATCGCGGCGGACGCGACGGGAACTGCGCTGTTGTGGCGAGCGCAGGGGGGGGCGGGCGGGGCGGGGGGCAGGCGGCGGGGCGGCGGGAGGCGGGGCCCTGGGCGGCGGGCGGCGTGGCGGCGTGGCGGCGTGGCGGCGTGGCGGCGTGGCGGCGTGGCGGCGTGGCGGCGTGGCGGCGTGGCGGCGTGGCGGCGTGGCGCGGGCGGCGGGGCGGCGTGGCGGCGGGCGGCGTGGCGGCGTGGCGACGTGGCGACGGGCGACGGGCGACGGGGCGACGGGGCGGCGGGCGGCGGGCGGCGGGGCGGCGGGGCGGCGGGGCGGCGGGGCGGCGGGGGCGCGGGCGGCGGCAGGGCGGCGGGCGGGGCGGGATAAGAGCGGCGGCGCAGGTAGTAGAGGCTGGGACAACACCGTACAGAGAGGGTTGGGTGGCGGAGTGGCCGGCACGGGTGGTGGCGCGTAGGGTGGCTGGGAGGTAGAGAGGTTGGCAGGGAAGGAAGCGGGGAAGACAGGGGAGGAGAGTCGTTGGAAACTGGGCTACAGGAGGATGGACCGATAAACAGAGGGGAGGCAGGCGGGAGGGTAGCGGCGAGGAGACGGACAGAAGACGTGGAAAAAAGGGGGGAGAGGCAGAGGCAACAGCAGAAAGAGCGATGGGGATAGCAGCGGGGAGGGTGGCGTGGAAGGTGACTGGCCAGCAGGAGACAAGGAGATAGTGGTGGAGAGAGAGCGGCTCGAACAGCTGCGAGTGGGGGGCGAGAGAAAAGCAGGAAGGACGACGGGGAAATAAAGCAGAAAAAGGGAAAAAGGAGCGAGAGCAGCAATAGTGGAGGAGGAAAAAAAGAGAGCAAACGGAGGATGCGGAAGCAGCAGGAGGGCCGCAGCGAGGAAAGCGGGGATGGCGGCGGGATGGGCAGACAAGAGCGCGAGCGACAAGGAACGGCTGTGGAGCGGAGACCGGCAGACAAGTGACGGGGGGACACGGTCGTCCCATGCGCTTCGGCTGCGCTGAGTAATTCAACACTTTCGATTGTCCAAGAGCACGAGGTTGAAGGGACGGGAGGGAAAAGTCACGGGAGCTTGGCTGCTTGTAATAGCTTAGCACGGCGGGCTTTGCATGATCAGCATATGACGTATCGAGAGAGCCGCGATGATACTCTACACACATTAGTTACATTTCAACGTCCGTATTGGCTGGCAACTTCCACTCGTGTTTCAGTAAACCGGTGAAACATCAAAAACTGTCCCTATTGGTGACGAAAAACAAATACCCAAGGGATGGTGTCATTAGTAATTGTTTGCACGTTCCACAACTCGTTAAGCCAATGGCGTGCGATGTGAAACAGATACCCTTGAAATTGCAGGAAAAAGTCGGGCATACACGAACTTTCAGTGTACAACTGCATAGCTCTAGCGCTTTCAATTGCACATGCAAGTCGAAGTCCCACAAAAAGTTAACGTCGTCACTCGAAGTGAAGAATTCACTGGACATGGCGAACGGTTACTCGCTCAACAAAACAAATGCAGATCGCGTTTTGCAAGAGGAATCAGGAGCGGAACGACGAGTCTTCTGGCCTTACCAAACATTGACGTCGTCTCCGCCGTTTTAGGTATCTTTGCCTCAGCATTCAGCGCTGTCACTTCGATCGAAAATCACGTCGCCTCTTGCACTACCTTCGTCATGCTTGTCTCCGCCGAGGATGATGATTTCACTGATAACAGTGAAGTTATGGTGATAATGATGATAACAGTTATGGCGGTGGTGGTGTCAATGGCTGTGGTGGCGATGGCGTTGGTGGCGACGGCGGTGGTGGCGATGGAGATGGGGTGGTGGCGATTTCGTAGGTGGCGATCGCGTTGGTGGCGACGGCGGGGTTGGCGACGGCGGTGGTGTCGATGGCGTTGGTGTCGATGGCTGTGGTGGCGATGGGGGTGGTGGCGATAGCGGTGGTGGCGACGGCGGAGGTGGCGACGGCGGAGGTGGCGACGGCGGTGGTGGCGATGGCGACGGCGGTGGTGGCGATGGCGGTGGTGGCGATAGCGGTGGTGGCGACGGCGGAGGTGGCGACGGCGGAGGTGGCGACGGCGGTGGTGGCGATGGCGACGGCGGTGGTGGCGATGGCGGTGGTAGCGACGGCGGAGGTGGCGACGGCGGTGGTGGCGATGGCGATGGAGGTGGTGGCGATGGGGTTGGTGGCGACGGCGGTGGTAGCGATGGGGGTGGTGCCGATGGCGGTGATGGCGATGGCGTTGGTGGCGATGGCGGTGGTGGCGACGGCGGTGGTGGCGATAGCGGTGGTGGCGACGGCGGAGTGGCGACGCGGAGGTGGCGACGGCGGTGGTGGCGATGGCGACGGCGGTGGTGGCGATGGCGGTGGTGGCGATAGCGGTGGTGGCGACGGCGGGTGGCGACGGCGGAGGTGGCGACGGCGGTGGTGGCGATGGCGACGGTGGTGGTGGCGATGGTGGTGGTGGCGATGGGGGATTGCCGATAGCGGTGGTGGCCGTCAGCAGAGGTTCGAGGGTCGGCGAAGGGGACGGCGGCGGCAGCGGGGGCGTAAGCGCGTGTGGAGAGCGGGCGGCCGCCGCTGGTCCAACGAGAAGAGCAAGAGCTTTACGAGGAAGCGAAGAGAATATATCCCCTTCCGAGGGGCCGGCGCCTCGCGAGGGCGGCCGGGGTGTCTAACGGGCAGCGAATGACCGCTGAGTGAAGACGGGGCGGTGACGGCCACAGGCGTAAAAGTTTCGGATACGCTCGACCCTTCTCGCTCAAATGATCTTCGACGACGGGTCAATCGAATTCTAGAGCGGTATTTCAATCGAGTTCCTTCCCTTGATGCAACTGTCACTGCACGCTATAGGGAATTAAAGGAGTGTTCAGGATTAATGAAGTAAGCCATAGCTTATTGGGAAAAAGGAGAAACGGTGATTATATTAATCATTGGCAATAAGCACAACTGTAAAGTGCTCTTCTGCTTATATTAAACTTCCTGGATGTCGAGCTAAGGCGATATGCAGGTGCAGATCTGTTACTACGTAGAAGATAAAGCTATCGCTAATCAATTGAGAATACAAGCTGAATCGTCTACCAATCTGTATATTCCTAAACAAGACACACACTGATGGCATGGCGTTGATTAACTATCTGTACCTTATCTTGGAGAGGTTTGTAATGATTATGAAAGTACTGCTGAATTTGCAAAATCTGATTTTTCACCAACCTCAATAGACTCGAAGAAAAAATTTTCAAGAATGTTGATAACGTACATTTTATGCAGTTTTGTATTTAATTTTCTTAAAAAATCCATTAATACTGAACATAGAAATTAATGATTTTATCTACTTCAATAATTTAGTAATTTACTTGCATAATACATTACAAATTAGTTAAAGAGTGATGTATACTGCCGAAATCACTTGATAGCCACTGAAGATGCTCACTTTTTATTTTATTGAATAAATTAAAAGAGTGAAGACGCAGTACGTAAGAAACAGAAACATCACCAGCAGAAACGATTCAAATCAATTACCACAAAGAACGACCCACAATCGAACATCTAGGTAAATACTAGAAAGCAAAAGAACATTGCAGAAAATTATAAGGACTTTTTTCTGAGATCAGCTACTTATTGAGGAAGCACCTCAGCTGGAAAGAGACACGCACTAACAAGAAAACGGATTCTAACAGTTTCAACTCTCCGGGGTTCATCAAATTGAGAAATGTTCAAGACATTTTGGATATTCTTCCTGAAGGCCCTTCGAAAGATCGTTTTCCACCGTATGTCGGCAAAAGAGTATGTTTCTTGCGCTGCTTAAAATAAAACTAAGGAGTTTCTCAACTCAATAAACAGTTTATTTTTCAAAAGTTCTCATCAGACCCTTCACTTATTCAGCACATCTCCATGTTAAGCCGTAAGTGCCAACAATGTCAAGCCATTCCAGACACACAATAACAAGCTCTTTCAATTTGGCCATCAGAATAACCGTTTACTTCACCTGTACCTTTTAGTACGTAGTCGTTTTGTGACTCCCAGACAGCAGAAAACTGATGATGATGGCTAAGCCATCGAAAGCTGCTATTATTTAAATAAATAGTATTGTTGACGATGACAACGCCTCCAATCAGTTCAATTATGTTTCGGTAATTTTGTGTCCGAATATTGTGTACGTAAGAGTCACTTTCTAGACGTTTGCGAATAAACATATTTAAACAAGAAATGTTTCAAAGTCAGATGTAAACGAATTCAACAGAAGGCCCCTTCCCAGTTCTGAAGAAGTCATTTTGCGCCCTTCGAAAAAAAAGAAAGGAAAAACAAAAAAGCGTTTACCCTCAGCCTAGGTTTCCCTTGCTGTAGATGCGCCCCTGGAGCTCCCCGCCGCGACTCGTGGTGACTCACGCCACGCACGCAATTCGCGTTGAAAGCCCCTGCGAGGAGGGGCCGATTCGTTCCTGGCGGACGACTCCCAATGAGCCGTTTCCCCGCGCCGATCCCGCACCCCACAACGACTCGCACGGTTAGCGCTGGAGCGGTCCCGTTGACGATGATTCGCACTGAACGAGTCTTTGACTGTGCACGCAGTTCCCACGTACGCAGAAAACGACATCAGCACAAACAGAAGCAATCGCTGTAAGATTTTAAGTAAGAGAAATACATTACACACAAAAATATAATTTATTTTCATAATGTTTCAAACACAAGGCGACAGCGCAACAATTAACGTCATTAAAATGTAGCTTATCAAAGTAGAGTCGTAGGCTTCGCGGCGAGTCGTTGAATCTTGGCTGTCGGGATTAGCGCGTCATGGTCGATGGTGCTGACTTTAACGTGTGGTTCTTCAGAGCTGTTCTGCTGAATGAGCAGAACAGCTCTGAAGAACCACACAAGTTCGAAACGTCAGCACCATCGACTATGACGCCTAATCCGACACAAGAATTCATCGTAGCTATCAAAGTTCAAGGTCTGAGCTTTACCAAATAAATATATCCAGTGCGAATGTGTGCCGACATCACACATGCAATAAACAAATTTGGGCTTGGTTTTCGTTACTTATAAAAACTGCCGTTAACAAATACATGAATAGGCTGTTATCATTCCTATGACTCCAGGGTCTCTAGCCAGCATCAATAAATTCCAAAATATCTCTGCATATTCATCTTAAGCTTATAATATCAAAATATGTTCGTTCGTACGTCAAAAAAGATGATCAGCACACTATAAACAACATATAGCTTCTAACAATTTTTTTTTTAATTACATCATATAACCATTAACTTTCCAGTCAAATAACACCAACATATTGGGTTAGTGATAGTGAGCAATTTAATCCAGTAGAACTAGAGGAAGTCCAGATCATAATAAATAAGTAGAATACCATTTTCAAAAACTCCACTTGCGTTGTTTGCGCAATCGATTCACCCACCCAGGTAATTATTTGGCTGTCGCGGCGGGCAGGTCGAAGTCGGTCGCGTCCAGCCGCGACCTCCATTATTCAGATTGATTGATTTTTTCGTGTTTCCGGGCGCGTCAACTGCTTCGGTCATTAGTCCCGTTAGTGTAGTGCATTTTTTTCTCGGGAGATGGCGGTGATCTTCCCCCGCTGGATGGCGAGATCCGGCGCCGACCTACCGTCGGCTAGTGGCGTTTCCCCCTAACCAGGACTCTCCCACCAGCGGGGCACCGCCCCAGCCAAGACAAGCTCTAAGCTCCCGACCGGTCTCCCGGAATATGTGGTAGTGTAGTGCATGTTAGTGTGAGTGTGTAAGGGGAGAGGATAGAATAAGGAAGGGGAAGGACAGATCGCGCGCGGTCCGTGGCCCGTTTGGTAGGGTACTGCTCCGGCATTCTCCTGGTGTTGATCGGAGAAACCACGGAAAACTACCGATCAGAGCAGCCGGCCGCTAGAATTATCCTCCAGACAGCGACTGAATTCGACCTAGCTGAAAAGCTAGTGTCGAAAATCCCGCCGCCGTCAGGACTCGAACCTAGAACCTCCCGGTCAGAGGCGCTGCAGTGGCATCAGTTGATGCACTGAGCTACCGCTCCCGGTTCCATTATTCAGGCGATTCCAGGAGTCGCGTGACCCACTGAGGTTCGCGCGTCCGTTCTCGCGACGAGCAGCTGCCGGCGATCGCCCCTTGCCCGCAGCCTCGGCGCGAGGGCGGGGGCGGGGGCGACTAACACGAGGAAGCAAGCGCTCCGCCCGCTGGCGGACGAGGGCTAAACGGTTTGCCGTTAAGGGGGAGGCGGGGACGGGGGACGGGCGGGGTGGGGGGCGGAGGGGCGGAGTGAGGGGGCGGGGAGAAGGGGTAGTTGAGGATGGGCAGTAGTGGAAGGGGCGGGTGGGGGGGGGATACCGGCAAGGACGGACGGGGGGGGCAAGGAAGGGGGGGGGGGGAGTGAGGAGGGGGAGAAGAGTAAGGGGACGAGTCAGGAGGTGTGAGCGGGCGTGCCCGGCGGGTGGGCGGAGGTGGGGAGGCCTCGAGGTCGAAGACTTCCCCGCCAGCGCCGCCGCCCGATGATTGGTTAATGGCCTGCCTAACAGACACTTTGCCGCGGGCGAGGTGCCCGTCCGCCGCCGCCGCCGCCGCTGCCGTCTTGGCCGATCGATGGGGTAATTGCTTTATTGGCCTAGCCTCCGGCGTGGCGCGACCGACACGGATTTTTCCGCGAGGGCGCCGCTGTTGAGGAAGGAGGGCGTCGGGACGCCCGGGGGCGCATCGCGGCGTCTTGCCCAGGCGCCACTTCCGTCTGGCAAGTGTTTGCCTCTCACGCCCCTCCGTCGCCTAGTAACAGTTACCAACAACGTAGCTGCTTCTCCAAGAGGAACATTTCTTGAACATACGTCGATTCTGATGTATCGTACGCGTTTTACGCATCTCTTAGTCGTCTTGTAATAGTCACCGACGTAGCTGAATCTCGAAGAGGACGATTTTTTAAAAATAAGTTGGTTCTGAGATAGTTCTTCACGCATTACTCGTATTCTAGCAGTCACAGATGTATCTGAATCCAAGAGGGAGATTTCTTGAACATATGTCGATTTTTTAACCCACGACATGCGAATCCCAAAGGGAGATTTCTTCTTAAAAGGTTCTATTTTTAATTTCTTAATGTATTCGTACCATCTTGCATGTCACACTATCACCACTGCTTTCATAAAAGGTAACTGATCTTTAAAGAGGAAGATTCTTGAACAATGGACACTTATGAGTTGGTTCGTACGGCCAATGTCCAAATGGAGTTGTCATAACACACATAAATCTAAGAAAATGTTATTGGCTTGCCGTAAGTCGCTTTACCACTTACGAGAAGGCGTAGATTCATCTAACCTTTTTGATCAGATTTTTTCGAATCATCTCAATTACGTAAATCTTTCGCTCACTTCCAAAAGTTGTTTAATAAACATTAACCTGATAAATAGATAATTTCTTGAAAATATTTCGACACATAACCTTCAATTACACAAGAATCCGACAATCACAACACAGTATTCCATGGGTAAGAGAAAGGACACTATACTTGCATCATTATATGTTTCACCTTTATCCGCCACAATCTTAATTTTTTTCTTGGAATGACACAGCAAACTCTATTTTACCAGAAGCAATCTTCCTGCTACCTCTTTTGGCACAAAAACCTTACTGCTATACCGTCACCCCTTGGAGCCAGCGTGCCAGAAGTACAGATTTTATAACCGGACTGTTTAATATTACATCGACGAAAGAGTAGTATCACGCCGCGAAGATATTTAGGAAGAACATCAAATATTCCTCGAGGTATAAAAGGACGGCGAAAACGGCAGGGAATAAAGAATGAAAAATGAAATATTTTTAAAGGCAGTCATTACTAAAGGGGAAGACGACGAGGAAACTGACAATTCCTCCAACGTGCGAGTGCACGTAGGAGGAGTCCTTCCTATGGAAACGAAAGCCACAAGAGACTCGAAAGCAGTATCACTAAAACCCCGATTAAAGGTATAAAGTGGTATCTGCCTTGAAATAACCTCCTATATTAGGGGCCCGGAGTGTGTAAAGAAGAGAATAGCGTGAAATTCTTTGATGGTTACTAAGATACAGTGAGAGGAAAGAGGAAGGAAATAGCATCAAGATGAGATGCAGAACGTGCAAGTAAAAATAGAATGTTAGAATATTATGACACAGTGAGAAAATATTAATACTTCGACACGACGTTTTTCGTTGACATGCAATGGAATCACAAAGTGTTTACATTTCATCTCAGTGCATTAATTTTATTGTTCAACTCGTGACTATTATATTTTTTTTCGTTCCACAGTATCACGTTACTAATACCAAATACACTAGATTGTTTTCTTAGAACATGTAGTTTTTAAAATGTGCAGATCATACAGTATTTTACAAGTAATGCGCCTACAATACTAATTTCTGCCTTGGAAAAATATTACTGAGGGTCATATTAACACTACAGAAAATTATATGATCACTCTACAAGTATTTTAATTTATAAAAGGTCAGTGACACAACAATTTCAATATAAAATCTTATATTTTCTCATTCATTATCGCCTATTTCTTTTCTTCTTCTGCTTCTTCTTCTTCTTTATAACAACCATGCAGAATAAATAATTTCAAGTCAGATCCATACTCAGAGAGGTGGTAAAAACAGGTACAGGATCCTCCCAAAATAAAGCGTCTAGTCTATAGTGCGAATATTCATATTTAGGCCATTTGGCAAACACACAAAAAAAAATGAATCCACAGAAACGCCCTACAAAATGATAAGTCGACAAACATTTTGTCTTTTACACATCTTTACAATCACAAGACATCACTTCTTAAATGATTTTCGCCAAATCTTCCATAAAAATGATCGTTAGTTTCGCTTGAATATGACGTCGGCAGAACTAACGCTGTCAGACTCTACCACATCCCTGCCTTCTTTGTACTCATTTAAGTGCTTAGAGAGTGAGGAGCTTAAGAGCTTAGGGTGAGTTTGTATTTCGTTAACAATACAGAAAAATCAAATCTGTTCGTTCCTTTACCGTTAAAAATAAGTTTTCTATAATTTGGAAACGAACATATCTAGTTTTTGAAATGTTAATCTCGCGCTTTTTTAAATTTATTATTATTATTACTATTATTTTTCATCTTTAAACTATTAATAGTTAAATTGTTGGGAACGGATTCTGAAACTCAAGAAAGCGTGTGTATATGATTTTCTCCCCCATACGTCACATACAGTTTTTGACTAAATAAATAAATAAATATAAAAGTGACTTGATGACCTCACCAGTCGTGTCCTAGCCTCGAGGAGAAGCTGCCGCTTCTTGTCCTGTCGCCAGAAAATCGGAGACAAGGAAAGAAAAGGATAATAAGCATATGAAATATTCTAGTATATAGACATGTATTGAAATGATTGAAGGCGTTGTCATTGTCAACAATAGTATTTATTTCACAAATAGCAGCTTTCGATGGCTTAGCCATCATCATCAGTCAAAAAATTTAAAAAATAAAATAAAAATAAAAACAACTGATGATGATGGCTAAGCCATCGAAAGCTGCTATTTGTGAAATAAATACTATTGTTGACAATGACAACGCCTTCAATCATTCCAATTATGAAAATGTCAACTACAACTCACCACTGAATCAATATAGACATGTAACTTCATATTGACGGCTTTTTATGTCTCGGTCATCGTGGCTCCACAATCGTATCGTTTTCTTTAAATTACATTTTAACTAACGAAAATCTGTTTCCAGTAAAGCACAGTCGCGTATTTAACAAGAAAGGATGCAAGGATTGGAAAAGCAGACTCATTCCATTTTCAACAGCCAAACATAAAGAATAATGGAATGCGATGGAGTTAACGCAACATCTTACCAACAAGCTTCATCGTGCGTGAATTCCGCACACTTTCGCCCGGGACCTTCCGCGTCGCCTCGCTTCGAAGCAGAGACCGTCCGGGGTCGCCACCGCCGCCGCCACCGCACTCTAAGTGGACGCTAGTCAAAGTTGCAACAACTTTTGCGCCTCGCGACCCACCCAGCGTCGTACCGCCTCGCCCCCAACCTCGCCGCCCTGCCCCGCTCCGCCCCGGCCTGTCCTGGCCCGGCCCGCGCCGCCTGCTTAATTTAAGCTTAAACATCGCCGAACTCGACGGGGTCTCCTCGGATTTCTGGGCTCCCGGCGACCCCCGCAAGTTTGCCACGCGGAGCCAGGACGAGATCCGTAAGGGAAAGGCTGTTGGGGGAGGGGGCGGAGCACGGAAGGGCTGATGTGGCGATGGCTACGGTGCTTGAGACGGAAGACGCAGCGCCAATGGTGAGAGAGGAGGACAGGTGTATGAACTCCAAGAGATAACAAAGCAATAGCAAAAAAATGCAGAAGTGGAAGCTACAAACGAATGGTTATAAAACAGGTGTGGTGAGGTAATAGCGGTAGAGAGGAGAAGGTGTTATTGGTGACGGTGGTGGAAGTGGTGGTGGCGGTAACGATAACGACAGACGTGATGGCGGCGACGATGTGGGCTGAGATGTTGGTATCGTGGACGGTGGCGATGACTAGGGCAGGGTAGGTGGCGACGTCGATGTTGCTAGCGGCAACGGCGGTTAGTCGTCTGCGGTGGCGGTGGCTGCGGCGGCAACGACGACGGCCGTGTCTGCTGCGCAGAACTTCGCCTATCCGCCCTCCGCCGCCGCCGCGACCGCTGCCTGGGCCAGGTGTGGCCGCCACCGCCACCGACCGTTCAGGTCGCCACCGTCACGGGAGAGTATTGAAAGCGACGTAAACAGCGCGGCTCCGCACAGCAAAGCGGGGCGGGCCAGGGAGCGGCTCGGTGGGATAGGGCGAAGAGGGTGGAGCGGGGCGGGGCGAAGCGGAGTGTGGCGGGACGAGGCGGGGCGGGTCGGAGGGGCGGAGCGAATAGGGGCGGGCAGGGAGGGGTGGAGCGGGCCGGGGCCGGGCGGAGCGGTGCGGGACGGGACAGAGAGGGAATCGGGCACCGCCGCCATGCGACGGGCTCGCGGTTAGTGCGAGGGCTGGGGCCGCTCAGGAGAGGTTCCAACCTGGCCGGAGTGGACGCAGAGTTCGCAGAACACTCGCGGCCAAGTTGCATTGACTTCC
This sequence comes from Teleogryllus oceanicus, assembly GCA_964035755.1. Lineage (NCBI taxonomy): Eukaryota > Metazoa > Arthropoda > Insecta > Orthoptera > Gryllidae > Teleogryllus > Teleogryllus oceanicus. The sequence goes on along the minus strand of CAXIVR010000005.1, from coordinate 83,016,700 downwards.
GAGGGCAACGCACGCGAATACTCGCAGACGACGGTCGTTAGAGTTTGTCGAGGTTTGCGCCATCGAGGCTTAATATCAGTAAGGGCCCTCGACACCCGAGAATAGATTTATCGAAGCTTTGGAACGTCAAATTGGGCTAGCCAGTATGTTCACGTGGAAACTGTCCTTAACGAAACTTATAGCACTCGAGTTCTTTCCTTTGCTATAGTGGTTTTCGTTATGTGGAGAGCGTATCAACGAAGGGGTAAACCAAGCAAACTTACGTTATTGTTACAGGTTTTCGTTAACGACAATTTCATTATAGAGATTTTATTCTGTACACAATGTGGAAACGTCAGTAGTTTACATGTTAAATGCAATAATTGAAAACTCTCTGAATGTAGGGAACGTTTTTATTCTGAATAAATATATGAATAATTTCCTGGAAATTTAATTTACACAATTTTACATGTCTCCAACCATTTCAAAAATGGCAAAGAGTCCTTTGGCTCAAGGCAAAAAAAATCCTATGTATAAAATTGAATGCTTATGCAAAATTGCGAATTCCTTCAAACACCCTTAACGTGCAAAAAAGTTGGTACATTTTTGCTTTGCAACATTATTTTGTTCACTTCACTTACGTCTAAAGACATGGAAAACAAGAAGTGCAACACTAATTTCATCTACCCGTCCGGAACCAGTAAGTCTGACACTGTCTCTCCTCTCACTCCCACTCTCCTATATCTCTTTCCTCCCTCCCTCGCTTCTGACTTTCTCCATCTCCTGTCCCTCCCTTGATTGGCTCTCTTCCTCTCCTCTGAATACCTATATTCGAATCTCGTCGCAAAACGCATTAATAACTGCTTTAGTAATAGTAGAACTCGTTATCTTTTCACACACCATGACCCTTCTCCCACTCAGTCTTCACAACTCTAAGTCGCGCAGAAGTCCTAAGTGACGCGTCTCCCTGGAAACTTCGTTGAACCCAGTCTCCGAGTCATCAAACATTCATAGGTTTTAGCAAATTTTGTATTGCCTCGTTTTTAAATATCCTACATCCATTCACGTGCGCTTTGTCCAATACTCGCGACAACTTCGACTGTCCTCTGATGCCTCAACATCGCTTGCATGCTCCGTGTAGGACCCCACCAACATGTCCGCAGGCGCCATCAGCGTACTATCGATTGCCGATTGCCCAGTGTCGAGTGTCGGACACGCATGAAATATGGAAGCCGCCGTCTTTTGGACGGCGCTTTCCCCTCCCTCTCTCTTTTTTTTAGCAAGTTGGCACCGACGCAGGCCAACGGTTAATAATCCAAACATTAAACAGAGCTCCCAAAGAACTCCCATTCGTACGTGCTGTTCTGTTCAAAGCCAGTAAAACGAACTCACTGGACTTTGGATGCTTGATGTTCTGGAAAATTTCAGATTTTGAAATGGCTTAAAGGCCTTGCCTTGTATTCAGTTATGTCGTTCATATTAGTAACGAGTGTCCTCCTAAATAAAAAAAATATTTTTTCCAAAATAAAAAGCTTTACTTTCCATTTTATCGTTTTTAGAAATTGTTCACTAGTTATTCAATTGGAAGTATCGTTGCGACCAACATTTTTAGTATTGAAGCTCGCGATTGGATCACAATGTTTCCGTCGCCTGCCAGCTATGGATTTGAAGGGACACTACTTCTAAATCGGAGTATAATCGACAAAATATAGAAAATTGGAAGTATGCATTTCACAGTTATTTTCTTATTTCGAAAGCGTTAATAAATCGTAGTTTGAGGAAAGACTGGTACGCTTTTTGTCCAAATAAAGGACGTAAAAGTTAGCAGATACACTCAAGCACATTTACGTGTTCTGCTAATGGATTTTACATACATCTCAACAGATAACCCCTATATTAGTTGTCGCCATATGTTTTTATTTTCAAGTTTCAAAATTTTAATTGATGCTTAGATACTTGAACTTGCCTCTCCTTTTCTCCTCTTCTCTTCTCTTCTCAAACTGAACTTCCTTTGTTGAAATTTAAGATTACACCCCAAGACAGTGTTGAATGCTAAAATAAAATAATTTTCGACTTCAGACGACATGTCTATAAATGAAGTTTTCCCCAACGCGTTACTAGCCCCACATGGATCATTCTCTCCCGTTCATGAATATTCTGAAAACCATATTCAAATTTTTTTTCTTCATATTAGTCCAGAATCTCAATCGCAATTTCCTTATATTAACCTTTTAATGTTATTTACTACATTCTATGCGTGAGTAACATATTTGAACGCATTTGTCGAGAGTGCAGGAAGTAACGTGAAGGGTCGACGCCGTAACCAGCGCTCTGCCGTATGTAGGAGCCTTAGCTCGTCTGCTAATGGGATAACCGCATGCAACGCGGGAAATATCCGAGGAGGAGCGTAAATCCCGGGAATGGCCGCAAGAGAGGGGTGCGATCGCATTGCAGCTTAATGCGTAATTCATTAGCCGAGTTGCACAGCAGGGCTTTCTGAGCGGGCGGGCCCGAGCCCCTCGCGAGCCTTGTTGCACCCGACGGCGCGTTGTTACAATGGTACTCGTTTTTAGCCATTCTGACGCTGCTGGCGTTTTCACTATATACGTGGTAATTTCTATACCCGTGAACTTCAAATCATTGATTTTTGAGAAAGAAATCGACATTGGAATGTTCGAAAATATTCCTCTGTATCCTAATGTTTGTAAGCTTTCGCTAATCGAATTTTAAGATTTCAGAATACAGAAGAAAATCGATATATCGAAAATTGAGTTATATCGAAAGTGGTAATAAAACCATTCAACATTACGGGGTTAGGGTTGAGGGTTCGTAAATGTACAAGCAGCGAAAGCCATGGAGTGAATTCGAGATACCAAAGTTGGAGTTCAGCAAAAATTAATTAGCGTTTTATTGCAAACCGACTATATTATTTAAAACGACGGTCTAAAGAACTCGGTGCACTGTAATAATAAAAAGTATTTTTACCCAACTCCCGAGATGTGATTCACGAATGATGCTTGAGCCGGCATAACAAACATTGCAATAATTCAAGAGCAATTACAAGAATGCACGCGTTGTGCTTGCACTTCCCCTTCCCGAGGGGAAATTTCTGGATCGTCGCGACTCGAGGGGGATCTGAGGACTGAGGATATAGCGCCAGAAATGAGCTCGTGAGTCACAACACCCCCAGCTCCACCTCTGGATCCTCACTTCGCTTACTGGTTATTACAGCGTACTGACGAGCGGGGCGGGGCAGGCAGAGCGAGATAGGAGGGGTGAGGGAAATGACAGACGAGGCAGGCGAGGCGTGAGAGAAGGGACGATGTGGGCGGGGTGAGATATGTGGGTGGAGCGGACGGAACGGGAGAGGCAGGCAGGGTGGGTAAGAACAGGCGGGGCAGTGAATTGACTAATTGATTTTTTCGTGTTTCCGGGCGCGTCAACTGTTTTGGTCATTAGTCCCGTTAGTGTAGTGCATGTTTTTCTCCGGAGATGATGATCTTCCCCCACTGGATGGCGAGATCCGGTGCCGACCTACCGTCGGCTAGTGGGGTTTCCGCCTAAGTCGGGACAAGCTCTAAGCTCCCGACGGGTCTTCCGAAATATGTGGTAGTGTAGTGCATGTTAGTGTAAGTGTGTGAAAGGGGAGAGGATAGGACAAGGAAGAGGAAGGACAGATCGCGCGCGGTCCGTGACCCGTTTGTGGGTATTGCTCCGGTATTCGTCTGGTGTTGATCGGAGAAACCACGCAAAACTACTGATCAGAGCAGCCGGCCCTAGAATTCTCCTCCAGACAGCGACTGAATCGACCTAGCTGAAACAGCTAGTGTCGAAAATCCTGCCGCCGTCAGGACTCGAACCTAGGACCTCCCGGTCGGAGGCGCTGCAGTGTCATCAGTTGATGCACTGAGCTACCGCTCCCGGTGCGGGGCAGTGGAGGGGGCGACGCCAGCAGGGCGAGGCAGCCAGGGACGGATTAGATGAGGCGGGGCTGAGGAGGGGGTGACGCTGTAAGGGCGGGACAGATGAGACAAGGGTGGGAAAGCAGGAGCGGGGCGGTGGGAGCCAGCGGGGCGGGCCAGGAACGACGAAGCGGCGGGGCGCGGAAGGGGGTAACTCCGGCGGGGCGGTTCGGGGCGAAGGGCAGTGAAACGGGGAGGGGACCGGTGGCACCGCCAGGCAGCAGACTTCGTCGCAGCGGACAGACGACGTAACGAGGTACGTGCTTTCTTGGTGCCTGGGGAACACATGTCATTTCGTAGTAAACCTCCAAGTTGGGTCGCTCGAGCTCTAGTTTTTCACGAACGTGCTCGCGTCACGTGCGTACTAAAAGCATTTCCGCTGCATCGCCTCTAATATTCCTGAGCACTTTATGAAAACAGCACAGTTTGGCCAGAGCACTCTGATGAAATGTTGGTCTAACGTAGCTGAAAAATGTGAAACACATAATCACCCTTCCGAAAACCAAGTTCTACCTGAGGTACAGTGACGGTCCGGTCAAGAAGAAATAGTGAATGTGAAAGAGATGACAGATTCTGTATTATAGAAGATCGGTAAATAAAAAAGGCTTTTCAAGACATGAACAAGAAGGAAAACAAAATAAAGGATACGATAACGAAAGTCACAGACCATTTGAAAACGTTTTTGAGCTTGCAGAATGCGAAGGGAAACGGGGAGGAATTGATTGATTTCTCATACCGGGCACGTCCACTGCTATGGTCATTAGTTTGATTTTTATTCCGGGAGGCAGTGGTGTTCATCTTACAGTGGATGGTGAGGTCACACTTCGGGTCGAAAGATATTTCCCCTCCATGTATTTCCCCAACTGGAACGAGCAGTAAGATCTCAACTGGTCTCCCTACGTGTGTGGAAGTGTAGTGCATATAGGTACAAATGTGAATGTAAGGGGTAAGAATAGGGCAAGCAAGAGTGAGGAAAGACCCTCCCGGTCATAGTCGCTGCAGCGTCAGTGGCAATGCTGGCACCAGTACTCGAACCCTCCCGGTCAGAGTCGCTGCAGCGTCAGAGGCAGTGTCGGCGTCAGTACTCGAACCCTCCCGGTCAGAGTCGCTGCAGCGTCAGCGGCAGTACTGGCGTCAGTATCGAACCTCCCGGTCAGAGTCGCTGCAGCGTCAGCGGCAATGCTGGCACCAGTACTCGAACCCTCCCGGTCAGAGTCGCTGCAGCGTCAGAGGCAGTGTCGGCGTCAGTACTCGAACCCTCCCGGTCAGAGTCGCTGCAGCGTGAGCGGCAGTGCTGGCGTCAGTACTCGAACCCTCCCGGTCAGAGTCGCTGAAGCGTCAGCGGCAATGCTCGCGCTGAGCTTAACTCAGCGAGAGGGGGTGGGGGTGGGGAGGGGCCAAGAAGCGCCCAAGTCTCGCGCCGTGGCGAAGCCTCGCACGCGGTTATTGCCAATAACGACCGCGGCAGCCGCGCGGGTGCGAGCGGGGGCCGGGGGAAGACGGCAGAGCTCCTCCACCGCCCCCTCGAGTTCTTTCGCGGCCGACGCGGCGCCTGCTGAATAGGCTGAACGAACGGGGAAGGCCGTGCCGGCGAGATTGCAGCGCGCGAGGGACCCAGGGTGGCGAAATGACGGCGACAGATCCTTCGATATGGAGGTGGGATTCTTCTTTTTTTTCTGCTGAGAACCTTTCTATTTCAAGCAATATTTTGAGGATGAGCGGAACTATTTGGAAGCCACGTGGTTGTAAACATCACATTCCAAGCAATAGTTGATAAATTTCAACCCAACTTTCATTTTTACCTTAAACTACATTTCAATGATTTGTAGACGAGAAGAAATCCGTTTAAGAAAGGGTAGTTCTTTAGGCGTAATTAGTATTGTAGAAGCACACATGTGTAAGAAAATGTCTAAGAACTGTCCGATCATCCAATAATAATATATTTTTCTACAGGATTAAAAAGGAAATGAAAAGCATAAATCAAGTGCATTCATTTGGTTTTTAGCAATATACTGAGGATGAACGCCATTATTAGTAACATAACGTTATAAGTTATTCTCAAGCAATTTTCTCCTATTCTTAAATGTATATTAAATACATTTGAATGGATTGAGAAATTTGGTAAATTGCATATGTATACCCTGCATGAAAGAGCCCAAATTTTTTTTTCAAATTAAAATATTAAACCAATTATCATTATACATTGACTTGCAAAACACATTGCTGTGTTATCAAGGATAACTGATGTCACGGTAGGTCCCGAAAGATTCCTACTTAATCATACAATATAATGTTCAACTCTAAGTAATGCAAATTGCTGTTAGGTTGTTTTAACAACTGCAGAGTTGCAGCACGATATGTGCAATATATTGAAATCACATACACTTTTAAAGTAAAAGTTGAATCACTGATCCTGACAGAAGCAATGACCCTCGTCTTTCCGCAACTAGACGCAATCCAACTTCATTTAAAAGCTGCCCCCTTCCCTCTTCGCCTTTTAGGGAAACCATAACCACGCGATCGTCGCCCTCTCCTCCTTGCCGGAGCTCGTGTTATTTACAGAGGACTTGGCAAGGCTTCCTGGAGTCAGGTGTGGAGTGGACTCATTTTACGGGGGACTTCCTTGCCTTGCAGGTTTTCTGAAACTTGACGGCTTTTCATTTGTTTATGTGACGGCCACTGGAGTTCACTGACCCGTATCACCACCTGCCATTCACACTACACCGACATTTCGTAGTTTGCGGGAATAAAGAATGTTAAATAATTAAACTATGAATCTTCCTAAATATTAAAAAGTTGTATTGCTTAAAAAATTAACACCGAATGAATAAAGAATGTCCCAATTGATAATGTGAATTCATGTTGAGTCAGACATCCTTATTGGTTTCTCAATACGTGGTTAAGGGAATGAATTTCCTTTTAACATTTGTAAATAAAAACATTGTGACATAATAATGTCGCCTGCGAAAACGAAAACGAACTCCGCTAGGTCAATGCGAACTTCTAAGAGTCGTACATTTGAATACGAGCGCTGTGCTCTTTCTAAGCACTCTTTTCTCCTTCTGAATACAAGCTTAGTTTTCCAATAAGGGCAGTATTTACTCAATTAAAATTAAACAACAAAACATTTCGAACTCTCCAAAAGTGAAAAAATACTTCATTGCTTTCGATGTTCGGTATTTTATTGTAACAGGCAACGCAAATCGGCCCTTTTATTTCTATTCATATTCTTATTTCTACCACGTGAGATTATTTTGACCCAAGGATATTCAACAAAACCTTAAACGACTGCAGTGCCTCTGACCGGGAGGTCCCAAGTTCGAGTCCTGATGGCGGCAGGATTTTCGACACTAGCTTTTCAGCTAGGACGAATTCAGTCGCTATCTGGAGGAGAATTCTAGCGGCCGGCTGCTCTGATCAGTAGTTTTCCGTGGTTTCTCCGATCAACGCCAGGCGAATGCCGGAGCAGTGCCCTACCAAACGGGCCACGGACTGCGCGCGATCTGTCCTTCCTCTTCCCTGTCCTATCGTCTCCCCTTTACACACACACACTTGCACTAACATGCACTACACTACCACGTATTCTGGGAGACAGGTCGGGAAGCTTAGGGCTTATCCCGGCTGGGGCGGTGCCCCGCTCGTGGGAGAGTCCTGGTAAGGGGGAAACTCCACGAGCCGACGGTAGGTCGGCGCCGGATCTCGCCATCCAACTGCGGAAGGCCACCGCCATCTCCCGAGAAACAAACATGCACTATACTAACGGGACTAATGACCAAAGCCATTGACGCGCCCGGAAACGCGAAAACACGAAACCAAACTTTAAATGCCAATTAAACAATAGAAATACAGGGCATTCTCGGGAAGGCAGTGCCACTGACCCCCGCTCTCCTCCGTAAAGCAAACCTGTATGCAGCGCAAGTTTACAGCGACCGGCCCCAGCCACAACGACAACGCGCTCGCTCCCTTTCGCCACCGGCTCCCAAGCAGCCCGCGCCCCGCCGCTAACGCCCCCTTCTGCACCGGTGACTTTTTCGACGACCGTCGCCGGCGCTGCGGTTTCGCTGACAACGCCACTCGACCCCGCGGCGGAGCTGCTGCTCGGTTTCAGGCGCTGGATTTCTCCGGCCCCCCGGCGCGGCGGGGGGACCAGTTCCTGGAGGCTTCCAGGCTTCCTGCGAAGCAACGGCATGGTAGCGGCGGTCTTGGTGGTGGTGGTGGTGGTGGTGGTGGTGGTGGTGGTGGTGGTAGGGAAGGCGAGATTGAGGAGAGTTCGGGAGCAGAGACGAGAAGCGAGCAGATCGGGTGGGGTGGCGGGGCGACGGTGTCAGCACCGCACTGACTGTGGCGGGACATGAAGGGAACGGGACGGAATCGCAGTGGCGGCGACGGCGGCGGTAGTGGTAAAGGTGGTGGTGGTGGTGGTGTCCATCGCGGGGCGGCAGCGGTGCGGTGGTGGTGGTAGTGATGGTGGTGACGGCGGTGGTGGAGGTGATGGTGCTGGTGGTGGTGGTGGCGATCGCGGGGCGGCAGCGGCGCGGTGGTGGTGGTAGTAATGGTGGTGGCGGTGGTGGTGGTGATGGTGATGGTGGTGGCGGTGGTGGTGGCGATCGCGGGGTGCAGCGGCGGCGTGGTGGTGATAGTAGTAATGGTGGTGGCGGTGATGGTAATGGTGGCGGCGGCAATAACAAAAGACAATGACGGAGTTCAAGGCGATAGGATGGTAGTGCTGTCGCTTGGCAGCAGCGAAAGCGTCGGTGATGGTGAGGCGAATAGTATAGTCGAGACGGCGGCGAGGCTGCTGCTAGTGGTGATGGTGGTGGTGGTACGCAGAGGAGGAGGAGTGACGGCGTCGGCGGCGGAGGCAGCAGCTGCCGTTGCGGTGGGCGCCCGGGCGCAGGCGGTGACATGTGGTCAACCTCCGGGAAACCCGACGCGTGGAGACAGCGGCCCCATTGCACTCACCGCAGACGCCGCCCGGGGAGGCCCTTTCAAAACACACGCGGGGTATTGAATTATCCCCTCCACAAGATCCCTCAGAATAAAGGTTACGAACTTCTAGAGTACGTTGATGGTACAAAATGATCACTTTTCGCTAATGATTAGGTGATGGGAAATTGTGTATAACGGAATTACATGTGTCATTTCCTCCTGATTGTTTGACAACCGTTCATGCACAGAAATTCGCCTGATCAGGTTCGGATGCAATCAAGGAAAATTCATGCACCTGCCGAACATCTGTGCATAGTGAGTGGCCAAATGCCACATTCATACCAACACATAATTTCATTATTATAAAAAAATCCTACTAATATTCAGTAGCAAAAAGCGTTCCTTTTCGACTCTTCTACATGCCCTAGACGTTCTTATCAATTACTCTGAGACTTCAGCACGAGACGCTAAGGATAGACGACGGTTTCGTACAGTTTACAAGAAAAGCTTGACACAAAAATCCGTAAGTGTACTAATGTTTAATAAGGAATTCCCTCCCAGTCCTGCATCAAACATACTTTTTTTAAAAGTTCGTATAGTATTATATAAGATACGGAACAGGCTCACACACAACCTACATTGCAAGTCATTCTGCATTATTTTCATATAATTGAAATACTGTGTGCATAAATTCCTCAATACTTCGATTGGTTACGTTATCGTTGCGTTATGTTCTCCCGTACTACAAACTCAATAAATCAAAATATGCGATTACTTACAGTATTTAGTTCCGTTCCAATATCGACGTTGTTAAAGTGCGAATTTTTCGCTGACAAAAACGCAATTCAACGAAATATAATTTCGACGAAAGAACATATTCCTTTACTGCTCTTTGCTTTTTGGACCCTAAGTAATACTGCTTCTCCACTTTTTTCTGCATATTTTTCAAAATGCATTCACCCAGCTGAAACTACTTCGAGAAGAAACTTGAAAATGACAAGAGAGATATAACACGGAAACCAATGTCTTTGGCGCAAAGATAAGTTTTAAAAACGTTTTACAATTCGCATTTATTGACATCACTGGTAAAAAATTAATACGCTCTATTTCTTCCTTTTTTAAACGTGAAACAGTTTACGTTGAAGATTATTCTGCTTTTTCTATTTATTTGAATCTACGTAGTAATTAAAATTTAGAATGACAGCTCTACTTCGATTATTTTCATTTTAAAAAGCAAATGAAATGTAAATGTTTAGCGGTGTCCTTCATAAAACAGAGGTAACATACCAATAGAAAAAGTTTCACAATAACATAGCATAACATGCAAACAAGAACCATGAATGAATTTTACATCGCATAATGAGGAAAAAGAGTAAAAACGGTTTGCAACTAGTACGTAACAACAAAGTACGAAACTTTAATAAAAGAGATGTCCAAACGACCACAGAAACACCGCTAATGATTTAACGCACATAAAGCAGATGAAAATTCCTCCCCTTTATTCACAACCATATTTATATTTCCACTGACCCTGACTGGGGGACGGTTCAATCTGGGCCAAACAATTAAGTCGCAGCCTCCAGAATAGAGTTAAACATTTCGCAAAGCCATCTGACGATCACGTCTCTACTCGTGAACTCGGCGCGGTCAGTAAACAGAAGCGACTCGGCTATAACAAAGTTTACCGACCGTAATGGGATGCGCGGAACATGCTGACTTGGCAATCGAGAAGCCGAGATCCGCCGTCGCACCACCCGCCCCGCCCCTCCCCCCTCCCCCCGCCGAAGGGGGAGGGGCGCGTCGAACTTTAGCGGTTTCCGCCGATCGCAGCCTGTGATTGCAGCAATGGAGTCTCTCCAAACACAGCTCCCTCTCCGGTCCAACATCCCCCATTCTATGCGTAATAAAAATGAACGAAAACGCCTATGCGTCGAACCGGAAATTCGTTGAACTTCGTGAATCATCATCACACTGTTCTAGCAAAATACGCGAGGAACAGTAGGCGACATATTTTGCAAAACATAGTGATGGAGGATTGATGATAGTTAAAAATGACACATTCCTCACTCTGGGTGTAATAAAACTGAACGAAATTTCTCCGGCACGTTCAAACTGAAAAAGTGGACGCAGTACTTTGAACTCGTTGTACCATCAACATACGGTATTATAAATACACGTGAGGTGTTAAAACAAACGCATTTTGAAAAAACAATGCTTTTGGAAGATTGATAACAGTGAATTATATACAAATGGATTCCTCTCTCAAAAATTTAGTTGAAATTCCTCGTGTGCGGGATAAAATCGAGAGGGAATCCCCGTGCACAACTGAACAGAAACGGGAGATAAACTGTTGAATTTACGGTACCATCATGAAATGATTCTGAAAATTACAGCGTTATTATAGGCGACGAAACAATACTGGTAGAGGATTTATGTTAGTCAAATACAAATTAATTTTTCTTCAAAATATATTTATGCATATCTCATTCTTTTCGTAGAAAAAAGAAATTTAAATGCTATATCCCGGTCAAACTGTAAAGGTAGACGAAGTCATCAAACTGTTCTAGAAAAAACATCTGTGCATTTCATTATCTTTGGTCCAGTACTTTTGTGTTCATAATAAAGTAATGAAACTAATTAAGTGCGGACAAAGTGATGCTCATATTAATATATTTCTATCTACCAATATTACCATCATACCAATAATTAACCAAATTAAACAGAAGCTACATGAGCATCAAGATTTCTTCCACATCGCAGCAATAACAGGTAATATTAACTGCTTAACTATCGAAGGTCATCTTATTACAATTCGAGAATAGATAATTATCAATTGATTTCGAAAGGTCGATTTTGATAACCAATCGAGTATTGTAATAATGTTATGAAAACGCATATCGTACGTTTTATCCACTCATTACTAAAAATTACTAAAAAAATTTATTTCAATTTTACTACTCGGCCTGCGAAAGGTGACAGACTGATAATAAGTAGCTGGAGTAAAGGAGTTTCTGATATTATTTACATTACAAAACAAATAAACATTACAATCATTTTTGTTCGTCACGGCTTATTACAATACTTGTGTTTTAGTCACTTAGTATGTGTAGTAGTTATTACGACACAGTTTGACATTAGACAATCAAAGTGGATCAACTCTATTCTAAGCAACTTCCCCAAAACAGGCCGGTCCGTTCTCTAAATCGCCCCTTGTTGCAGAACCCTAGTGTTTGCAACTGCCTGTCCACGGCGCTCCGCAGTGCAATGCCGACCCAGCCGAGGTAAGCACGTTGAAAAACCGCGACCGCGGTCCTCTTGGCCTGTAGCAAGCAACCTCTTGCCCAGCGAACTACTTGCGAACGCGCTCCGCTCCAGGCAGCCCGCACGCAGCGGCCGCCTCGGCACCGCTGCGGTCGGCACGCCCTAAGACAATGCTTTGGACGGAGGGCGGGGGGGGCCGCGGGCGGGGGCGTCGGGTTCGGGGGAGGGGGCGGGGCCGACGCTGGCGCCCGGTGGAGGAAGGAAGTGTACGTTTCGGGAGTCCGCGACGTGGGTGGTGGAATGGGGAGGAGCACGTGGGGTCGGCTACTAGGGAAGGGTGGTGGAAGGTGGCAAATACGGCGTCGCAGATAGACGGAAAGTTGGCGGTGGATGCGGTGATGCGTTTTGAGTGCATCGTGGATGCTGGTGAAGAGAAGAAGACGTACAAGAACAAAGGATGAGATGAGTCGTAGGGGACTGACGTAGACGACGACGGGGGCGGTGAAGACGGCGACGCAGGCGACTGATGTGTTGGTTTGTTTTTTTCGTGTTTCCGGGCGCCTCAACTGCTTTGGTAATTAGCCCCGTTAGTGTAGTGCATGTTGGCGGAGATATTCTCCCGCTGGATGGGAGATCCGGCGCCGACCTACCGTGGGCTAGTGGCGTTTCCCCTAACCAGGACTCTCCCACCAGCAGGGCACCGCCCCAGCCGGGACAAGCTCTAAGCTCCCGACCGGTCTCCCGGAATATGTGGTAGTGTAGTGCATGTTAGTGTAAGTGTGTGTGTAAGGGGAGAGGATAGGAGAAGGAAGAGGAAGGACAGATCGCGCGCGGTCCGTGGCCCGTTTGTTAGGGTACTGCTCCGGCATTCGCCTGGTGTTGATCGGAGAAACCACGGCAAACTACCGATCTGAGCAGCCGGCCGCTAGAATTCTCCTCTATGCAACGACTGAATTGCTACTGATAGTGAGCGATAGTGATGGTGAAAGCGCGAATCGCTCTCCAAACTACAGTGTTAGCGTGAAGAACCTGAGAAGAGCGAGTACGATTGTGAGAGCAATAATAAATTGGATTGTGGAGTAATAATAATAATTTGTAAACAAGACCGGCATGGATCTTCTTCGTTATGGACCGTCATGGCCATCTTCATATTAGATGAAGATGAAGCGAGGTTGGCGAAGGGAAAAGGGTAATGGACAAAATGAGAGAGACGAAGAAAATGCAGCTGTTGGTGACAGCACATGTGTTGGCGAAAAGAAAAGGATGAAGGTGTGAGCAAGGGTGATTGTGAGAGTGAGGATGAAGTGAGAACGCAGGTGATCCAGAGAGCAAGATGAAGTGAGAGAGAGAAATGGGAGAGCAAGAGCGTTGGAGAGTGAGATTAGGGTGATCTTGTGATAATAAACTATAAAACTGAAAAAAAAAACTATTAACCAATAGATTAAATTTGAATTCAAATTAAAATTATTATTTATCCAAAAGGTTTTGTGAGTATTGCCAACAAATTAAAAGAAGAAATTTGTTACAATCATGAAAATTATTTGGGTTATCAGGGAAACACTAAGTCAATGCATGAAAAACTGGTTGAATTTTGCTTTTCAGACAACAAAAGTCAAAATTTTCTTTTCAAAGTTTCTTGGAAGATAAAGATATTCCAGTTTGTCAGTTCATTTTCCCTGCTGTGGAGTATGATTTTAAAGCATAAAATAAGCGGAAAAATTCAACTGCTGTAAGCTGTATCTTCCCCTTAATCCACCAGAGGGGTGTAGCCACATGCAGCGCGAGCGGGTGTGCAACCCGACGCCCGCGCCGGAAGCGGCTTCCGCGGGCCGCACCCCGAAACGCAGCGGAAGTGCCCGAGCGCGGCGCGGCGGATGCGGGGGCTTCGCGACGCCTGCAACCGAGCGGGCGCGCGGGTCGAGTATCGCGTCGCGACGGCAAGGCGCTCCCCCCCCGGGGAACCGACGCCCGATTCTCTCTCCGCACGTACACCCCACGCCCGCACTTCCTCCCCGCGCACAGCGCCACGTGGGAGCGAGAACGAACGGTGGCGACTCGAAGGAAGTGATCCAGGGGACCATCGTTTTGGCCGAGAGTTGGCGGGGGGAGGGGCGTGGCATTAAGAGATCCATGTTTGTTATGTTGATTTATTTTTTCGTGTTCCGGGCGCGTCAACTGCTTTGGTCATTAGTCCCGTTAGTGTAGTGTATGTTTTTTTTCGCGGGAGGTGGCTGTGATCTTCCCCCGCTGGATGGCGAGATCCGGCGCCGACCTACCGTCGGGGGTTTGTTAGTGTAGTGGACTCTCCCACCAGCCGGAACAAGCTCTAAGCTCCCGACTGGTCTCCCGGAATATGTGGTAGTGTAGTGCATGTTAGTGTAAGTGTGCGTGTGTAACGGGAGAGGAGAGGACAAGGAAGAGGACGGACAGATCGCGCGCGGTCCGTGGCCCGTTTGGTAGGGTACTGCTTCGTCATTCGCCTGGTGTTGATCGGAGAAACCTGGGAAAACTACCGATCAGAGCAGCCGGCCGCTAGAATTCTCCTCCACACAGAGACTGAATTCGACCTAGCTGAAAAGCTAGTGTCGAAAATCCTGCCGCCGTCGGGACTCGAAACTAGGACCTCCCGGTCAGAGGCGCTGCAATGACATCAGTTGATGCACTGAGCTACCGCTCCCGGTGGTGTGTTCAAACATAGAGTCGACGGTTTCTGTCGGGAAACAGACTCGCCGGCTCAGATCAGTGACGATGGTAACCCATTCCATCGGCTTCTATCGGCAGGCCTAACGACGCAGAACTACTGCGACGAAAAGGAATGCTACATTCATTATCTTACGGAGAGAGCGTGTGGCTTGTTAGTAAGTTGTTAGAGATGGAATGGGATCGTTGGAGAGATGGAATGAGATGATTTCCATCGGTCACGATCGCTGAATTTGCATTACTTCGCGGTAAGATGTAACTCATTACGCAGCATCTCCTGAAACACTAACGAAGAGCAAAGTTCACGAAAAGTTCTCTGAGCTAGAAATTTTCTGTTGTAATACATGACCCATTAGACGCCTTCCGAGATAGTTTAATGACAATTTTTCTAATTTTTAAAAAATATATCTCTAAATGCTTTGTTTCCGTATTCACTAGCACGATATTTGCATATTTTCGCAGGACGTTTGCACATAACAATGGTATTTACACCACATGAAAATCTTGGTTTACATGGATTTAAGGTTTACAATGTATTACGGAACCTTTTTAACGCTTATTCCATTAATATATCCTATTTTTTTTTACCTAACTTATTATTATGTACTCCTTTAGAAACCTATTGTGTTAAAGAATTGTGTTAAAGGAAATTACATTCATAAAAGCGTGTTTAGCTCCGATATGCTTATTTATTTTGAAAATAGATTTTACTTCATGGGAGTTTTTTTCCTTTCAAAATTCAAAATTTAAGTAGTATATGACTTGGTGTAGGGATCACAGAATTTTGAAAATGTGCACACAATTCACTTTTCCCCATAGGACGTCATACGCATTTTTTAACTGTTTTTTGACGTAAAATAAATAAATAAATAAAATAAATAAATATGTACAGAATATAAGAACGGTTACAGGATACATTTCGCCATCAACAGTAAGATTGTTTTGAGTTAGGAAACGCCCTTCCAATAGTTGACATCCAAACATTTGGACACAAATGGCTCGCTTCCACACTAGTCGAAATCTCTCCCTCTCTCTCAACCAGATCGATCTGTTGTTCGGGGACCCGGAAGAGAATCGCGTTCCGGTTCAACTCTGGGCCGGCGATGCGATTCCCAACGCAAGGACAACGGCGCCACCCCGCCCCTCCCGCACCCCGATCGCCCTTGGGCGGCGGGCGCACCCAGCGGGGCAACCGACCCACCCCCGCGCAATGATCGATGTGTTTCCCCGAACCAAAAATCGAGCATGAATTATTTACGAGCGCCCGGGTGGTGCTGGTGGTGGGCGTGGCCGCTCAAGGAGGTGACAGTGGGCGAGGTGGCGGCGGTGGTGGAGAAGGAGGAGACGGTGATGGAAGTGGAGGAAGACGCATGTAGGCGACAACGGTGAAGGAGGCGATGGAGGAAGAGGTGGTGGTTTTTGGTTGGGGGGGGAGGGAGAGGTGTGGAAGGTGGGGGGGGGGGGGATGGAGAAGACAGAAGGGTCAGAGGGGGAGGGGGGGTAGAAGGCCAGGAAGAAGGCCAAGGGGGGGGGGCGAACGAGGAGGGGGGGCGAAATCAGCGGCGTCGGTTGCGAAGGCTTGCCGGGGTTCAAAGGCGGTGCGCGAAGAAAGGACGGGAAATCTCCACCGACAATGCAGCCAGGGATTCCGGTTCGGCACCCAGTAACGGTGATGACTGGCGAGGGATTGGCAGAGGGATGGAAGGTGGTGAGGTCGCTTTGAGATCAGGGCCCAGTTGATGGCGAGAAAGTTACAGAAAGGGTCACTCACAAGACGATGATGAGATGGCAAGGGTTGAGCTTAGGTGACGAGAGATTTGCAAGGAAACATTACATTACGTGCAGAATTTGTCACGTCAAGATTGGTAGATTCGAAGCTTGGAGACATCACTCTTGAGATCAATTGAACAGAACTCATTATTTGGCTACCATAATTGGCCAGGCACACACATACAGGGAGAAATGTCGATTTGTCACTCACAAAAACTCACTTTTTTAAAATTATGATGATGGTAATATTTGCTTATTGAACTGATACGGTAGCTACAAGAAGCTTCATTACAGCACAAGTTGCTTAAAGACTTCATAACTGCACTCGTGTTTAAGCCAAAAGAAGTGGTGACATTGTATCGAAAATTTACTGATATCACAGTTGATTATTGATGAAAGAAATTATGATTCCTAATACAAGCATTACTATAGTAGAAAAAATAATTACGAGTATCTTCATAGATAAAAATGTTAATGAATAACGATTGAAATACCACTATTACGAAATACGCAACTCTTCATTATGATGTCTTTAAACGTATTTCATTGAGAGATTATTTCTCCATTAAAGCATTAAGATCCATAATTCTTAATGAAATTTAATTAATACTACTGCGAAGTGTTAAGATTCCGTTGTGTAAAATGTATGAGTACGAAAATACAATAGATAAAGGGTGTTTCTTGTCAGTATCGTTAGTAATGTCAAAGGGAAGCATTAGGCAAACACTCCAGGAAAGGTATGTGTCATCTTACATTGAGAACGAGGAAATCGAGGAACCACTCAATAAACCATTTGTTCGTAAATAATCACAGCGGCAGTTGCGTAACATTCGCGTCAAAGGGTGTAAAAGGGCCAAACACGAGAGTTCATTGACAGAAACAAACATAGGTAAATTAGCAGCTACGCACGTAGGTGCTCAAAGCGACGAACAGATCCATAGAAAATTCACTGACAGCGCAGGTAATTTTCGAACAGTCCGTGATAAAACCCCAATACAAATAGTATACTAAGGGAAGAAGACGGCCTTGTACCATTATGCAATACTACATCAACATAAATCTCTGTGTGTGCATGGGCTGAATATTGAATTAGTCTTCATTCCTTCAACAAAATATTAAAAATAGCTTACAGATTTTCATATTTTTATTATAAGCAACGCACACCGTCGTACAAAACTCGGGAATGACGTGTACTAAGACCTTAAAACGAGGTTTCCATGTTTCTGAATCCACGCGAGTTAGATTCTCTACGTCACAATCTATAAAATGAGACCATCTTAACTTTCTGTTACTTTAAGGAGTACATACGGGAGTGATACCCAGAAGAAGCGGGCTCAACTGCCTTAAGAAGATAGCATAATTTGCAGACGTAGCAGTTTACAACATATAGCTGCATCCATCGCGAAACCATCTAATGGTAAAAGTAGGATTATGGCTTGCAGGATCGGAGGTTGAGCAAGGTTGGAGCCGGGGCGCAGAAGGGACGATATGAAACGGAAAGAAGTCAGCTTGTGGAGGCTTTTCCTCTTGGAGGTATCGCCCCAAGAGAGGCACCGCCACAGTCATGATAAGCTCTAAGCTTCCGACCGCTCTTCTGACATGTGTGGCAGTGTGGTGCGTATAAGTGTGAGTGTACGTAAGGGGGAGGGGGAGGATGAGAAAACGAAGAGGAAGGAAAATCGCGCGCGGTACGTGACCCGTACCATTGAGTATTACTCGGCATTCTCCTGGTATTGATCCCACAAACCGCGGAAAACTACCGATCAGAGCGGGAAGTCGCTAGATTCCTCAAGAAAGTAGCTGAATTGGACATAGCTATGTAATAGCTGCCGGGAAAATCAGACTCCGTTAGAATACGAACCCTACGACCTCTTGTCGGAATTGCGGCAGAGGAGAAAGGAACAATCCGGATCACACAGCTCATTGTCAGTCACAACCAACATTCTGAACGTGATGGGAGCGGTTGCTAGATCGGTGCACGGCAGGAAACTGGCAAGGGGCGGAGCGGAGACGGAGCGGTGTCGCAGCGGGGGCGAAGCCAGTTAGCAGCTCACGATTGCGCTCGTGCTACCTTTGTACAACCGAGTCCGGGCAGGGGTGGCGGGAGGGGGGTCGATACGGCCGCCCATGCGTTATTTAGGACTCACAAAAGAGCCCCCGCTGTGCGTTGGCCGCTCCATACTTAATGCTTCGATGGGGCCGCTGAATATTTTACGACGTTTACGAGCTTTCATATTAAGGTAATGAGCAAACCACTCGCGCTGCGACCGCGTGCTCGCGCGCCCGCCACCGCCGCGTTCTCTCACCGGCGCGGAGCCCCGCCCCCCCTCGCTCCCCGCCACAAGCCTTCTCCATCCACGCCGCGCCACACCACGCCGCGCCACGTGAGACCTTCGCGCCTCCCCCGTGAGCTGCGGCCTCCATTGGGAAGGACAGTCCTCCATTGACATCAATTGTTATCTCGTCCTACTTTACATTTTAAATGTCCTACCTTAAGTAAATTTTTAACATTTGTTGTCATTTAATTTATCACATGACTAATATCTGCTACGTTGTTAGTTAATGTTAGGGTGTGGGTGGCGTTTCCTTCTAGGGGTGTGGTACCTCAGCGCTATTTTTTAATTATCACAACCCCAGAAAAGTCCAGGACACCACACTCCATGGGATGAGGTCGAATACAAAAAATAAGCCAACGTGTGTGTACAATGAAGTGTTAAATTCTTACTAAATAGTCCATTCGTATTCCTAGGTATTCCTGATCTCTTTTAGGAAGGCCTACTACTAAACAGAATTGCATTGCATATGCAATTGTGCTTGCATATGGAGACAATAATAATAATAATAATAATAATAATAATAATAATAATAATAATAATAGGTAATGCTATTTTAATAAGTGAAACACTGAAGAGACACCAGCATACGTGTCATGACTTGCGTAATTCTAATAACGCATTACAAAATGGACAAATACTAGGCTTCCATACAATTTGTACATCTGCATAATACATATATTTCATTACAACCCCATATACCACAAATGAAAAACCCTTTTCCACGTCTTTCGTAACAGAAATGAAGTATGTGGGCGGTGGCTGGGAGGAGGCGGGGCAGGTGGCAGTACAGAGGAGTAGGGCAGCGAGGGGGAGCGCACTCCATCATCCGGCTTCCTCCCAGCTGCAGCGCGGAATTCCGTCCCCGCGGGGGTAATCGGAGCTGCAGAGGAGCCGTTGGCGCCGGAGACCCATTTTTCCCTCATTCGGGGCCCGCGCGACAACACCGCTCCGCCTGGCTGCGGTGAGCTCGTACGCGGAGCAGGCAGCCCGCCCTTGTCTGCAGCCAACTCCCAAACGCATCCCTACCCACATGTCGCCCGTTTCTTTCAGTCGCGTTTCAGTTTGCGGTGTGCAAGTCATGTGTCAAGGAAATAAAAAAAATCATTTATTCCTTTGAAGTTATTTAGATTTCTTTCATTTATTCGGACTTCCGTGCGATCGGCGTCGTAGATAGGCACCAACGCGTCCATGCAACGCAGGCAGTGTCCGAGCGCAACTCAGGCCGTTGGCGAATGCCTCCAACGTCTTCAGGTCGGATCGGGAGGCGGCAGCGCATGCTCGCGACGTCCCCCAACTCAATGACCAAAGCGTGCCAAGGCGTTGGATATCTTTTTAACGACCTGCTGGAGACCGAGCGTCCGTAACTGTGATAGTCTCCGTTGGGCGTTGTAGCGATACTCATGAAATTAGTGTTATTTTTTTGATAAGAATAGTGAAAAAGTGGATCAATAGTTTTAAATAATTTCTTTTCTTTCCTTTCGTACGAAGAAACAAGTAATTGAGTGATGGGAGATCGTGACCCAACCTGATATTTCAGAATTTAATATTTAAAACGAGAACTGAAGAACTGGAAAAGCGTAAAGGCACAAGCATTGCGCTGAACAATATCCATACAAGTACACATGCCCCACGCACTTTACAACCGACCTCCACAAATCCATCACTCATATCCAACACTGGCTCATCGCTTCACCTCACATCAAATTTTTCTGATCCCACAGTACCTTTAAGCAAACTGTCTTCTCTTAAGCCCATCCCATACGAGATTCGCGCACATCACACACAGAATCCTCGCATCCCATCCTGCTCGGGCGTTCACCCCGTTCTCTTCGGCAACCCCGCCCCCCTTACTATCCCGTCCGCTGCTCGATACCCGCCACCCCGCCGCCGCCGCCGCCGCCATCGCCATAGCCTCCGGCCTCACGCCGCCCTCCTCTCTCTCCCTCCTCCTTTTCCCGTCTGCGCCCCCCCCCCTGCCATTCTCTGCTCTTGCCTGCGGTCGGCCGCCCGCTACTCACACACTGACTATGCGCGCTTGTACCCCGGCACCGCACCTTCTGCCTACTGACCGCCACCCGTCCCGCTCCGCCCACCTCTTCCACCGCCGCCGCCATCGCCATAGCCTCCGGCCTCACGCCGCCCTCCTCTCTCTGCTCTCTTCTACTAGCCGGTGTGCGCCCTCCACTATTCGCCTTCCACGCCGCCTCTACCCGCCCACCGATTTCTGTTCTCGCCTGCTGCCCAACACTCGTCTATTGCTCCCCGTCACCCCCTCTTATTCGCCCTCCCCGCCGCCTCTAGCCGCCCGCCTTTCTCTGCTCTCGCCTGTAGTTCGATCCCCGACTTTCACTCCCCGCAGCTCGCGGCCCTCTACCCGTCCTCGCTACCGCTTCTACCATCGCCCGTCTCTGCTCCCCGCCACCCCCCGCCTTCTTCTCTATCCGCCTGCTGTCGGCGCCGCCTCTCCCCCCGGCTCTGCGCGCTCGTACCCCGGCACCGCCCCTTCTGCCTACTGCCCGCGCCGCCCGGCTCCTCACCCGGGGCTTTTGCCGCCCGCGCCTGCACCAGCAACGCTGGCGTGATGTACGGGCGTGCTCATGTGCTAAGCCATTTCCTGCCTCGAGCCAATAGGCATCAATTTATTATGGCGGCGCCGATCAATGAGGAAATCTGCTCCGGCGGCGCTATCAATCAGAGAGCGGGGCGGAGCGGAGTGGAGTGGGCGGGGCCCGGCGGAGTGAGATGGGGTGGGGTGGGGGGGTGGGCGGGCGGCCGCGCCTGGCACCGCCCAATTGGGTTCCCGCGCCAAGGATCGGCGCCCGGCGCCCCCGTTCCGCTCGCCCGCGCACCGGCCTCGCACCTGCACCATCCGCTCGGCGCTCGAGCCGTTCACCTTGCTTCCTCGGCGTAAAATCGACTGAGAAAACCGCACTCGCTTCTCTTGTTTCGTCTCCAACAGAAAGCAGAGACCCCGTCAATTGTGGGAATTCTGATGCGGTATGGTTGACGTAACTACAGGAAGAAATAATGGAAGTCATCTCCGTTAACTTTAAGTTGAACATGATGATTTAATTAAGTTGAAGATGACTTCCATTATTTTTTCAAGCAGACTCGTAGTTCGTTATAAGCAGATTAATCGATTACACGAAATTCTTCATTGTTATGCACCACATATTCCATCAAGTTCCCATGCATTCCAAGCGGAATTATAGTTGACGTAACTACAGGAAGAAATAATGGAAGCCATCTCCGTTATCTTTAAGTTGAAGATGAAGATGATTTAATTAAGTTGAAGATGACTTCCATTGTTTTTGATGCCTTTCCTTGTTTTTTCAAGCAGACTCGTAGTTCGTTATAAGCAGATTAATCGATTACACGAAATTCTTCATTGTTATGCACCACATATTCCATCAAGTTCCCATGTATTCCAAGCGGAATTATACTTATTCAAATGATAATTTTCACAATATCGTTTTCTTTATTTATCGATGTGTCATTTCTTCCGGAAATCATCACCTTTAACTTCCAGATTGATAGGTTACTTGTTACTACAATTTACAGGTTTTATCAAATGTGTTATTATTAACTCATTTCACTTTACACTAAAAAGCGTTATAATGAAATGAAAATGCCAAGTGAATAAAGTGCATCAACAACCATTCCATTATTTGCAAAATCACAAATGACCTTTGTGACCTATTGCGAAACGTAGGCGGCTGAAGGAGAAATTGCTCTGTGATGAACAAAAGGTTACGGGTTCGTTACGCATTTGTGTTTTCACTCTTGTGACTGCAACGTGGCAAATGCAATGTACAATTGGATCCATAGCATCAGTCATTCCGTCTTAATTTCGCTTAGTGGTGTAAAACCTCAAACCCGCAAAAAGGGAGAAGGCTAAAAATAAATTACCTTTGACATGATTCAGACGCGGATTTTTTAAGTCAATTGTCATCTACCTACAAATGACTGCGAACTGCGACATTGCGTTGGTGTTGGATGGGTTGGCGGGGAAAAGATACAGTTTTTACGCGTGACACTGCTATTAAATAATAGATTTAACATAAAGGAAAGAAGAAGAATTATTAAAAATTGAGAAAAATTGTAACATTTACAATATTTGTGATTATTTCTAGTTTCCTACAAATCACACTTTTAACAAAATTAAAATTCATCATCACAATTGCTCGTGAAACGCCCTATAGAGTAGTTGGCGGCGCTCATGGCATACAAGTATCATCCAAGCTCACGTCAATTTTAGTTAATTTCATTCGATCGTATAGCGAACCTGACTGCCAAGTATTTATTGTCTAGCTCCGTCGCTATGATCCATGTTTAAGTTCACGGTGATTGTTAAAGGTACGTCGATGTTTGTGCTAAAAGCACACATTTCCGTCCCCACGTCTACGTAAACTTTTTCATTGTAAACGGCTCATAAGTAATCTTACGCTGCTCCCACAGCACCGGAACGCCGATCGCCCCCTAAGGACGAGCCCTGCACCTTCTGGACCACACTTCTTCCGACGCGCGACGGCGCTCGCCCTTTCGTGCCCCAAGTCGTTGCAGCGTCATCCCTTTCCCACTCGCAACTCCGTCGCATCGGCCCCTCCCCCCTCTCCCAGCCTTTCCTTCCGGAGGAGAAGCAACGATTCTCTCGTGACAGACAGCCGGCGACGGGAGGCGGGGCTGGGACGGCGGGCGAAGGTTGGGTTGTGGGAGGGAGTAGGGGGAGGGACGTGGGTGGGGGGGCGGTTTCCAGCGACCGCCGCCGCCATCCCCGTCCGCCTCCTCCGCTATGATAACGCTATCTGTGCCGACGGGCCGGAAAATTTCAATCCCCGAAATTGTCCGTTCGGGCCTATGAATCAATTAGGGCGATATGAAACGTGCACTTACGCGGATAGCAGCAGCACTCAGCGCGATTTCTACGGAGGCCGCCGCCCCCGCCGCCTCCCCTCGCCCCGGCCCCGGCTCCGCCCCCGCCCTCCGGCAGTCAATACGCGGGCCGGAGCCCGGATTTCTCTGGAGGGGCGAAAAGAGAGAGATCAGGCAGAAAGGAAGCCGGAGGTGGGGAACGGGCGGGGCCGGGAGGGGAGGGGAAGAGAGGGGAAAAGGGGGTGACCGGGTCGAGAGTTCACGCGCGGGGACTAGAGAATCTGGCGGAGGAAGCAAAGAGCCTAGAGCGAGAGGCGCATAAGGAGACCAAAGCGGCACAATGCTCCCCGGCCCGGGAGCGCCAGATAGAAAGATTACGTGACGTCGCCGGGAGAGCTGATGGAATCCCGCTCAAGAGCTCTTGAAATGTGAATTTAAAAGAGCAGGCGGAACTACTATGTTTTGGCTTTGGCTTCTTTCCCTCTTGGCTAATTAACGACCCTCCGTAAACAAGATGTGCAATACATAACTCTTGCATGTATTAAATGCAATTTATTATCAATAAACTCACCGATGTAATCACCCAAAATAAGTTGTCTCAAAGGATGACGGACAGGAACTCACCTGAAAAAAGGAAAATAACAATCAACGTTCTGTATAAAAAATCACTCAATCAGAATATCACTGTTTTTTTTGTCAGATTAACAAGAATTCAGAAAATCACGCAGTTTCTCAACTACCAACAAAGAAAATCAACAATAATCGAGTAAATATTTGGAATAAAAATTACAGGCAACAAACCCCACAGATATAAATGTATTCTGTCAACAATTCTCCACCACTTTATTTCTTTCTGAGACCAAAGTCTAAATCTCAGCAATGGGCCCATTCACTCTGGATAACGCAAGTCATACGCAGATTCCGGAGGTTAAAACATTGCAACGAATTTACTAGCTAAAAATAATGTCGATATAGATAACCCTAAGCGAAGGGACTTAGTATGTAAAGAAATGGCACGAAATATCGGATCTGAAATTCGGAATGAATGAATTAATGAATGAACGCGAATGATGGGGTCGCATTGTACCACGAAAATAATTTCGTTAGAAACAATGGGAAACA